>CACRXP010000729.1:119823-129898 GCA_902702965.1 Spirometra erinaceieuropaei
TATATTGCTGTCGAAATGATTAAAAAGAAAACGCGGGCAAGCAGAGATTATTATGTAGCTGTGGTTGGGGGAGGGGAAGGTCTGGGTGGGTGAGGTGAAAAACAAAATTACCGTCAGTGTCAGGGGGGGAGAAGGGGATGGCGGGCACCGGGACGGGTAATTATACACCGGTGGATGGCATGGTGACTTTGGACCATGGTAACTGTGGGGCCTGTACAAAGTTCTTTTTTGAGCATAGAACTGGTTTGAATAACCTGATTGCAGCCGCCTCTGCAGTTACCAACAGACGCTGTCCAAGTGATTTTGGGCAGCTTGACGGGACCTTGTAAATCATTCGGAATGCCTGTCCTCACCCACCCAGGCCCTCCCTCCAAATTCCAGCTACAGAATAACTCCTGCTTGCCCGCAATTTCGTTTTAATCATTTCGACAGCAATATAAATGTATAGACCTGACGAGAACTTATCGAAAGCTTACATATGCTCGCCAAATTATCTTTTGAATTCTTCAACGAGAATTTTCGCCACTTCTTAGTATAACAAATTTCATGAACTTGAACTATTATACAGTGCTAAAAGTTGTGACTTGGCGTGTTACCACCACCTGACAGGGTAATTCGATCCTCCTACGAAACCAGGATCAGACTGCAAACGCGCCCTTTATGTCACCATTAATTTGTGTAAGAGTGGAAACCCCCTCCTCTCAGGGGAAATTGGTTATTGCGGAGTTAGACATTAGGCCAAGTGTGGCATGGGTAAACCAACTGTTTAAGCCACTCCCACATTCAGTTGTCTTAACTTTGCCTTGCCACCGGGAAACAGTGGATGGGAGAATATAGACAGGGGGCTGGATGCACCAGAAGTCTGTTCTACTACAAACGAATTCATGCGCGGACCATGGCTGCGTCCATTTCATGGATCAGTCGTGGACTTCGTTGCTGGTGACGGTCGCATTATCGCACACGAAGGTAATGACGCATTTGGGTCACCGTATATGTCTAAATCTCATCGAGATGTTTGGTTAAAAAGTAATGGCGATGAATAGAAAGTAGGGCAGATATTTTTAGTTGGAAAAGTTGGACGCCAGTGATAGTTGACAGTCCCAGAATTGAGGAAAAAAGCGCAGATCGCTTAGGTGATAGTTTTGACTGTCGTAATTGACAAGGCATACTACCGTCAAATGTGATAAGCTCTTGTTAAGGAGGCAAACCATTGCAGCATCTACCTCACAGTTTCTTCCAAAATCCACTAGGTTTTAGGGGAAAGACGAGGTTATGACGGCTGGAATCTGGTATCGGCGCAGTGGGCGACAGACCGCCTATGTGTGTCGTACACCTTCTGATCCCGAACTCCGCAAATACTAGGTTACAGCGAGGGGGACATTGGATGGCACATAATCTAGAGGACCAAAAATCCCACGTTAGGAAGGAACCACTGCAGTCTACTCCTGACTTAAAAGGAGGACCGAGTTAACTCGCCGGGAGGGGGGGGGGGAGGAGTAATATTCCTGTTTAACGAGGAAGAATGTCTCTGACACCCATGCAGAATAGAGATCTGGAGAAATTCATCATACCAATTTTCATCGGGAAGCCGGACGGAAGTTGCTTAGTGAGAAACTCCTGCAGCTTGAAGAAGTAGGGATTATATTCGGCCATCAGCTCGACAATTGGTAAGACCTGGTCCTTCAGGGAGACCGGGTACTCCTCGCATAGATACAGATGCGCTTTGTAGGTCTTCAGTTTGGCTGTCATAACCTTGGGTCGACCAATCTCCCGTTTGGGCTTCGAATGAGCGTCCTGCGAGAAGTACTCCTCAATCGATATATTACTCGGATTGTAACTTGCGGCTTCCTGGAAGAGAGTAAAATGGGGTGAGAGACTCCGAAGCACGAAACGAAAAGAGAGATCGTTGCGCCTCGAGGTCTGTATAAGAGGACCCTATTCGAAAACAAAGAAATCAAATTTGCGTGCATTCTGTTGGACAAAAGTTTACATGTCCAGCAAAAATATACAGGGTGGCGCGGTTAAACTAATAATAATTATCCCCCATAAAGTTCGATCTCTGCCGCTGCCGGCTGCTTCACGGCTCAATCGACCACTGACTGACCAATCGCGAGGTCGTACCTGTACTCACAGGAGACAATTCTTCAAACATGGCAGGACTCTGAGTCCTTCCACTGAGAAAGACCAACAAAACCGCGAGCAACGTGTTAAAAGTGAAATCTCTAAAAGCCCTCGTTAGGCGAAAAAATGAGGAACTCGCCATTTTAACCCTGAATACTGCAGTAACCATTTCATGAACGATCGGGAGTAATACTCCCAACGGGCACGCAAGCCTCCGTTTCAACTTTCTACAGCCTCACACTGGCCGCGAAATGATAAAGTACGAAGGTCTAGAGGCGGTGGAAAATCAGCTAAGAGTAATCTGACCCTCCACCGTTCTCCAAAACTGAATTACTCAGAAACGTGGTCCTGGGTGGACAGCCCCTTAGTCTCCCAGGCGACACACATTTGTTACACACTTTTAAACTCAAGCCTTTGCCTATAGTTTTTTTCATCTTCATTATACCGCTACCCGCTTACTTACTCGAGGTTATTGGTAAAGAGCAGTCAATTCAAAATTCTTCATTCTCACGTTAGGCACTCTAGCTTGTCAATTATATTTGACACCCAAGGCGTTGTGTTGAGGTTTGAATTGTACCCTGGGTTGTATTCAATTAATATTTCATTTTTAGCACTTTTTTAAAAAGACAATTAAACTCAGCAGAATGTGTGACCAAGTGAGTAGCGCTATTCTTTCCTTCTAACCAGTTTGCATATCGGACGTTCTCCGACGTGGATCTTTCTTTTGACCCGGACGTCACTGTCGAAATATGTCATTGCACCATATAGGTGGCGAAGTTAGGTTTTCGGAAATCCGGCATCCAATACCTTTTCGGGAAGCCTGGTCTACTTTTTCCAAAGCTGATAACGGAACAACTTATGTGGCATGCATTCCGGCATTTACGGCCTTCAACTCATCTTTTGTTTCGCGCAAAGTATTGCCGATTCAGAGAACGTTGCTGATGAGAGATGCACATAAAACTGAAAAACGCAAGAGTAACGAAACACAAACGTGGTTACAGCATCCCCTCGTGGCACTCTTTAGCGTTATCAAAAAAGCTGAAAAAAGAACGTTGGCTTGAACTTCACGCTACCCCCAGTTGCTAATATAGAGTGCAGAGGGTGGAAACTGTGATGAAGCGGCGGTCGAGTACGATGCCCAACTAGTTCCCTTTCGACTCCTCCCCCATCCCCCTCTCTCCGAAGCACAGTTCTTACCTCTGGTCGCAGAGAGCAGTGCTGAGGCCAGCGGTCACACGCTGGTAACCGTTTCGACCGGTACAGAAGAACAAATCAGGTGTCCGGCGTCCATTTCCAACGTCAGCAAGTCTGTGCATGAAGACTGGTTCTGTTTTGTCGCATTCTGACAGACCTAGGTGGGGAATTGATGTTAGCTTAGCCATTACGTCCATGCCCATCTCGGTCGTTTTTACCCAGTCTGGTCATTGGGACAGGGTTGGCGCGGGAAAGCTGTGTGAGTCAAGTGTTTCGATGCCCTTCCCTGCTACCTACAAATTCGCGCACAAGTCACCACGCTCGCTTGGGGTAGTGGTGGTAACCGTCGTGGCCGACGATCCCCTTATCATTGTTGTCTGGTGTTAGCGAGTGGGTCGATCGATGCTAACCAACAACTCTCGTTAAATGGCACAGGCGAAAGGCCCTTCCCTGTTTGCCCTCCCAACAGAGGCAATTGGGGTGCCGCTCAGTAGAGCAGCCCTTGTCGCCCCGCTCGCAACCAGCGTTCAGTGACCTTAACAGATGTTTTGCAGACTTGAATGATCTATTTGACCCAATTGTAAAAAGTTCGGTTTTGTCAATTCGTACGCGGACAAATACTGACAATTTGGTAGGTAGATAAAATTTTATACTTCAATCATTCTAGACTGAAATTGAGGTGCTTTAGAGGGTTAGTACTACAGCATGAGATGCGGAGAATAAGGACACCATAACCGGCATTAGCGAGGGAGAAACAGTTAAATTTTTGTTGAGAGGAGAATTAAGTAGCCCGGATGCCCTCAGACTCACATTATTGACTATGGTGGTGGTGGTTTTGGTATGCTCATGCTCTGAGGCACTGAGGAGATTGGTGAGGGGGTTGGTGGAGCCGGGCATGGCCGAGACACGCGATTCGCTCTCTGAGCTGTGACTCTCCTGTAGGGCACGGAGGTCATCCTCTGTGAGGTGTTCTGTGCGTCGTAGGGTCACAATTTGCACGTTGGCCGCGCTACAGACCTATGGGTGAGTCGAGACACGGCAGAAGCATAAATAAAAGCCAAGAAAACAAGTGCCGAGGAGGAAGCACACAAGGCACAAAAGTTGAGGAGTTATAACAACACTGCACCACGGCAGTCCAACACAAAAAGATCAGAAAAAGACCTAGTTTAAAGCATCCAACCGAATAGAGTGCTTCACAACGCAAAAAAGCATAAAAAGGGATGTAACCAGAGACTTCAACGACTCAGTTAGTCTTATCACAAAAAAACATGAGAAGTGTGTAAGGTCTTCGAAGGTAGGAATGATGGAATTGTTTAACCTGATGGTCATATACAAATATTCAATTTTGTGACGTTTATTTTTGTCAGCGCTATCTATTGAGGATACTGACCAGACTGGGAGTTTCTTCGAGCAAGTGTAATATCCGCCTGACCTCGCAGTCGCGGAACCACCAAAATGTTTCCTACAGCCGAGTGTTGTCAAAAATAAGGCGAATTGTCACTGCAAATGCAGCACCAACTCCTTGTGACACATCTGCAGTAGGCCTTGGGGCGGCAGCTCCCAAGGGGTGGCTACAGTATTAGCACCGTCACGGCGACCAGCACCTTTGTACTAGGAAAATAGGGCGTGCTTGAAAATTTCCCTGATTTTCTCAACAGGAGTTGCCCTGACATTTAAATTATCAAGGAAAAAACGAACGGAAGATCAGCTCTCCTCCTCCAGCGCACTCCCCTCAGGTGGGCAACCGACACGACTGGGAGCCCCAAATGCCGCAGCAGTGGGCCGATGGCGCACAAACAGATCTGTCATACACGGGTGACGTCCACTGATCTATCCTGATCTCGTTTAACTCGGCTTGGAAAAGAAGTTCGACGGTAAAAGGCAGGCAGTACAGTGGCGTTTAAAAACCAATAATCAGTACGCTTTACAATTACAAGGACACT
Organism: Spirometra erinaceieuropaei; assembly: GCA_902702965.1. NCBI lineage: Eukaryota > Metazoa > Platyhelminthes > Cestoda > Diphyllobothriidea > Diphyllobothriidae > Spirometra > Spirometra erinaceieuropaei. The sequence continues at coordinate 125,082 of CACRXP010000729.1, forward strand.
AGAATGACCGTTTCTGGTCTATTTGCCAACACCAGCCAGCGGTGCCCCAACGCCAGGCTGCACGCCCGAAGTTCAAACGCCGGTCAGCTGATCATAGAGCAACGCCCTCGCTGCTGCCATGCAGGATCGCGTCGCATTGACTGAGATCGAGAACATTCGGCCGTGTGGGAGGTGCGTGCACTGATTTATCCTGATTTCAAGATGGTTATGAGCATTTCCGGTTTGCCCGCAGTTTGATGGTCTCTGGCTAATAATAGCAAATATGGCGAAAAAGTCTTTCCGAGTACCTACCCTGACCGCCAATACTTCTTAAGACGGAGTTGTGTCAAAAAAACTTCCTTATGCTCTGAAAGTATGAGCATAAGACGTCTGGTATTCCCTTGACCAATTTTTGTGGAAGAGCAATCAAAAAGGCATATGCACCCACCCACAGAGCCCGAAACTGGAAACTCGCCGAAGTTACGGCGTAAACTGTCTCCGAGGCAACAGAGCGTATACCCACATGACTAGATAGGGACGTTGCTCACCAACCCAAGGCAACCATGCGCATTCAACTCCTGTGGGCCAAAGTCTAACTAAACTCCGGTTACAATTCGGGTATTGCTTATCAAACTGAACTTCTGAGGGGTTTTTGCAAATTGGAGAAGTTAAAGTCGCTGTTACTTGAATACGGGTCAGCGTTGAGGAGAGGTGATTCATTATATACAGCGGCTATTCACGCCCTGAGTACGGATCCTGATTTCGGCGTTTCCGGGAGCTAATTGGGGCCTGAAAGTCCGACAAGAACTGACCAGTTAGGCAAGCGAACGACAGCCTACACGCGCACTTCCAGACGGTACACACCAGCCGCCAGTTGACTAGGGGATATTATGAATACTGCTCTTTTGCTTTTTCCTCCATCCCTCGACGATGGACTCCCGTAAGTCAGAAAGTTCGGGCGAGTCAATTCCTATCCTAGTGAGTGGATCTCTTTCCTCTACAGGAATGCTTTAGGTGATCGAACCCAATTGTCTGGCCAGACTTACGATTTGGAGACGGGCAGAGCAAAGGAAGTAATTGGATGTCGGCTCAGATTTGGCATGATGGTAGACGATATTGTCCATAGGGAGGGCAAAAGGGGGCACGCCTTTGATCAGAGGAAAAAACTTCTTCAGTAAACTCTAATCGGTCGCTTTGCCGGTTAGTGCATGTGACCAATCATACCTGGAATGACCCTCTATCACGTTGGATAACCTTTGGGACACGTTATTGCCCGATAACTCTACACATGTCTAATATGTTTTAGGGTCTTTGCAGCTGGAAACCGGATTTAGATTATGCAGTCACAGTTCGGGCTCCGCCGAGAGCATCTTCGTCTGGTTCGATGAAACCTTGTCGTTCCGCGGCCAGAGTCAATTTTCTGTACCCTCATTGCGTCTCTATCTGACAGCCATGCCACTTGTAGGCTTCAAGGGAATCACTGGTATGATCGAATGCCTATTTCGCAGGGCACCAAATTCAAACAGGTAACTTTTACAGTGGTTATAACAGTGTCACAAGTGCAACCACGCGGCATCAAGGGGCTGACAGCGAGCCAGGCACTTATTAGTTCGATCAATCTGGTAACCCTATACAAAGAAGAGGACTCCAACAGAAAAACACGCACGCAAACAACGTTTGGCCCACACACGAACACCCACAGAAAACCCGACTTCTTGAAATAATTGGCGGCTGAAAAAAAGGAAACGACGACATTTCACCACTCGCTGACTGTGCACGCCCAAGCCGAGGACACTGATTGGCTCATATAACAGACGCATCAAAAGTTACAACAGATTAGCTGGTGCAGTGTAGAAAAGGACGGGGAGAACCCACTGTGCAGTCGTGTCCATTAACGTTTTCCGTCCTGTCAGATCGCCAGCCCCAGATCCCACTTTTGCTTCTACAAGGGAAAAGGGAAACTCGATGTATTGAAATTTGGGAAAGGTCAAGTCAGGGCGGACTGCGAATAATGGAGCGTGCATACTAGATCTCGGACATGTCCACAAGTGGCCAACGCACTTTGCACATGCGCTTGCGCGAGACGTGGTGATTTGAACGTGCTCGTGGGCACATTAATAGGCGTGTGCTGTTCCCTCCTCTCTCTCTCTCTCCCCCCAAACATGTTGCTGAAAATCCGGTCTTGTATTAAAAAATGGGAGAGGTTGAAGTCGAATGGGCTACTGATCTCCGCATTTAGGGTACAAGGACACACTAGACCCCCCGGCCGTCATGGAAATCTACAATGTGACAGCATGCACACTTGGGTCATCAGAATCCACCTCGATTTTGGCGCGTCGTTAGTCACTTTCTTCTGATCTACTTTACTTAACACTAAATAGGTTTACTGCTCTGAGGAAGTGGATTGATACAAAGAGGGCAGACACAAACAGGCGTCATACGGTCACTGCGATGGGAGGCCAGAAATATGGAAATCATAACGTCCGATGAGTGAATGAGAAATCGGATGAGGAAGGCCATCGTGAGAGGAAAGGACTAGGGCATATTAAAGACCAGTAACGGGTCGCGAAGCTATTAAGTGTGTCGGCATTGCTTCTGAAAGACTGCCCGTCTAATTCTAGACTCGTCCGGCCTGAGTCAGCGTTCCGGGCGCAAAAGGCTTTCTAATTTGTCGGTTGTGGGGTTTTTCTACAACGGTCTCAGATGTTTGGTCAATTTGCAAAAAACGACTTCTTTTGCAGGGTGTTCGTTAGTGTCGCTTGGTCAACGCAAAACAGAGTTGCACATTTTCCTCATCCCTATGTGACAATGTATAATTACAATCCCAGTCGACAGAATGTGAACCTTGCAGCTTCAGTGATTGGGTTATCACTGGATGATGGCAGTAGATAGACCAGAAATGGTCATTCCAGTGTCCCCGGATCTTGCTAGTAGTAAGTGTCCATGCCTTAATTTTGTGTATTGACATATTGAAAGGACCACGAGAGTAGAAATTGGACAGGATCTTAGGTTTTGGTTAAGAGTTATGGGGCTCTAGTTTTTTTCCTCAGTAACCTTAGCAGCAGCCACAGCGAAGGCCTACCCATTCAGTAAAGGATGCAACGAAGTAATGCAGCAGTTTTGGAATGTAGAGCAGTCTATACTGGAGATGAAAGTTAGTATCCGGAGTTAACAGAAGACTCGGACCAGAACAAGGCACAAGATGCGCACAACACCAGCTTTCCAGCCCTTAGCTTGAAGATATACAGATGAGAAGATGCATGCTGTCCGTATGGTTGAGACCTCCGGACAAGGACAACAGGGCCGGATATCTGTCCTCAAGAAAACAGTTGCGTTACTTTTAGTCGTAAACGAAATGCACCTTTCCAAATAATTGAGTATTTTCGGCTTAAAAGAGCCTAGTGGAAGCGAGGAAACGCATTCGGAATTTCGCACCCGGTGAGCTCGCATTACACGGTGTAAGAGAAATATCCATCATTTGCAAAATTGGCTGGCATGTTGTCCAGAGAGCTGCCGGCAGAGCAATCGGCGAGGAATCTGCAGGTTCAACAGCCCGATCCCGCCTGACAATCTGTGTTTCCTTGCTGCATGCGCTTCTTGCTCCTCTATGGTCTGCTTTAACGTAGTACGGACTATTTAAGGCATCCGACGCAGTAGTAAAATTCAATCCTCCCAAAGCTTGTACTTCAGTTGAGGTACATGGCTTGGCGGAGGGAATTCTCTCAATTTCATTGGATAGGCTAGTCATTGGCAAAGAAAACAGCTAAACCGTCTGCCGGCATACGATTAATGATTGCGTGGCTTCCCCACTGCTCGTGAGTGAGCCTTAGCAAAAGCCCCAACCGACCATCAAACCTACTTTGTAAATTCGATTTTATCCGTCTCCAGGTAGGTAGTGAAGATAGGCTGAGTGAGTTTCTTAGCGATGAGCTCGTCAGAAGGCGCACGAAGAAGGGAGTCAATTGATGCGCCAGCACCAGTCGGACTGGCCAAGTTGGAGAGTAGAGAACCGATGGAGTGTCGATAGATCGTCCGGTCACTGTGGTTCACTTCGTCCATCAGCACACCTTCTTCTACAGGGGCACAACAGAAAGGAATGATTATGAATGATGCAGCAGTGATAGTAGCAGGAAGAAGAAGAAAAAGAGGAAAAGGAGTAAGAAAACGAGGGAGGCGTGAGCTATCATGGTAGGCGCGAAGAGTAGAAGAAAGTTTGGCAACGATCGGGTGAAAGGCCCCAAACACACACGACCAGCCAAAGCTGCCTGTCTTACGGGAAAGGGGGTAAAATGGAGGTTTTACGGGCGGGACGTATGTATGCATAGAGGGATGGCAAAGAAAGTATAAAAAATTGATAAATTCGTTTTATCGGACGGAAAAATTTCAGTGCATTGAAATATAGCAACCGAAATTAAGCAGGTAATTAAAAAATAAACATTGTCTACAACGATCGCTTCTCAACTCTATGGGCTAAGTTCATTGTAGATAATGCACCAGACGGTCTACAACAGGCGAACCAAACTTGTACGATGAAACACCAAGCCGAAATAATCGTGTCGGACTAAAACCCACTTAAATAAGTATAGGAGGTACCCTTTGTATGCCACAGATGCTTTGGGTCCTTCACCCGATTCTTACCGAAAGTTTAAATGCGCTGATAAAGAGGGTCAGTCACAGTAAGAAACAAGGCGTAGGTGAATGGTGAGAGACGGGAGTGGGGGGGAGACTAGGGAAAAAATGAGAACTTTCGGAAAATAGCAGTGGTGCAGTGTGAAAAAGGCGACTCCATAACTTTGAGAAGGAGGAGGAGGAGGAGGTGGAGGAGGAGGACGAGGAGG
>CACRXP010000729.1:129971-196691 GCA_902702965.1 Spirometra erinaceieuropaei
AGCGGAAAGTGATTACGGGGAAGAGATAAGTTGAGGGTGGGTGACGAGTTACAAATGTTATAGAGCAAAGGGGATGAAATAATGGAAGAAGTAGAGTAGCGAGAATGAGGGGATAATTGGCGAGCGTTGGACAAACCGGGAGTAATGTAGGAATTGGCGAGAGTTGGACAACCCGGGAGAAATGTAGGAAATGGGCGAGAAAAATAATGGTAACGAGGGACGGTCAGTGGCCCAGGGTGACGAATGCGGGGAGATCATGCAAAGGCTTGGAGGTAGAGAGCAAGAATATGACAAATGAAGAGGAAAGATTTTGGGAGAAAGTAAAGGAAAAGGCCAAAATAGCTGTCGAGAATGCAGAGGATCGTCAAGAGCAAGAAGATAGAGAAGAAGCCCCGGGGTGAGATATAGCAAACGCATTCATGATCAGTCAATGAGTCATCATCAGTCAATGAGTCAATGAGGTTCCTGCAGCGACTAGCGCTAAGTAACAGCTGAGTATAGCCGAAAAAGACTAAGTACATTGCAATAGCCATTTCTAGTTTACTTGCCGTCATTGCTCAGTTATATATCAACGCCAGGCAGTAAAGCACCTGAGATCTGAACTCGGGTCGATTGATTAGTTGAGCACTTAAGCTAAAAGTTACTATAACGTGAGTTATCAGGAATGACATCGCCAGCTATCGATCGCAAATAGGCCAGAAATGGCTATTCCAGTGCCCCTTGCTTTTTTCCGGCGATACTCCTCCATCACTGATTGCTAGTCTCTATGTGACCACCTGCGCGAACCCTAGAAGAGGAGATCCAGAGCAAAAACGCAAACGTCCACTTCCTTTCTGTACTCAGGATAGATTGATAAATACGATCGCTACGTGACCTTACGCATTCGTAGTCTCAACAAACAGAGCATAGGCGTGGAAGCTTGGGTGGAAAAGTACTCAAGAACCCACAGGGAGCGGGTTCAATCCCCCGGATGCGGCAGCATCTGAGGCCGATGTGCCACCGTCTAGCGATGAAAAATAAACCGAAAATAGTCATCCCTGTATCGCTGGTCTTTTTGGGTAGTACATCCCTTTGTGGCAAATCTCAAAATTCAAATTAGTCGCAACTGAAATAGGTAAATACCTGCACCGAGTTAAAGGAAACTCACGAGTCACACGGAAGACATAGGAGAGGTTTCCGCGGATCCAAGAGGAGGTACCACTGAATCCAATGAGACTGGCGTCAATGCGTACATTAGGGCCCTGTTTCCACACACGGCAGACGTCGCTAGGACACATACGAGACACCAGAGGAACTACAAAAGGAGCGACGCAGCAACGTAACCAGGCCAATAAGAACGAAGTTTAGGAATGTGCAGAGAGGAAATCAACCTGTATAAAGGAGACGGGGTAGGGGTGGCGCTGGGGAAAACCTAATAAGGTCGCTATGCAGTCATTGGGACTAGGTAGCGTTGACGTTGCGATCATCGGTCACAGTTTATACCATGTGTGTCGCCGACAAAAGACCCCTACTGTCGAGCGTCAAGAGGGAATACATTGGAGACTTGTCACTGTCAGTCAGAAGGAAATAGTCACTATAAAATTTCTGCATTAACTCCTAGCAGACGAGAAAGAACCGTCGGACAGGATCCAGCATAGTGACACCTCCTTGTTACGTGCGTAAGAACATGCAGCTCCACGCGGGCGATTTGGTTCAACACACGTACTCAGACTTCGCGCCTCAAACTTCTCCGGAGGGATGACAATGGACAAATTTGACAGGTTCGTGATGGTCTTATCTTAATTTTATGAAATTTTAGGAGAAACACTGTAGGTTCGAGAAGGTATTAGTAGGTGCTCGTGTATGTTTTGGCTGATTTTGAATAATTCATACTGACCCAACTTTAAAATTCGCCAAAACATCTATGAATTACGTGAGTCTGGTTGTCATCTGGTGGATTCTATGTGGACTACTTGGGAAATCCTGCTAAGACAGTCAGCTTGCTCTATCAGATTTTATGGATTCCAGACGGTACAGTAATTTCGGCAGGTAACTTGACACAAATGTGATAAAACTCCCGTCGTCCGGTGGGGCCTCGTAACTCAGGTGGCTAGAGCGTTGGTTGTACTAAAGCCATCCCCTTGTTGTCGTGGGTTCGAATCCCACCGAGACGCCGAGTTTTTCGCAGTTGGGTCAATATGAATTAATAGGATTGGAATGGAAAACGATGGAGGATGTGGGTAGATTGACAGAGTACTGTTTTGGACTTTTCTGCCTTCATTCAGCCAATCAAAACTCTGACAACCAGCTGGGACCAGAAACACAAAAGTGCGTTCGTACACGGTACAAACGGTCCATAGACGGGGTCTGGCAGGTGGGCCATCAGCACTTCATCGAAGCGAAGTTCATTGGTGCTTTGCCACGTGCCATTCTGTTGTTGAGGGTATTGACTCAACTAGGAACAACCCGATCTATCCGCTTCCCGAAGCAAACAAGCTCCGCATGGGCGGCAAAGATCACGAACAAGCAACAAACTACCACACCAAAGTCGGCCAAGTCGTCTCCTCTCTGAAACTATCACTTGGACGACATCGACCTGGTTATTGGTTTCCTGTTCGTAACCTTTGCCACCAACGCAGAACTTGTTTGTTTCGGAAACCAGAGGACCGGTGTGCAGCCATTCCTAGTTGAATTAATAGGGTGTTTTGGCAAAATTTGCATAATTCTTCTGACCCAACTGTGAAAACTTGGCGGCCTCGCTGGGGTTCGTACCTACGACAGCAAGTGGGAGGCTTTTGTACAGTCAACTCCCTAACGGCCTGAGCCACGATACCCCGACCGCGAGTCGTGAGTTTAGTCAAATTGGGGTTAGGCTATCCGCTATACCTACTACATGGTATGGAATCCAACGATTCGGAGAAAGGAAGAAAATATTGCGAAAACCTAGAACCCACGACCAGAAAGTGGTAAAAAGGTCCAACAATCTGCCTTTACGTACGGCTGAACCTACACGGTTCCTGTTACCAACAATGTGATCAGCGCAGTCCAGCATACACCAACTGGATACGAAAATTGTCTCCCCAGGAAACTATTTTGAGATATTCGTTAAAGAATTTGTTCATTTCTTAGCTTGTTATAGCAATTTAACATGGACATATTGCACAGGCAACAAGCACAAAAGGAGAGCAACTAGCGCACATAAAACAAACTCTGCAATAACGAACCTTGTAGGGCTGGTCAAGCTATTTTTCAAAGAGCATGCTAACGTGGGTGTCGCTACGATAAATAATTTTCTAAGTGTAAGTTAAATTCTTGCGGCTGCCATCACCGCTCAGCTTCAAAATGTTGCTTTGTGTATTACTCCTACTACTCAGGACAGTTCGACCGTCAATTCCGACGATATCCACTGTGTGCGCCAAGGCATGGGGAAGTAGCAACGGCGGATTGCGCTTGGATTAGTTTATAATGATATTAGATTTCCGCGGCATCTATCCCACTCTCTCCTTCTCTCCCACCTGGGTCCGGTGTCAAGACGAAGTCAAAACCGAAAGCAAGATCGGGCTCAGGTGGCTGGCGCGGCATGAACCCGAACATAAGCGTGCTACCACACACGCCTGGTCCGCGCACGATGCATCAGGGTTTCACACAAACAGCAAACGAAGACCGGCTCGGGTCTCAACTGAGTGGGAGTGTCATAAAGGCCACCTTAAGAAGGAATCATTGCAGCCTGATTCCGTCCTTAGGGAAGGGGTTAGTTATATCGTCAAGTGGTAGCCCTCTGTACAACAGCTTTTAACTCACTATAATAGATCCCGGCGTGTCAGACTACTTATGGTTGGTGAGTACACGCTCAAGGTCGACCTCGCTCCCCCTTCCCTCGCCTAGTCACCAGTTCACTGTCCGAGGGGGTCAGCCATCTGATGCGGGGATTGGGCGTGATGGCTGACAGAGCTAGAGTGTTCGACTGCGCGTGCCACACACACGAACTGGCCACAGGCACAACACATCAAGATTCCACACAATGAAGGTAGACTGTTCTGATTTCACGTGTAAGGGAGGGGCGAAATTGGGCCGGAGAACACAATTTCTGCTTACGTGATAGGCGCCTAGTTTGTGCCTGCGGTGTAATGTCGGACGTGTTTATGTGCGCTGCATGCATGGATGGGAAAGTGTGTGCTGATGTGAGTCTGTGGAGTATAGCGCAGGTCTTCATGGAGGCGCATGTGACCGAGTGGGCTCACGCGATGGCTGAATGTGCGAAGGAAAAGTGAGCAGTTGGGGCGTGGACGACGGGTGTATGTTGATGCTTCAGGCACTGTTTCGCCAGTCTCTGTGCGATGGACCCGCAAGGGGACGACCAGGCCGATGCGTGATATCCATATGCGGCGGGAATGTGGCCAGGATAGGCTAGGAATTGCTGAGTCAGTTACGGTGGCCATGCTGCAAATGGTGGCCGCGCTGGTGGATAGGGATTGGTAATGCTGGAGATTGAAACGTTATTGGATGTGCAAGGTGTGTCTGACGTGTCCATATCGCAGTGAATTCTACTGTCGTTCTACGCAGGTGACCAAATAAGCCCATGAAGTAATTGAACGCGTGCGGACAGTGAAGGTGGGTGCGGAGAGTGTATTTCGGGGCTCCTGACACTGGTTCTTCGGCTACAGAGCGATGAATTCGAAAATGACCGACTAGACCGATGTGTGAGGTTAATGTGCGATCGCAATGAGGACGGGTTGGGATCGAGTCCACATTGGTGATGGTGGGGGCGGTGGCGGTGAGGGTAGTGGTCAAAGTTACATCGGGAGTGTTCCCGCCGGTGGCAGGAGTGGGAGGTGGCGGTTGTCGCCGTCGCAGAGCTTGTGACAGAGATGATAGCGGGCGGTGATCGACGGCGGCGGGGCATCAGAAGGGTAATCGCCGGTGGTGGAGGGTAATCTTCGTCGCGCACGCCGTGGAAGTGACTGCAGGGTTGACAGTGGGGGTAGCAAGGGGGGTTTTTGTTGCACTCAATCCTTAGATGCCCGACAAGGTCGACCCGCGCGTGGAATGTTCGTTGGCAGCGTGGGCATGTGGGAAAGGGTTTGGTGTTGACGCTGTGAGGCGGAGGCGTTTAAGACTTGCAATCTGCCATTTTGGTCCTAGTAACTACGATCCGATTGGCTTCATAGACTGCTGCTCCAGTCTTCACTGCTCTTCTCCAGTTCAGTCGGAACTGGTTTAGGGCCCCCCAAGTCACCAGTTAAATTGCAACTGCCTGATGGAGATCTTCAGGATGTCCTTGTAACGTCGTGTTTGTTGTCCTTGTCATCGAACAACCGTAATTAAGTCTCCATAAAAAATTTGCTTAGTTAATCACTCGTCCTCCATCCTCACGAATTGGTCGCTACAGTTCAGCATGGTGTGAGGACTCCGGTCCGTCCCAAGACTTCCGTGTCGGAGATCCTGTCCTGCCACCTCAGCTGTGGGATTCTTCAGAGATAGCTGAGGTGGAAGTGACTGAGTTTCCACGCTATACAGCAGTGTCGTCAAGATGACAGCTTTTTACATCTTCAGTTTGATGTTGAGTTGGAGACCGTGACAATTCCACAAAATCCTGCAGCTGGCCGAAAGTCTCACTGGCTTTGGAGGTCCGGTTGGACACCTCGTCGTCGATTTGAATGTTGCCTGAGTGTGCTGTCTAAACAGCACATAAGAGAAATGAAGAATATGCACACCGTACTTCAGTGAAAATCGGCATTTTATTGGCTCGCAACTCAATATAATTCTCAGAAGGCTGGCGCATGAGGATGAAGAGAACGAAATCAAAGCTTTCTGACAGCACAGACGCCAACAGAGTCAGGTATCGTCCATGCCGGCACAAAACGTGAGGACAGTTCCTGGTGTCGTTCGTATTCTCCGACATGAACAAAACAGTTTGAGGGCACGTAAGCAAAGAAGATTGACAGTTCAACCGTTGCATACGACGATGTCTACTGTGTGTCTCGCAGGTCTGTGGATTCGGGACGGCGGCTTACGCGTGAATGTTTATGGCGATAACCGACTTGTACAGCGTCTGCCACACACCTCCCTCACCCTCCTGAGTCCTGCAGAAAGACAGAGTCGGGACGACGGAAGGCGGGATCGGGCACAGTGGATGACAAAGCCAAAAATCCCGTCTATTCTTGCCACATACGATCTGGTGTTCGCACAATGGGTCAGGTTTTCGCAAAAACCAGGAGACTCCATTTAAGTGTGAGTGGCATAGAGGTCACCTTCAGAAGGAACCTGTGAATCCGTCTCTACGTCTCGAAAAGATCGACTTACCCACTTGGTTGGCGGCCCTCCAAGTCGCGAATTTTAGTGCATCGTGATAGATTCATGCGTGCTAGATTTTTTCGGAGTAAGAATGCGATTAAGTGCCGTGGGGCGGAGTCACCAGGGTCGACCTCTCTCTCTCTCTTAGTTACATGTGCCGGCCCACTGTCTGAACCGATCAGTTGTCTGACGCCGCGATTGGTATAAGTGGCTGGTGCAGCGCGAAGCCCGTACCTAGGCGTGCTGCTACACTACCCCATATATGTGACATTTGTTGTGGGATGTGCGGACTTTAACCAACGCGCGCCGTGACCCAATCTGGTCCTCGCAGATGCTCAGCACATCTTTAGCGGGACCAGTTACGGAGGCCTACTGATGAAGGCCAGAAACACAATCAGAGTCATGCCGAGACCTTCACATGACCACTGGCCGATAATAAAAGAAATCATGTAGCATATTAACCGTGGTAGCGTTACTGGCGGCCGTTTGATGGGTAAAGACCGATTAAGCGAAGGATGATCCCCGATAATGAGTGCAACACAAAATAAATCAGCTTATTCACCTTAGATGTGCAGACTGCTTGAATGGCCATCCCTCTGACACAAAACACTCAAAAATTGGCAAGGAAGAGTCTGTTGTCGTTTAGGACGTGACTCGAGTCGAGTACTGAAAAAACAAATGCCATGTCAGTGTTGACAAGCGTCCAGGGAGATGCTAACTTTGTCAGAAGACAAAGTGCCAAAAACGCCTAAAAAACTAGGCGAGAAATTAGGCAAGCAATCAAAAACGTGCACCAACACCCGACCGGCGTAAGGGCCTGACGTTTGGTAGTACAGCGTATGATTAGATGCTCACACTAAGGCTAAACACTTTAAAATACAAATTGGGTATACTTGGATCCAAACTAACCCAAAAATAGTTGGACTCAAGCGCTTGCCTTGGCTTATTCTTTCTCAGAGCAGGAAAATCTTTCATAAGCGACTTCCGCAACAATAAACGGAAAACAAAAAGAGCGAGGGAGTCGAAGTTGTTCTTAGTTGTTTAACAATTTTAAGCTCCAACAATTTAGTTAACCGACGACAGCAATTAGTCAAACGTCTCTTTATTTTAATTGCCTGATAAACAAAATTTAGTAGAAGTCCCACAGTAGACAGATCGTACAGGGAGGACGCAAAATATACTGGACAAGAAGGAAATGACTTCACAGAGCACCATAGCACTGAAAAACTGTGTCCCAACCCAGTATGTCGATTCCGCCCACCTCGGATCAGTAGAAGAAATGAATGAATCTTCATAGGTTCAATTTGATCAATGAAGACCTCAAAGCTTGCCTGCTTGACAACGATTACAATCGGTTTTAAAATGAAGGGTTTTGTAAAAAAAAATGTAACTGTATTGGTGATAGCAAAAAATGGTGTACGCATCCAATACCCATGACAGCTTGACCCCGCATGTGACATCCTGTTCGTGATCCCTTCTACCAATGGGTAAAGTAGATTGCCCTGAGAACCCAATCAGATATTAGTGCGCGAGCACCGTAGGTAAAAGTTGATTGATGATTGAAATTCCGAAGTTAATCAAACCCAAAACCAAAAACGCAACTATCTAAGACCGCGCAAACGTGTATCAGATAATATGATGCAAAATGTAATCTGGTGAACTGGAATGTATAAAAGCTAGTCACAAAATACTTACGCCAACTTGTAAATTCCCACTTGATTTCCATGTAGAAGTCTGGAGTCTCCTTGAGGTTGTTCAGTAAAGAGGTGATTAGTTTGGCCTGATTCTTAAGCATGTGAGAGTCGCGGTGTGTAAGCACTAGTTTGAGGAGTTCGGGATCACCTGTGCTAATCGCCTCCTGGGTTGCTATGGCGGAGAAGAACATTCACAGGATCGTTTGAACGCGGAATACCAAAATATGTTTTATTAAAAAGCGAATATTTTCATTGTTACTGTACAGTTATTTCTAACGAGCTGACATGTAATCAATAGGGTTTTCAAAGGCTTTGCCTATCATCCTTATCAAATAAACTGAAATAAACTGAAAGTGAAACTGAATATAAGCTAAGTTATACCCCTTTCATTTATTCTGACCATAGATATCGAAAAACTGAATTTTGTTCTCTCAGAAAATCGCACGGGAGATGTGAATTTGGCTACTTGTCATCAAAAATGATCAGTTGCATTATACTGTAATGCTTCAAGTTTTGAAGACTTGGATACGTACCTGACCAGTAGTCCTTGCCCTTCACACACGCGTTAGCACCATGTCGAAGGAGGACTCGAGCGGACTCGAGGTGGTCAAGTACGATAGAGAGAAGAAGTGGTGTGCGTCCGTGGGGATCGAGAGCCTCGATGTCATACTGATGACAAAACAGTGGCAAGAAAGCAAGTCAGGTACCTTCTTCTGGAGAAGCAGCTCCTCTAGGGCGAGGTAATCGTTTAGCCATGCGAAGTAATGGAGAGGATACTTCTCGGAAATTTCTGTTTCCAACATCAGTGACTTGTTTGGTAGTTTCTGTCAAAATATCGACACAAAAGTCAGGCAGGATCAGTAAAAGCTAAAGCAGAAACGGTAATTGTCGGAAAGTGACGTCATGACAGCAGTGAACCTAGTGTGAGTAAGTGGTTGACGAAAAAGAAACTGTGTGCTATGCGAAACACAAATGACCGAACAAGGCGAAGGTTCTGCTATGTAATACAACAATTAAACTGCCTAATAAAATTTTAGATGGAGAAAATTACCGGAAGAAATCGGCCAAAAATGCATAGGGAGCAAAATTTTACAGAAAGTCAACGAATGTTTAAATTAACCTTAAATAAAAAGTAACGCATTGATGTCTCTGGGGTGTGAACGCATTGTATGTTATGAATATGCATCGTAAAGTCACAAATACAGCAGGCCCTTTTCTAGGTCAGTGGCAACCCTTTCGGACTATTGTTATGCACGTACTTGATTTGATGGAAAGTTGTAGAAAGAAGTGTTCAATAACACCAACCACTTCGCGATTTGCCAGAGGTCCTTTTTCTCCAGTAATTCTACTTTCCAGTTTTTAAAGTGAAAGTACGATTAGAGCTGTGCTAACGATAGTCTTCTAGATAGAATTTCAGAAATGGACGAAACTGTAGACGTTTTCCTAAATTTCGCACGGTTGAGGCGCCTTCTGCAAACACCCATCAGGAGTGTCCTGTTTTTTAATTTTCGAAATTGGCGGATCTGAATTGTTCCATTTCTATGACTACATTCTTAGGAAGATTAAAGGAGCATGTTGCAGGACGGCTGAATTAGGATTAGCTCGTTTTTGATTAGCGTTACACACGAAAAAGCTGAAACAGTGTAAATTTCCCTCCAAGAAGCGGGGAAGAATTTGGGCTGTGAGAGGAAACGCTTGTAAATAGCTTATAGGAATCAATCACTGCCTGATGGTGTACGTTAAAGGATGTAAAATATAGTTTCATTATTTAAAGACCGTTGAATAGAACTGTAAAAACAAAACGATACAGGCACAGAGACGGGAGCAGATAGGGACGGTATGAGATAACAACGGCCAAATCTAGTGTCGACATTATGCAAAATGAGCAGGCTAAGGCCATTTTTGACAAGATTTTTGTTAAAATACCCGAAAAGTAAAGTAAATCAGTAGTCCGTTCAAAACGAATGGGGACATTTGACGTGACAAAACTGCCAAGAAGCAACCAAATTCACTTGAATGTGGGTTTAAACGGTTAATTAGTTTACGAAGTGTTAAATGCAGAAGAGCCGTGTCAAGAAAATGCGGATTGAGTCGAAAATCTTCAGACATCTGAAAAATAAAAATGACTAAGAGGACTTGCACTTTTGTGATATCCTTGACCTACGTTTGCCGTACTACGCTAGCGTATGCTAGCTGGACTGCTCCGCAGTGACTAAATTAGCATTGAAGACGAAAGGGCTGCGGGACAGGGACCAAAAAGCAAAATACACATCTTATTCGGCGTAGAGTAAAACTTGTCAGCGAGGAAGCGCTTCTATTGACGCATAATAGACGGCAAGTCACCTACCGATCAGGAGTGTAAATAATACAGTATCAAATATTTATAGGAACGGTGAAGACGGTCATACTGGACTCTCAAGTTTAAAATGAAAATTTGGCAAAAGATGTTTGCTCGGAGTAAATAAGAATTGCAACAATCCCGTCGCCCTCACCCAGTAGTCCTCACCAATGACAGGCTCCGTAACCAACAATTTGACCGATTAGGTTTGCCTTGAATGAAGATTTAAACAGGCAGTTTAAACGAAAACGAAACTCAATCATCCAGAACATGCGCAAAAACTTTTTAAATTCATGCAGTTTACCTTTTTGATGTATAGGGATTTTCTCTGCACTAGACCTGCAACGCAGCGTTTTATGCTACGTATACCCTGCACCTGAAGATGTTGAGAAATTGTGGTGCCACATAGAAAAATCTGATGCTTCCTAGAATGAAATTTCTTGGTTAATTTGTCTCAGTTTGCATTGGTGACTGTGAAGTTCTTTCCTCCATGTTCGCTGAAGGATTACTGGACTTAAGCTCGTAGGCCATATCTCTAGAATTATCGTGGACAATAAAAGCCTTCAGTTATACTTCCGGTTTCACCTTCCGGTATACCGGTTGAGAGTTTGCTCAGCAAAAAATTGCAAATCATTCCTTTACAAATTACCGTAAAAAATTAAATGCTTCGGGTAACCACATTGTAGGGAGCCGTGAAAGACTACTGGAACACTTCAACTCGATGGTTAAATGAATCATTGATCTTGACTCTCCATTCAGACTCATGAAAATAAATAACCAGCCGCACTGGATGAGCCGATGGTTACAAAGCTTTTTTTAGGGAAAAAGTGTGAAACAGTTTTCGACCAAAGGAGAGTTCCGAGCTCTTATATGAGTGCAACCGACAGGGGGGTGTGTGTAAGTGTGAAGCTAAAAGACCACCAAGAAAATATGAGCTATGTATGCTGCAGAACTCTTCGGAGCATCTGAAGATCCTTTACGGCTTCAAAAGTAGTAGCAAAAGAAGTTTTTATCTCAAATCTCAAATAGGAGTAATGGAGATAGAGGACCAAATGGAGGCGTCAGCCCTCTCTAGCTTCTTTTAGACGGTATTCACTCATGAAACTAATCCTCCTTCTCTCCTTTACCCAGATTGACAACATATTAGATCGTTTGCATTGAAAGACAATATACATTTCTCGCCCAAATAGATAAGGACAGACCGACGCCGACTGATGCTTGCCAAGTCACCTGGTGCAGATAGAATACACCAACTTGCCCTACGAGAGTTGGTTAACGTACTGTACTCGTCGCTGTCTGTAATATTTCAAAAGCCTATGGAGGGAGATGAACTGCCGGAGAAGTTAAAACTTCCTTTATTTACCCAATCTACAAAGGAGGCTTCAGGCTGGTGTCCGAAAACTACCGCTCCTACAGTTTAGCCCGCATTTAATTCAAGGTCACTGGACAACATATTAAGGGACATTTAATGATGCATATGGAGCGGAGGAACCTATTAGATGCCGTTCAGCACGGATTTCGTCGTGACCATTCATGTCTTACGAGTAGCCTTTGCTCACAGGGAAAATGTACAAAAGCAAAAGACCAGTGCAATTCAGCTGATGCCATCTGCCGAGACTTCAAATATGCGTTTGATAGCGTGCCTCATGGGTGACTCCTACAGAAGACTACGTGGTCAATATTTTTAAGCGAATCGAAACTTTCTTTTCAAGTAAGCCGCAAAGTTTGATTGTTGTTACCATTGCACCCGAATGGGTGCTAGTTGAAAGGGGCATTCCATAGGGTTCGGTCTTGGGTACTCTCCTTTTTCTCATCTATTGTATATGGCATGATGTATTGTATGTAGTATTCAGGCATGGCGCCCCTGGATGAGGCAAGATTGCACTCTCTTGGAGAAGGTGCAACGAAGAGCGACTAAACTAGTCGGTGGGCTGAAGAGCCTACCTCATGAAGAACGGATAGAAAGGCTCAAACTTTTTCCTCTGTCTTATAGGCAATACATAGGGGTCATGAGCATGGTCTTCAAACTTGTCAGGGGAGTAGACTGTGCACCCAAATTTCTTGAACCAGCACAAACAACAAATCTCCGAGGTTCCAGATATAAACTGAAGATCAGGCGCTTCAAGCTTAAGGTGCGGGCCCATTTCTTCTGCCACCGGGCGATTGAGGATTAGAACACACTACCTGATTCACTTGTCCTGGCGGAAATCGTTGAAACATTTAACCGAAGATTTGATGGTATTTTATACGATGGCCATGTATTTACTTCATAAGAAATGATAAAATGCACCCGTATATCTACAAAAGCATAAGTATGCTTTTTCAGTTTGTGTCTGTAAATAGGTTTTTCAACGGCTATGCCCATCTCCCTTAAATATTCACGCATATTATTCACTCAATAAACTGAATTTAACTTCAACTTTTTAGGCGACTTTTTGCAACTTCATAAAGCTTTCCATTGGAAAGATCCCTGCCGAGCTAAACAAGAGCAGTCCGGTCGTAAGACCTAAGGTCTGTAGATAAGTTGTTTGGTCAACCTGATCGAATATCAAAGGTTTAAGTCGAATTTTTGGAAAAAAACTCTGTCGATTTCGAGATCCAGTAAGGAAATAAGTCATGGTCAAAGCTTTTAAAAGGTCCAAGGGATGACAGCGATGAAGGTAAGCATGCTGGACGAATAAGTAAAGCAAGAATGCTTGGTCCCCGACCAGGAACATGGACAACTCGTTTCCCATACTGCGATCAGATGACGGGAAGCAGAGCTGTCCGGGAAAAGCGAAGCCATTCATATTTGTGTGATATCTTAAGTCTACATCAATTGCCGCATAAATGGTCTGTGAAAGACAAATATCAAAATCTTCACCGACGTATGAGATAGTGCAAACGCAATCAGCGAGTAGAAAATGCTTGGTGTTCTGTCAAAACTCGAAACTAATAGCCCTTTTACACCTCATAATTAGTTGACAGCTTCTAGGCGGACATGTGTGTGCTTGTGCCGCGTACATGTAAGCTGCACTGTGCCGCCTACCTCGACGACCATTTCAGACGTATGGCCAGCCAGGAAGAGAGGACTCGAAAACACTTAAGCGATCCGATGTCCATGTTTTAGTAAGAAGATCCATATCTGGGCAGCGGATAAACAGCATAATTTAAGACGAGGGTGATAGTTCGGCTGTCGCCTGCGACGACTTCCACTACGTGCCCCGTAGAGCTGAGTCAGCACCACTGACCTGCGTTTGAATTAGTTTATATCTTGGGAGACTTACGCAGCATCTTCCGCATTCCCCTGCCCTCAGCCATAAGGCAATGTCAAGATGGACGACAGTGGCCATGGACGCGGTGGTGGATAAGAATAAACGACACATGACCTGGCCCTACAGCATACAGCATTAATTTGTGGGGGTTGCTCACATCTTATGTCAGTAAGAGCTCCATGTGCTACGATAGGACCCCCACGGGTCTTGAAGAAAATTTATTGGTATTATTATAAAGGCCACATAATGAAAGAACCATTGAACCTGGCTCTCATCCCTCAAGTCAGTCACTCCACGTATACACAGTATTGACCAAGAGGACCAAGTTATCCCGACAGTTGGTAGCTACTCAAGCCATGACGTTTAGCACGTTGTGGTGGGCTCAAACGTATCAGATTTTTTCTGATGAGGAAGGCACTAATGTGCTGTGGGGATGGATGGCCTAGTGCCGACGACACTCTACCTTCCCTCTCCCGTGCACCAGTCGACCATCAGGGCTTGTCAGTTGACTGATGATGCGATTGCTCGCAGTGAGTGAGCTTGACGCCCCGTTTACGTGTGTTACACACAACCTGATCACCAACTCGTGTACCAGAATAAACCATGAGACATGTTCCCCGCATACGTGGGATGTGCGTGTTCTGCTATATGTGATGTTGTGCTCGCCATGCGGACGATGACGAAACGGATCGAGTGCTAGCTACCAGAAGGAAGTATGATTGTTACGGGGTGTGGCGCGTAGTGTGGAAAGGGTTTGTCTGTGGCCTAGAGATGTGTATGTGGTCCGGAAAGACAAGGGTTGATGGTGGGTTTTGGAGGGCTGTCTTATCGAAAACTTGCATGCGGCGCATGTGGTCGAATAACTCATGTGATGGCCAAATGTCCTTGCGCAGCATAAGTGAGTGAGGCGTGCGCGATTGACTTATGTCAGGACTCCAAACACTGCCATGCCAGCCATGGTGTGACGGATTCTCGAGTGACCGAACTGACCAATGCGGGATAGGAACTGTCTAAGCGGATTTTAGTGTAGATGAAGCACCATACCGTCTACAGCGACCGCTTCCCAACTCTCTGAGCTGAGGTCATGGTAGATAATACACCAGGTTTCTACAGCGACCGCTTTTCAACTGTCCGAACGGATGGTAGTGTAGACAAAGCACCAGACCGACCACAGCGGTCGTTTCTCACCTCTCTGAGCTGAGGTCAGGAGAAACAACAAACCGAAATAAGTGTCGGATTAACACCTGCTTAGATGTGTAGTAGGTATTCTTTCTGGGCCTCAGATGCTTGGGACCCACACCCGATCGTTACCTGCTAATGTTTTCCCGAAAGACAGGAACGTCCCAATTGGTGAGGTTAGTGGAGGAGTTAATGATGGCTTGGTGTGTAATGCGAGGTAGGCTGGTCTTGTTGCCATTGCACTGGATCCCCTGACATCAAATGAGACCGGTCCATGGTATTCGTGGATACTGGAAACACCGGGTCGTTCCAGTATCTCAATGTCCGAGATTCCTTCCTGTCATTTCACCTTCAGTATTCTTCGCAGGCAGATGAGGTGAAAATTGTTGGGTTGACTTGCTTGACCTTCGCTAACAGTCCATTTTTCTTCCTGTACAAAAACGATAACAGGACAGCAGTCCTGTATATCTAATAGAAGCGAAGAGGTGAGTTCCAGGAAGAAGTCGCGAAGGAGACACGATCGCTGGAACAAGAGCTTTATTAGCCTGACATTTTAGATTCTCATTCGAATCCATCATCAGAGACAGGGTTAGATAAGGGTGAGATTCGAGTTAGAGTCCGAAACGTCAGGCTAATAAAGCTCTTTTTCCAGCGATCGCGTCTCCTTCTTCGAGTCCTGCGTATCCTCAGTTTGGTGTTGGTTAGAAGGCCACGAGGGTTCCAGGCGAAGCGCTTAAGTCGGCCGATAGCCTGACTGATTCTGGAGATCCGACTTGCGATTTTATGTTTTTTGAAAAAGTACTTGGAACGTACGTAAATGTCTTCACTGCTGTGAGATGAGTACCACAGACATTATCATGGAATTCATTGTAGTCAACGTTTGGCGTCGGTTGGTGCGTAACCACTATGTTCTCTATGCTAATGATCAGTCCAAAGTTGGAACAGTCGGAAGCGAGGGGGTTAGAACCCCGCCGCATGTCCTAAGTAACCCACATTGTGTGAAAGTGATGGCGAATATAACTTGAGGCCAAAATATTCGGGGCCGCAAAATCGGTGTAATCTTCCAAAGTTTTCAAGTTCCTATGCATGCGTTTAACTTCGAGAGACAAAAAAATGCAACTTAAAACATATGATAGCGAGACAGGATGATGTCAACATCTACCAAGGAAGTCTGAGTTGGCAGCCTAGGCGCATTATGACTAAGCGAGCGCTGTCGTTTAGCATGTGCAACCATCAATCCAAAACCACTACTTTTAGAACTAGAGAGTAGATAAATCAATAGGACTGTTGGACTTGAAAAGTTATGCCTTGGTTTTATTCGCTCTTATGTTGAATGCTCCTCCACGACCACGACAGCATCTCTCGCCGCAAAACGTTCTCGATCCCGACCCTGACGATGCCGAGGACACCGCCCTGTTTGGGAATTTATTCGAGTGAACGCAACCCACATTCAACCACATTGTCGTCGTTGTCCGCAACTTATTCCCGATCGGAAAGCCAGAGAGCCAAGTCTACTGGACCACTCCACACCTCAGAAGTCTCCCCTTCTGGATTTTAAGACGCTCAAGTTCTTTTTAGAGATTGGTTATCTGGTATCCCCGACGAGCCAAGGTCGGATGAGGATGACATGTCGTTCCCAACTCCAATGCTGTAGAAATATAGGGGGGGGGGGCAGCGGAAAGCCTCGCACGTGGCGTGACTGTCATCGTCACTTAACTGGTGTAGATGTGCTGCCATGTGACGCAAAAAAATGACAAACGAGCCAAAACGAGCTGTCTGGAAATATCCACAGTGTCCCCAGCACTGATTATTCTTGCATTTTTAAAGGTTAAACGGACCGACGAATGGTTACCAGGTTGCCCAAGCACAAAGAGGACGTTAGAAGGGGAGACTGATTAACCATTGCCTTCCCACAAAGGAGGAAAACCACAATTTGAATCACTGCCACGGCAACTGGACGAACCTAGGTAAGGGCCACAGGAGCAAGAATCGAGATATACTTCGTCATGAGTTGAATAACTGCGTCGAACAGCCACCACATTTAACTTGTTCTCGCATCTCTTACACAACACGAACCCTTTTCCGGTCCAGTCAATGTTTGAAAAACATTCCGTGTTCTTTTAGCCTGTCCTGCTTATCCCTTAAAGACCTTAACATCTCATGTCCACCATGTTATGCGTATTTAAACCCAACTAGAAGCTAAACAGGAGGTAGCTGAACCTGATGCCTTCATTAAACCCTATTTCATTCAAGATTGTGCAAAGGCGCCCTGACGTTAGACTCACTTTAAACCCCACTTGGATTTAACTAGACAAGTTGGCCTTGTCGATCCCGGCAAATAAAGCTCGACTCCCTCTCCAGCCTAATTTTGATCGGGCAGTTTCGTTGACAACTTGACTGCTACCAATCTTAATGCTTTGCCAGTGAGTCACCTCTTCGCACTGTTCCCCTCTCTATCCTCCTCGATTACTGCAAGCAGTTGTGTAGCATGGTGGATGCGGTGAATATGAAATGAAAACCATGTGAACTCGTAACTACAAACAAGGTGCAAATACAGATATTCGTTCTCCGTGTCTCTCTTGCTGTATTCCTGCTTACCTGCTGAGCTTCGAGACAACGTAGAAGTTAACGAAATTTGAATGCAGTCGGATCATCAAATGCCACTTTCGGTTCGGCAAAGAACGGCCTTAGCGTCAAAGGAGCCCGTAATTCAAGCCCTTCTCTGAGATCTTTTGGAATGTGCGAGGAGGTAGTAAAACCTAGCATATACTTTGTCACATCCAAAGGTCTATGAATCTACAAGTGACCAAACAGACCTACTGACAAGAGTATTGCACGACGTTAGATCGTATTAAGAGGCTTAATAAAGTCGGTCTGGGATAGTCCGCTTCGACTCTCTCAGCCCAGCTGCAAGGAACTTTAATGTTTGGAGGGCGTTATACTTTAATCCTATTCCTCAGGTTCTGAAAGGCACGAACCAGCAGTTGCTTACCATACTATTCAAAAGTGTGTACAGAAACATGAGTGCCGTTTCCACCACAGTCGCAAAGTCCGGAATACGTGAGTCAGGAGAGCAAAACACGGAGCTTATTTCTGGGCAGAGGAGAGGTAACAATGAAAAAACTGCCAGTCTGATCTGCTGTTCGACAATATAAATAAACGCACATATGTGCTGCGCACGAAACAGTCCTTTGCGTTTTCTTTCGAACTAGAGGCGTCAAATTCGCACAGGTAAAAGACTGGCAATGCCGTTTTGACCGACGATCTGTAGTTCAGTGGCTGCCATCTACGTTAAGGTGAAAAAAACACCACCAGCATGTGGATAGTTGCGCCTATCCGGCCAGGGGGATGGGGCCGCGACCCACTGCCGGCTGATGTACATTTAATACGAGAGGTTCAGTGTCTGTCCATGCATCCATTTGTCCATCGTCTAAATTATAAGCGTTTGCACAAAGTTTGGATAGAAATAAGCAAGTCTGACACAACTTTGTTCTGAAGTAGGTAGAACGCCTAAGACTACTCGGGGCGTGAGCGTCCAACATAACAGCCCAGCCAGCGGATTCTGACGATTTCCACCATGTACCCCATGGCGGGGTGAGCACAGGAACGATAACTCACCGGTGAAATAATTTATAATGATAGCGGACTTGGGCCCCATCTACCACACTCTCTCCTTCTCTCCCCACATGGGCTCAGTGCCAAGACAAAGTCAAGTGAACCGGACAATGGATGGGACGCCGGTGGCTTGCATGTCGTAAACCTCGCCTAGGCGGGCCGCCAATCAAACGAATTCTGTTTTGCTGATTATTTTGACGCTACTCAAGTTAATTTCAGTAAAACCGTTTCCCATCCTTGTCGAATATACTAGCATAAACATGCAACCCGCCCGTTAGTCGCGTAAGTTGAGTCAACAGAGCAAATATCCTTCGTTCCCCTCTCAATCCTTCTATCTCTCTATCTGAGTGGTCTCCGGCCAAAGTGGTTGTGGCTTCGAATAACGTCTAATGGGGGATTCCCAGGAAGATGTGGGTAATAGGTAGGAATAACAGTGTAACTGCACGTTTTTTCCTGCAGTGCCCCTACTTCGGGTGCCTGCTGCAACACTGTGCATCCCGCAGATCCCAGTGGCAGTCAGGTCTTCGGCCGACCAACCTCAAGGCCGATGTCGATATGCCCTCGCTCAAGACGCTCTGACAAATGCTCTGTGGGCGCCAGGTGTGTGCCCTCGCCCGGCTGCCAACCTGCTCCAGCCTATTCTCCACCCGCTCTCTCTACTGAAATCAAACTTCACTTTCTATTCAGGACCGAGCCTGGTGGTTGTGGTGGCTAGTCTGTCCATGACTCAAGCTGCCGCGTGACACCTCCCCCTTCCCATATCCCAAATCATAAAAAAATGAAGTCATCCAAGGAGTAAAAACCATATGCGAATGGGGGAAGCTGGTCGCTTGACCACTCGTCCGAGCAAGTAACGACTCGGGCTTGTTCTACCGAAACTGTAACAATGTGGAGGACGGTTTGAAGGAGGAAATACTTTGTTACGATCGGGGTACTGATTTGCTACGCAGGAACATTAAGGTCACATCTCGCTATCTCCCAACAATTAGTTTCCACAGAAAGAGCGCAGAGCAGAGCCCCCGATGAAAGTCAAAGACGAGACAGTCTGACATCTCTTACTACAGATAGTTAAACAGTGCGTTAAGGTCAGATTAGTCGGGCACTGTTTGCCGCCATTAGAAAACACGAGGGGAATCTAAATCGAACCCCAAGCGCACAAGAAAATGGCCACATTCCGCGCCGCATGTAGGTCATGATGGGTTATTTAGGACAGGAAGTCCGACCAGTTACTTTCAAGACTTTTAACTCCTGACTGCATGTGTCGTCCCGAGGTCTTCCATATCTCTTACACGACACTGGAGAAATAAAGAGTAGGCTTCCAGGGACTGTCCAATTCAATCTTAGGCAATCACAAAAAGGACCAACGACGGAATGGCTAGTGGAAAAAAATACTCCGATTAGACCAGATCCTAGCATTGACGACTCTATCTGCATAAGCAATTAGACGAACTCATTTGGCCGTACGCTCTTGGGTCCAACCAACGAGCGCCAATCTCTTGTGAAAGCAATAGGTGCTGTTTGCAGGTACCCGGAGCGACCTTGGGAGCCAGCTCCAAGCAGTGACATCGGAACCACTGATGTGCACTGAGGAGGCATCTTATCAAATCCTCGGAGGGAGCAGTGGTTGGGCAAAAGGGAGCCGAGGCGTTAAAAAAAGGTAGTACCATTCGCTATATACAAAGGGAACCCAATATTCAGGTACGAAAGTCGGGGTTGAGATAAGGGGACCGGCCGAGGAGAACGGCCACGGCAGATCAAGAGACTCGCATAAGTTTAGCCTGTTTCTTCTCCTCGAGGGCCTTTTTACGGGCAGCCACGTCGATATCGCGTTGTTTGAGGAACTCTGCGTAGGCCTCTGGCGAGTGGTCGACACTGCCGCTCTCGAGCTCTTCTCTTGAAATGATTTGGATGCCAAGTCGGTGGGCGGTGCTAATCAGATCGATGCAAATGGACTTCAGCGGAACCGTCTCCAAGGCGGCGTCCTGCTTCTTCAAGCAGGCGATCTCATAGATGTGTTTCAGAGTCAGCCGGCCAGCCACTTCGGTTCCTAGGAGTGCAAAAGAGCATGGCTTTCACGAAGGGAATCGGCCAGGAATATTATAGTTAATTTGGATCGACCGAGTGCCTGGAAATATAGCTCTCCTCCAGCACTAGCTCATAACCTGGCAGGCTGATAAGCCAAACGACGCTGGTGTCATAATATCATACGGCCTAAGAGACGGGTGCATGGGCCAGTCAAACACAGACGCTGGCGCATTAACCGACAGATCTTGGGACCACAACGCGCACGTTAAACGCACAAGGTAAACAAGGGGATCCTGGAAGAGAAAGAGGAATAAGTCCATCGCCGTCGATTTGTGATTGAAAGCTTTTCCACGGATCACGGAACCGAGCAAACGGCGGTATCCCAATCAAAACTGGGAATTGAGGACAAGGAAAGCCACTTCACCAGACTGCTGCAGCAAAACAACAGACAGGAGGCAGCACAGTGCGAAGAACAGTCAGGTGGCCGGATATCTATTGATTATACGATCGAAGTCGAGTCTTTATCCTGTGGATCGAATAGAACTAATTTTATGCCATTTGTTGATATCATGACCTAGATATCATAGGCGCTTAGATAACGACTGAGACTTAAACGCCAAGTTGCGTGCCAGCCGACTTAAATTATCGATCTTTGTGGTGGGACACGTCTAAAAAACCAGGTCAGTCTTCCAGAGGCTTGGCGACGCGCAAAAATGAATCTCATAGAACTGCCCGCTTACGTAATAAATATGCCCCTTATCACAGCGATACGTCAGGATAACCTCCCGTACGTAGTCGCTGCACTAGAGAAGTTCCCCTGCCTGGCATCCTCCCTTTTCTACACTGTCGACGAGAAGCAAGTACTGGGCCTCTTCAAGGGCCTCCTCCAGCCACCCACTGCCCTTCTTTTGACACCCTTTGGATACGCATTTCTTTTTGGCAGCAAACAGGTCCTCAAACATCTACTGACCAACACAAACACCAGTCAACAGACCTGCTTCGTTGCCGACTGTCTGGACCCCGAAAAACGGTGGCGAAAGCGACATCGCATCCTGGAGATTCCTCCCCTGGCACTTCGCGTGCCGCTGGCCGAAACCTACCGTCCACTGATGCTAAACAAATTCAACTTTGACAATCCGCACCAAATAAATTGTCGGGTTTTCGCCGGAACGTGTATGAAAATGTCAAAAATTGTGGCAGACAGCGCCTGGGAGATGATCTGGGCTGTTTGGCCGCCAGCTAAGGACGCTAACGTTCTGGTCGAATTCACCGCAGTTCTGTTAAATTCCGGTTGTAATGCCAAACAACTTGTCCGGCGGATAAATTTCGAGAAGGTTTTCAATAGCTGCAAGCCTGCGGTGACGAACCCAGCCAATTTTGTGAGCTTCCTCTATCTCCTCATGTTTCACGGAGCTGACTTGCAGGACACCACAGTGCTCGCAAACTTCCTCAATGCGATAGTCTACCTCACCTCATTAGGGACCCAGGAGATGCATATACTCAAAGGTCTGTTTATTGCGGTGTTCAACTTGTCAAACGACTGCAGAGACTATCCCACCGTCGTCGGTATCATCAAAAGGGCCCTGAAGATTGACAAGTTATCCCGAACTGCACACCGGTCGCTCAAGTTTATGTGCATACGCAGGATACGTAGGCTAATTGATGGAGCGGGATTCTTTCGCACCATCTCAAAAATGAACATTGATAAGGAGTGCAAATACGCCCTCTTAACTGGCATTCCTACAATCAAAGCTAGTGATGGGGATGCCGTTCAACAGTTAGTGGAGGGTCTTTCAGAGAACATACAGGCTGCATAACATGCTCCGTTCAGAAACAAATGGGTGCAAGAAAAAATACAAAAATTCTGCCGCAGGTCAGTACTGACAGTAATAACATGAGGGAGAGTGTGATTCACAGGTTGGCAAAACACGGTTGGGGAATATAGGCAAAGACGACGGCGACAACCACCAACTGACAAAGACCTTCTAGTTTGCATAAGTCTGCTGACGTGCAAGGTCTAATACATGAAATAATTAGGTCCATAGGGCGGAGAAGGCAACACTGCACATGACCGCAGACTGTACCAACGAATGTCAACTTAGTTAAGGGATTCCTGACATCTACAGTGTGCACCAAAACCCCTGAATCATACATTCAAACAGGCAACAATACAGATTAGCAAAGGATAAAATTCCGGGTCCACACGTACTCCGAGGCAAACTGCCTTTTGGGCGGGAATATTTCTCACCATAGTAATAGAAAAGTAGCTACAGTAGTAGAACTTTGTGTACTGACTGACAATGCTTGTATAAATTCAATTGCATAACCCAGAAGGGTCACAAAATTATTCCACTTATGTACTCATTCTGTCTGAAATAATGTACAAAAACCTCCTAATCGACGGATGTGGGGTTGAAAACCTATGCAAACGTCTAGAAACTATACCTTTGGGTTTTCTAAACAACATGTAGTGATTTTACTGGGAGCAAGTTCATATAACTCTTCATGCCCTCATAAGGAGGCGAACTGATTTCACAAGACTTCAAAATACACATGGATTTCATTGCAAGTTTGGTAAGTAGCATTCATAGAGGATATTAGACTTTATGAATAATCAAGTGGGTTCTAAGAATTCGAGGAATCACGAAATCTTTCAAAACTGGAATACCTCCATTTTTCGAGTGCAGACTCTAGGAAGGAAGCCATTCCCCGTGGAATTAGTGCAGCAAATACAAGTTGTTGAAGCACGGAAAGCCAACGATGAAATGCAAATTACTGAACTAGTCTTTCTTGAGTGGGACTCATTTCGACCAAAAGTCTGCACGCGTCACTGTGTGGATTAATTTGAGGTAATATTATATGCAACCTCCATGATCTAATTGTTTCTATGCAAACAAATATTTAGAGAGTTTAG
Source organism: Spirometra erinaceieuropaei (assembly GCA_902702965.1). Taxonomy (NCBI): domain Eukaryota; kingdom Metazoa; phylum Platyhelminthes; class Cestoda; order Diphyllobothriidea; family Diphyllobothriidae; genus Spirometra; species Spirometra erinaceieuropaei. Next base: position 153,264 of record CACRXP010000729.1, read on the forward strand.
TCGCTGGCTCGTAAGATCGGCACAGAATGGATACAAGTAAGAGAATAGCCAAGGGCAAGGTAGCCCCTCCTCAGAAACTGCTCTACCTTTGCATCCACCTTCGAATTGAGGGGTTACGGAGAACCATCTCTCCACTGAAACGCCCTGCGAAATTGCCATCGGGTGAGCTGCAATCTAGCTGACTGTTGGCATGCAAGAGAACTGTGGTCAGCGCACTCAGACACTAAAAGAAGCAGATTCCTGTCCCAACAACAGCAAGGTTTACGTAGGCTACCGGTCGCTGATGACGACCTATCGGATTCATTTATTAGTACTGACAACCGAAATATGAATTTTGGAATTCGGCGATCCTTAGGCGCATAGACAAAGGACAAGCCGTTGATGCACATGGCAAACATACGAACACGAGGCAAGGCATTGTAACCAGTTCTCCCCCCCCCCGCTCCTCGAGTACTACAAGCGGCCTTGCGTCGAATCCCAGGGGGAGGGGTTAGGGTTGGGGTTAGTGTCAGGAGAGTTAGGGCCAAAATTAGGACACGAGAATAGGTGCCCTTGGAATTTAGGGCAGGACCACTTGCAATACGAGGAGTGAGTGCTTATTCCGTGTCCAACCCATACACATTAGCAAATTGTCGGCTAGCGCTGCAAGTGCATGTTCTTCAGACCGGCAGTTAAATGGATGTTGATTGAGACATTACTTCAAGAATAGCCCTTCTTCAATCGGTCTTCAGTAGTTACTCCTGAGGAGTACTGGGATACTGGGGCTAGAAAACCAAGCGGACACCGCTATATTGAGTGATTAGTAGTCGAAAATGGCATTATTAGGGCGGATGCAGTACAGCACAGGAGGAATTGTCCCGCAACAAACGTCCCACTTTGTTTTAGTAACTGCCTTCACATGCCAGTATAAGGAAGGATGAGCACTAAGGCCTGTAAGACAGCGACCTACCCGGGTTAGCTGCACCTTTTTTGCAGCCTGCAGCCAAGCGGAGCAAGTAAAAAGACGGAGGGTGTGACATTTGCAAATTGTAGGATCGATCCGGCTAAAGGCGGTAGCTTTGGATGTAGAAGGAATCGGCTTACATTTATATGAACAAAGCAAGGCACCGGTACGCCCTCTTTAATATGTTTTGTACGCTCATTAAAGTCCTTGCAAAAGTTGGCGATATTAATGTTCCGCTGGAAAGAGAAAGGGGGTAAGAGAGACACAAACTTACCTTGCCGAGTTGGGGTCCCAGGGGCGGAGCCGGCTTCGCCTGCTGCGCGGGAATAAACATGCGCATGAAAGGTGGATGCTTAGACATGTCCACCGCAGCTTTGGCCTTCTTCCCCATCTTTGTAGCCGCTCTTGCGGCCATAGCACAGCTGCAATATGCGTTAAAAGGAAGAATGTAAGGACAGGGATAACACGATTATCTGAACTGTCAAAGGAGACGAAAACAACCAAAATATACGATGGTTCCGATCAGATATTAGCATGTTGAGGGCTTTCAGACCAACAGTCAACGACGATTTGGTTTGCAGACATTACAACCGTTTTCGGGTTGGTTTGTAGACACTCGTTAGGGGAATTTTCAATATCCAGGGCCCGCCCCTTGTAGAAAGTCATCCTGTTGAACGTGTGCTAAATACCAAAATTCGATGAAGTGGCGGTCGTTGTGAACTTCAGGACTCCATCTAGGTACAGAAGCATCGAAAACTTTACAATGGACCAGGCGCTGCGAGTGGTCGTCAGTAGTGCCGAGTGAGTTGACAACTGTCCCAGTGAGATCGCTGGATGAGTCAACCAAGTTCCGGGCAGTGCAGACTACCTGTATCTCGTCACATTTAGTTTGCGAGGCAACGAGGGAAAGTAGCTCCCATTCAAGAGAAAGGGTACGAAGTGCCTCTGGATTGGGGGCTGCTAGCTTTATCCGCGTTGTGAATAATATGGTCAAACCTAGCTGCATTAACTCTTTGTAATTAGGGTGCCCAAACTACTTTCTCGGAATTTTGAGCAGCGGCACCTCACCTGCGCCACGAACGTAGGAAATAATGGCCAGTGGCAATTCCCTCATCCAAGTTTTCTGTACATACAAAGCCAACGCCCCTGACCTCGGCAACGGAAACACAAATCACAAGTCTTTCTAAAAATTCCGTTATAGGGTACTTACCACTGACCAACTTCTATCGATTAAAATGCTCATTTTGGACTTAAATAAGTTAATAAAAGATAGTCCAGAAAACAGTAAACCTAAGTGCTGCCGCCAAAAATAATGGAATAATCACAGAGTAGTTAACTTCTCGTCAGATCCATCTGAATGGCAACAGTAAATATAACCAGGGACCACTCCGTCACTTTACTGACCGAAATACTACGTTGACGGCACGCCTAGATCCTTTGCAGATCGTCATTCCCATTCAAGTCATCCATATCTCACGTTTTATTTGAGATAGAGCTACAAAGAAGACAGAAAATGGGAATATGGACGACAAGGCCAGGAAGTGGCGCAAATAACTACTGACCCGCCCACTTAGGAAGTGAAACCCCAACCTGGTCACATCCCAATCTCCCTTTCATCGACCCCAGCGAAAATAACCGTCATGTGCTTTGAACTGGACGCGGGTGGGCAGCAGTGATATAGGTGCGATGAGGGAACGCTCGCAAATATCCGGGATTCTTAAACTCGCACAGCAAATCGACTATGCTCACCTGAGCTGTCGATGCGTTCCGGCTGCGTGTACTGCATATAGGGAGTCTTGTCTCCTTTCATTCAAGAATAATAGCTGCAGAAATCACGAACTTACAAGATTATAGAGGAAAAACAACATGCTTCGGAAAACAACTTTACTGTCGTCTATGCAGCCATTGAGGGCACCATACAAAAGCTGTGATTTTCCCAAACCTCCGCTACTTTTATCAGTAAAGGGATATTCACTGTAAATAAAACGATTATCCATAGTCCAAGGGGATCTCAAAAGGACCAGAACTGGGAGACATGATGCTGGGTCAAAACTTAAAATAATTTAATATCTGAATGTCGACCAGCATGGTAAGCATCTATGCCATGTTAAGGCAGACCTAGCTTCGATGAAAAGAACACATTGTGAAGATTACTGATAAAAGCTTAACGGCACAACTTCTCCGTGGGGATACCACAACGGGTGCTCGCATGCAAGATGGACAGAAAACGATGCTACGGAAACACTTTGAAGACATCCCTCAAGCATTTCTATGAGACCTGACGGCGTCTGCGAAGGATCGGCAGGCATGGCGATCAGGCATAAAAACTGAGGCAATTATCTGGAATCCAGCAGAATACAAGAATTAAAAACTAGAAACCAAGCATGCGGAACCAAAATGATGCCATCTAATGGCGCCAGTAGCATACAAGATATCCTCTCTGTCGACTTGAATTTAAAGCCCCGATTTAAAATTTTAGATGCGTCAGGATGTGCCGCAGTGTAAACACGACTAACCCACCTGTCATAACAAAACACCAGCACAATTGCCACTACGGAAAAACCTTTCGACAGCCCTCACTGTAACGTTACGTTCAAGTCTCCCTTCGTTCTTGTCGACGGCGTGTCCACCACAATGGAACATAGAGACCGTACGAGGCACAGAATTGCCAACTTCCCTTAGCGTCAAGAGTCAGCTTGCTATAAGGGCTTTTCTATGATATTGCGCAGTGAAACCAGGCGGGACATTCGTTACTACTGTCCTATTTGGCCAACAAATAAGGCATCAAATTCACAACACAACGGCTTCCAAAAATAGTTAACAAAATACCGTGTGTGCGTTTAAAATGTCAACGCAGACTGCCGTTGGACGGGGGTAGTTGAGCGAATGCCTTATAGGTTAACTTCCGAAAAAGCACTACTGTAATGCCACTTTAAGAATACAAAGGGGTCGTCGCGACGATGGATACCCCGAAGACCTTAAGAGTAAAACTTGACAAAAGAGTCTCTCAATTTTAGCTACTCAGTGAACAGGTCGATAACGTGCGTTGCAGTTGCAGTAAGGCTTGACCGTTGAATGAAAAGTCACACCGGGCGGTACGTACGCAAAAGACGAACCCCACTCAAACCAACCGGCCAACAAACAAGCGTATTTAAACAATAATCGTTAACTTCAGAATATATCAAACCAATTACCCGAGAAATAACAAACTTACGGCTAGTATATTTCCAATGAGTAAACAGTAGCTTGATAAGGGAAATCCAAATCAGGGGTAGAATTATTAATGGTGGCGTAGACTGAAAGGATTGTTGTCCGGCGCACCGTAGATATTACATGCGTAATACTGGATTGCCGAGTTTACAATTGAACCCGAATTATCCGCAATGATTAAGCATCTTTTAGTGACCTGGCTAGAGTCTTATAAAGAAACTACACGCTAGAGCTCTTAACAGAAATCCTGAAATGGGGGTATATTTGCGAAGCTGTAGGCAAATCTATACTCGCAACAGTTAAAAGAGTAGAGAAATTGATTAAATAGAGAATTATGTACAGTTAACATGACAAAGGAGAAGGTTTCACATTAAGACGCACCAAGAGGTTGGTGGAAACATATTCGATCAAAAAACAGACACTTGGACACCCTCGACACGGTGAAAAGTCACCTTTTGTCTTTTCATACAAGCTTAAAAGAGCTCCGCCTCCCACTGTTCATAGCAGTGTATACGAGACTTGAATTACATTTGCCTCACTGCTTTGCACAACTAGGAATCATTCAGACTGAGGGTCGTGTTTGATGTGTGCGTCCCTTCTTGGTCCGTCTTGATTCCTATAGGAAGCCGGTGATCCCTTGGTAACGCACGTATAAGTAAATTAACTCCTGACCTATTTAACATATTTTAGGAGTCGATTAAAAAATATACGATGTTTGGCTACAGTCGTCGTATGTACGCTGACATGTGTGGGCTGGCACATAATAGAGAAGCCGTATCGGCAGGAAAGAATGCATTAACTTTGTTGACTCTATGAAATGTATTGTAAGCCCAAGCAAAATCTGTTCAGGGATTTTCCTGGGCCAGTGTATGAACGTTTAAGCAATTTATAAAAGGCGCACATGCAGGCTTCAAGGTTTTTCGCCTAAGCTTTTCCAAAATCTCTATGTCGTGAACAAGAAAAAGATTCACACTTGCAGAAAACTGAAAAGGTACGTAAGGTAAATATATTGCTAAAACGTAGAAGTTCAAGTCGGCTAGGTATCTTAAACGTCATCGGTTAGGAATTGTTACCTTGTGTGACTTTGCAGCTGTCGCCATGCGTGTCCCATGTTCGTCAATAATCTGGAAGCAACAGCAATCCCGATCTCGGCGTTAGAGACTTCACGTATAGTAGTTTCATCTTCAGAAATCAGGACGTAGCATTTATTCGAGCTTTATGGATATTGGGTACTTTGCCGTACTTCTGGTAAAATTGACGTAAAAATGAACTGGGCTCATCAGCCTGTTATATAACAAAAAACAAGAAAAATGAACAGGTTAGGCGCAACGAAGCTAGCCTACCAAAAGAGGGCAGTAATCAATAACGACAATACTAAAAAAATAACTTTTAAATAATAAGAAAAGTAATAAAATCGATTAAAAGAGGCTGAAGGTTAAAACGTCAAGGCTACAATGAAAAAAGACTATGGACATATAAAAGAGTACATAATGGCTAACCTCAGCGGTGCCTTGGACACCTACGTTACATTGATCGCACAACGAATACCAAACAACTTTCGGTTCGTTTGTGAAAAATTATTGATCTCAATTTACAAGCGACTTCCGAAATGCATTAATCAGGAACTTCGGACAGTCTTCAAAAAGAAATAGTTTATAGAGGAGATTTAGATAGACGGCGAGCAACGAATAGATGTGAAAGTAAAATTACAACGGAATGACTGCCAACATGATATTAGGAGACCTCGAAGGGAGTATGAGTCAAATATACTGCATAAATCTCTGGAAAATCACAAGGTTCCATAAGTTGCAAACGACATGACAAAAACCGTTGTCCGATACCTGATCTGAAGCCCAATACGGAAGAGCTCGCTGCGATTAATCGGGTGTAACCACCAGCTACATATAACTTCTCTGAGTCCGATTCCATTCCTTGATTTACTGTTCGTCACATCCCTAGACCGGGAAAAGTTAGCATCACTTGAACTGGAATATAGTTTTTATTTATTTATTGCATTACTAAGGGCAAGATTAATCCGACTAGGGCCTATCATGTCATATGGTTCTGATTTTGTTCACTCATCCACATTTCGTGAACTGACCTACGTGCTCTGCGAGCAAACATCGATTATCTTCCAAAGTTCCAAAGATGAGGACGAACGGCTTATGGGAATTTAAAACTGACACAACTCCCGATCTACAATGGACGATTTAAAATGGAGACAGAAAACTACCGTCGTTTTAGTTCTAGCTGTATTTTATGCATGAAAGTAGAACGCCCTATTAAGACTACTTCATGACGTATCTCGAGAAGAGGGTTCTCGGCAGTGCTCTCCAACAGGGCCTTCGCAGAACCTACTCTTGTCCTACAGACGTTCTTTAATCCCATGAAAATGAAAGTTATTTAATAGGATTATTCAGTGAATGCCAGTCTCCTACAAGAGGTTATTTGTGCGAAATCTGGTGTACTATCCTAAACGGATAAAACTTTCTATCTTCCAAGATGCATAGACTTGTCGCTGGCACTGTTGTATCCTAATCGGGCCAGTAGTATGTGATATCACTCATGGTACGGCACCAGCTCCTCCTCTTTTCCTCTTCCACGTAAAGGACTGAAATTAGGATCCTGGCGGTCAGTTGATTTCATAGATATTTTTAAACAGTCATACAGTATGTGCTGACAACACACAGGAAGTACAAGAAAACTGTGAGTCCGATTTCCCTGACAACTAGGCGGCTTCTGACACTTACTGTAAACTAAATTTTGGCCCCACGCTCGGAAGCTGGTCATAGATGTTTCCCAAAATAGTAGTGTTTTATAAACGAAATTTCATTCAAAAATGTGGATGCGCACGCAGATCGAGACCTTTTGGACGACTGAGAACTTGGTGGCACCAGAAAACTATCAAACAGCGGCCCAAAAGGCAAAAAGGAGTATTCACAGGACTGGATGTGCTTTTGCTGACTACCCCTTTAACTCTTCGTATTGATTTTCGGTGCGCCCTCAAGACCACACTTAGAGAACAGATAGTCAGAAAAGATGCTAATGGATACAGAAAGGCAACGACCCTTTTGAACAGGTACACAATGGGCAGCAAAATTGCTGTACGACTTTATAAATTCCGCATACTCAGACAGACTGATCAAACTCCACTTGTTTCGACCCGATTATGCAAAGCTGTAGTTCAGTCTATTTTGCACTTGCATAAACCTGAAGACTTATCTATCTCACAAGCAAAAACCTGCTGTATAACCGCTCGTACAAGGTCGAACGCGAATGCGTGGCCATACCAACGGAAGTTTTTCTTTAGTCCACAGGCAATTCGATCGTGCAATTCGCCCCCAGTATAGATTATGACTTTCGGTAATATGGCTGTGTTCAAAAGGCAACTCGATTGAATTATTTTTAATAAGCTAAAGTATTCAAAGTTACTTGTGGAATCCATTTTCTGGTTTCAGCTCGCGCGTCTTCGCAAGTGCCTTCGAACACAGTGCAAACGACTAAATTTTGGAGGATAGTATAGAATTGTATGTAAAATTGCAACTGTACGCCAATCGTTTTAACCAGAACTTCGCCCGTAACTCTCAACCCACATAAGTCTAAATAAAAATAGTAGGGAAAAGTTTGCGAAAACGAGCAAACGTCAACAAAACGGTTCATCGATTTAAGTGACTTCGAATTCTCAAAAAGTTATATCGAATTTCTGACCTACTGGAAGAGGAAAGATACTATGTGCTATTAGCATGACAGCGAACACCATTGGTATGCAGACTCAAATTGTGAGTGTTGTCTAACTCTACGCCAGCCAGCTCTTTGAGGAAACGTCTTATCCCTAACAAGGAATAAAGAAACATTTTAAGTGATTAGTATGTTGGAGACAAAACGTCTTCTTCAATATCTTCCAGATTCGAAGAGATGGTCGCAAACAAAAAACTTTACTCTGAACTCATGCACGCAATCTATGCTTAAACAGTTCTTGGGACGCCTTCGAATATCACACGACTCCGCATCGTCTATCCCATGGTCGTCTAAATTGCCTCCAGCAGGTCTGCGCGTTGCTGCATCGTATGCCGCGTGGAAGGCTGGAGTCACTTAGCCTTTCCTGTGAGCATAGAATAAAGAAGGAGCAAATAAACTTCAGTTAAGTCTATGTCAGGCAACCGTGTCACGCAAGTGGGCGATTTTCGAACTGTTCTGTACCAGACTTCCTACGGAGCGGGAGAACTTTTGTTTATTATAGTTACGTATATGTTTAAACATAAATAAATTAATCTCAAGTCCTGGCAGCAGCTTGTTCGTACTAGTTCGGCGGCCTTAGACTGGAGGACATAAGAACCTACAAGTCGGCAACTAAGCTAACCCATTGAATCTCCTCTACATCTGGCGCTGTCCATAGTCAAACTTTAAATTATAACTGTGTGAGTCTCCAGATAAATCAGCATTCCCGAGTTTCCACTACAATATGTGACGATTAGTTCATCGAGACAGTCGAACGGGTCTTGGATAAAGGCTAGGTTGCGTGTTCATTATAAGTCTGATATCCTAGTAGGAAGTACGTACGGGGTGCCACGGGCAGGAACCTACGTTGTACAGTCAAACCATGATCTTAGATACGTTTAGATGTGCATTGCACGACAGTTTGACCGCCGTTGCCGACGATGTCCACCGTGTGCTCCATAATTAGGTGAAGCAGACACGGTCACTTGGCGTGAATTAGTTGATAGTGGTAGTAGACTTGCGCTGCATTCACCGCATTCTGTCTTTCCCACTCCCCACCTGGGGCCGGTGTCAAGATAGGGTCAAGTTGACCGGGGGCATGGGAGGACGCAAGTGGCTGGCACAGCCAGACCTGCACCTAGGCGTGTCACCAATTCTACTGGTCCACAACATACACGACCCAGGTTTTCCACCACCAACAACAACACCAACACCCCAACAGGGGTCAGAAGGACGAGGGGGATGGCTATGCAGCCATGCTCACCACCTGTATACCCAGCGGGAACGTAAGCACATCTACCAGCAGGGAATTAGGTGTTAGAGAACTGCCAACGCATTCCAGGCTGCGAGGGCCGTGGTTCGCTGATATTGGCATAGCACACGCCCTCGGATGGACATCGCGCAACCTTACACTGACAGGTATACCCTGCTGAGTATACACTGCCGGCAACTAACAAGCCACAAAAAGTAGCATAAACGAAACCATTTGAGCCTGGTGGGCAAGCGTGATTGGTGATAAGAAGCACCTATAAGCAGCACGCTGACAGTATTCGCCCAAAGCATCGACCGACCTGGCGGATACTTATACGCCAAATAGGCCTGTTGTCACCAAGCGCATCGATGAGCCTTTATTAATGCTTCTGTTTCGTTCAGTCCCGGTACTCAGGTCTCACATGTGGCTCCGCGAAGTCGTTCTCAACACGGCAGCTACATTCCGGAAACCGTCCTTGGCTCGTGGAATAAATCAGATAAGTGTCCGACGTGTGTGTGTCCTCACACCCGGTGGTCCCCGAAATAATTCCCAAACTCCCCATGTGCAATCTCGTAGGTTGCCCAGACTAACCCAAGTCGTCTTCCCACCAAACAAAATAGTGACCCATAATGAAATTCGGCAGCCACTTGGAGTGACTAAATAGCCCTGTTTGAGAGTAGCACTGCATAACTCTTTACGGGGGGGGGAGGGGGAGGCTAGAAAAGGTAACCTAAAAATTGCTGGTAAAAGATGTCGTCGACAAACTGAACATAGCTTGTGGACGCAAAAAAATGCGGTCGAAAAACTACAACAACTAACGGCTCCTGTCCCCATCCTCGTGTGCCTGCATATGCTTAAAAAGTGAGCAGTGACCCTATGCAGCCTGGAATTCTCTTTCCCTTTTAAACGTGCAAATGGCAAAACGTCCGAGTAAGATGGTGGCAGTGGTTGCTCACGAACTGGCCCGACACAAAGTGGACATTACTGCTCTCAGAGAGACCCATTTCTCTGAACAAGGTTGACTCGAGGAAGCGGGTGTCAGATACACCTTCTTCTGAAGAAGATGTGCAAGGCCAGAGCGGTGAGAAGCCAGAGTTAACTTCGCCATCGTGAGATGGCTGTCCTACTTTTCACAGGACATCAATAACCGTCTCATGACCATGCTCCCGCAACTCTGCGGGATAAAAATTCGCTACCGTCGTCAGGGCCTATGCCCCTCAATGACCAACTCTGATGACATGAAGAAAAAGCTCTACGAAGACCTACACGCCCTCCTAGCAAATGTGTCGGAGACGGATAACCCGGCTGTCCTTAGTAACCGTAATGTCCTCGTAGGCACAGATCCTAGATGGCCGGCCCGTACATTTCCAGGGCGTCCTCAACCACCCGTTGGCATCAACCGACTTCTTTTAGTGGGAATCAAGGATGACCTCGATTGTGCGTCTTCTCTCCTTGAGAAAATCAGGAGAGTGTAACAGCCGATCAATGGAAAAGCATCGGGAACAGACGCAATCCCAGTCGAAGTTTACAAGCAAGGCGGTCCACAGCTCATGGAAAAGTCCACCTCGTTATTCCAAAAGATGTTACGAGAAAGACACTCCTTAGGACTTCGTGAATGCCATCACCGTGCACATTTACAAAAGCAGGATGAACTGGCAATTACACAGAGGCATCTCTTTTCTCAGCATCGCAGGAAAAAGTATTCGTTCGCGTTCTGCTAAATCGTTTGAATCCGCATCTGGAGAAGGGACTTCTTCCAGAAAAGCAGTGCGGATTCCGCAAACACTGCGGCAATACAGACATGTCAGGAATTAAAGATCAACGTTTGCACCAAGTCCGTCGGTCTGAGAAGGCCTTTAACACAGTGAATAACGGCGGAATCCGAAAAATCAAGTTAAAATTCGGATGTACTGGACGACTTACTCAAAGGATAAGTTAACTTTACAGATTCACTGACAGCGGAACGTCTTCGAAACATTCGTGATGACCAGTGGGGTGAAGCAGGACTGTGTGCTCGGTCCCGTCCTGTTCAGTCTCATGTTCTCCGCCGTGTTGATGAACGCCTACTGTGAGAAGCGACCGGGTATCGACATCAAGTTCGGAATCGACTGAGAACCGCCCAACATCTGTCGTCTGGCAGCTTCTTCGACAGTATGCGATGAAAGCGTTCACGACCAACTGTTCGCGGATAATTCCACGTTAAAAGCCACAAAGGCAGAGGGCATGCCGCAGAGCGTGGGCCTCTTCGCCCCAAGTAGTCTAACTTCGGCCTGACCATCAGCACGGAGAAGCCAGGGGTCCTGCATTAACCGGCATCAAATGCCGACAACACGGAACCCAGTATCAATGACAGTCGAAATCATTTCATGGCAGTGGAGGACTTCTCGCAGCTTAGAAATTTCAAGAAATATCAATATCGGCGACCAGAAATTGCGAGTCGGATCTGCAAAGTCAGTCAGGCCTTCAGTCGGCTGAAGCACTTTGTCTGGAACCGCCATGGCGTTCTACTCAAAACAACACTGAAGATGTAATTACAGCGCTCTTGTAAGGAGATGAAACGTACACTGCTTATAAAAACCAAGCACGAAAAATGAACAGTTTTCGGTAAGATGTGGTTATGTAGCCCCACCTTGTGGACACAATACTCAGATTGGCAAAGCTGAGAGATCCGGGCTGATTATTTGAAGAAGAAGAAGAAGAAGAAGAAGAAGAAGAAGAAGAAGGGCTCACCGATGGGTTCACCGGACACAATACTGTTGGAATTGGGGTTAGGGGGCAGGGGGCAGGGTTAGGGCTTGCGGTTAGGGGTTAGGATTAGGAGTTAGGGCTAGGGGTTGGGGTAAGGGGTGACGACTAGGGGTTAGGGTAAAGGATTAGGAGTTATGGTTTGGAGTTAGAGTTAGGGGTAAGGATTACGGTTAGGGACTAGTGCAAATATTTCTCAACCACCCTAAGTGCAATCGCACACTGTCAATAGTTTTTCTTCTGCATACAACTACTTGACCTCGTCGCCTGTGCGTTCCCCGGCCCCACCTGTAAAAACTTCCATTGCCGCCGATCCCGTATTACAGGAGGCTGGGGCTTGTTCGCTTCAAGTGGGGCTACATAACCATATCTGGCCCACTTTTCATCCAAACTGTTTCCGAAGACTACTGACAGTAAGATGACATAAAAGTATTCCAGACATTCAGATGTTGAAGAAATCGGCCTCCCTAATATTTACGCAATGACGAGATAGACGCAACTGCGATTGATCGGCCACCTCATGAGCCTTGATGACGAGCGCACCCCCATACGATTGCTCTACGCCGACGTAGCCGTGGGTGATAGCTGGCAAAGCGGACTAATGCACTGCCACAAGGAAACCACGAAGACTTCACCCAAATACGTACAAATAAACCCAGAGACTTGGGAGGAGCTCGTTCAAGATCGGCAGACTTGGCACACTGCGGTAAAGACTGGAGCAGTCATCTCTGAAGCCACCCCAGTAGTCGCTGTCAAAGCCAAGTGAGAGACCCGCACAACTCGAATGCGACGAAGCAATAACACCAGCACCCAACCCATGCCATCGCGTTCCCACCGTAAAAAGACATCTCGGGCACGAATCGGCCTCTACGGACGCCTGCGGGCCCCTTACAATGTCGAAACGACCAACCGTCCTCTCATCTCACAACACATAACCGACAGTTCGGCCGTCGCAGGCGACGATGTCCAGAGTTTGCCTCACAGCAAGGGGACTCAGGGACAGTGACTTATGCGAGAATTCGTTTATGATAGTGGTAGACTTGCACCGCAGCTATCGCACACTCTCCTTCACACCCACCCGGACCAGGCGTCGTAGCAGGGTCAGGAGGGCTGGGGCTGGGAGGGGGCACAGGTGGCTGGCACGAAAATACATACGCATGGTGCGCACACGATGCATCAGGATTTCGCACGGAGAACAATCGAGGATGGCTCGGATACCAAGTGAGTTGGAGTGCCATGAAGAGTCATTTCGGCCTGACCTTCCGTCCTGAAAGGAGGACCGAATTCTTCCGTCGGTTGGCAGTCTCCCAAGTCACAGCTTTTAGCGCACCGTGATAGATTTCCGCGCATCCGATTATTTATAGTGAGGAACATGTGATGAAGGAGTCGACCTGGCTCTCTTCCCTCTCCTAAAGGCCGGTTCAGTGTTCGAACCAGTCAGTCAGCTGAAACGGGGAATGGGGCGCAGTGCCCGATAAAGCTAGAGAGCCCGGCTGCTTAGGCTACATATATGAACCGGTCCCCCACACAACATACTAGAATTGCACAAAAGCGGGTTAGGCTGGTCAGAACCTACATCCGTTAGACTACCAGAGCGGTCACATGGAGGAGAAGACGTGAATTACGTTTCTCATTTAGGTGGGAAGTGCTTGTTCGGAGTCTGTATTGGGTGCTGAGGGGTCGGTTCGTGTGGTGGTGGCGGCGGTGGTGGTGGTGTTTGGTCTGCGATGGTTTACTGCAGATTATCGTGGAGCCGCATGAGACCGGGTAGGCTTGTGTTGAGGACCCCATTAATTTACCTTTGACAATTAGTCCCATTTTCTTCGATCGAATTGCTTGTTTGAATGTGACAAAAAGCAACACACCAGTACAACCCGCCTTGCTGGCCTGCTTAGCTGTCGCGCTCTGTTGTCAGGTTATTTAACGTTCAGAATCTATATTATTCACTGCTCGGTTTTAATTGCTGCTTTTAAAGCTAGGGTTTCGTGAGATATAACTCGTTAGTTCGTGAGAACATTACCATTTTCGTCAGGCTCATGCGATGAGCAAATATGCGTGAACAGTGCAGGCAGTTGGAGCGATGACGATGAGTATATGTTGGTGCCCCTGGCACTGATTCCCCAGTCTAGGTGCGATGGAGCCGCAAGTGACCGACCAGCCTGAGGGTGTGCAGGTTTTTGTAAAATGTGTCCCTCACCTCGTCAGAGTCGGCCATTGCGGGAGCGAAGGCACTGACGACGGTGATGAAATTGGTTCCCCTAAGAGGCAGGGGCAGGATCATGGGATGATCGCTGGTGTCCTGCAGCAGGCCGAGCATGAAGGTCCCATGATGTCGTTCCGGGTGGCGAAGGCAGTTCTAGCATCGCGTCGCTCTACCTATGGGCGGCCACTCCAGAAGAAGGCGTAGTCAGCACCAGCCGCCAGAAAGACTAGCCACTTGAGCAGCCTGTGGCGTGAGGCGAAAGGATGGGGACAAGGGCTGATGGCCGTTTGATTGTTTCAGTCATTATTTTTACATCTACAAGCAACGGTCTGCTTGCGGATGGCATGATCACAACATTTCTTTAGAGCACCTTTTAAAGACCCTTCCCTGAGAGGATGTAAACAGTGCTGTCTCTAAAAACGGCTATTTGGATATCCCACGCGGTCGTCGAACTCCCCTATTGGTCATGGCTTGGTTTAATGAGAGAACGATCCAATTAGATTGAGTCGCCTACTCGCTTGCATGTTGACCTCTCCGTCCGACTTTTTGAAAGTGGTGAGGGAAGAGGATCAAATGGGAGGGAGAACATAATTTCCGGGATTGGGGACACACGGCACTAAATGCCCTTACCTGGTTTAGCCCGCCGGTCAAGGCAGTCATTGGGGGTGTGGTTACAAGGTAGAACTTAACTTCGGGAAGTCACTTAAGGACCTGCGTAGCATTAATCACTTGCGGGATGCGACCTGTGCGATTTATCCCTAACTAGACACCTATAGACCCTACGGCACACCACCACTAGCAGCACCAATGAAGGTAATCCTAGCGACCTGCAAAATATTTCCGCTACTGCTCCTACCACCAACCAGTTGGACTCAATTCCAACTTCTCGCTATTGTCACTGTATTTTCTCATCACGCGTAGGCCTGGTCTGTAACTTACGAATCCATCGCACAGAGCTGACGAACCAGGACCGGTAGCCCCGATATGCACTCTCCACATAAGCCTCATCTATTCTATTCTGTCTGCTTAAAGTGTCCCATGATATCCAGACACCGCGTTGGTCTAATTAACCATTTTCATTTCCACGACAGCGGAATTTACCAAAACGCTTCCAGGACAAACCTTCCTCACACACCTGAATACTCCTCTACCGCCGGCACTACTACTACCCTCACCATCACCAGCGGCCTCACCATCACAAATAGCATCGCCACAACGTTAGCCCACTAACCACAATCTCATCTAATCTTTAATGTCGCCGCACATTTGCCTCAAGTATCGACCTGATCGAGTACTTGCGGATCAATTGCACTGAGGAACCACAGCGTACACTCGTCGCACCCACTTCACCTGCCCACACTGTCCAAGGACATTCCGTTATCGTAGAACTTACCCTACCACCACACCTCACCCCAAGAGCCCATATACCTCACACTAACCGGCCGCACAGCAACCGACACACGGACAGAACATGCACTGCTCACATCAGTGGGAAGCATGTTCTCCGGCACAATCTGGTGTCTGACTAGGTTGCGTGGGCCACACGTAGACGATCTGTTGCAGCTTTTTCGGCCACTGCACTCAGTCCCAGCGCCAGATAGCTGACCGGCTCGGAGAGTGGAAAGGTGCGTGGCAGAGGGTAGAGGGAGTGAGGTCGACACTGGGGAACTTATTCACACAGCAGATCAGCGCATTTCCCATAATGATAAATCTGACAAACTTTGGAATTATTACGACGCCTTAAAAATCGTGGCTTTGAAGGCTGTCAGTCGACTGAATAAGTCGGTTCTCGCTGTCCATGCTGTGTGGGTATGTGGGGTGACTGGCTCGAGGACTGGAACTTAGACCCAACGTCTCCTTAACGTGACCGCAATGGTGCTCTCACAAGCGCGAGATCCCCGCCACCCTCCTTGTGCTCTGTGAAGACCTGGTCCATCGTGCGCGGACCGAACGCGTGCCGTATGCGTAGACAGGCTGTTTAACTCTCGTCCAGTCCGCTTGGCGTTATCTTGCCATCTGGGCCTGATGGGTGAGGGAGGAGGGTTTGCGGTTGGTGCTCTGCAAGTCATCTTCACCCTTAATTAACTAACGCGCAAGTCACCAGTGCTGCACTCACTCCGCGGGACCCATGACGAGCGTCTTCGCTCGCGCTGGTCGAAATTTCGTGCTATTACGATGATTATTATTAGGGGCAGACTCAACCAAGTTAGTAAGGCAGCCGAGACAGTAGATGGACCTGGAAAACTCTCAAAAATGCTTAAATTAACCACCCCCAGTAGTATATTCGGGCGCATTGACAAGAAATCACTAAATAACCAAGTCATTTGTAAAAAAAAAACACTTGGAAAACTAGCTATAGCAATCAATTTTTGTGCAGGAGGCCATTAGGATAAAGGCCCAGTCTCGAACCCGTCAGGTCCAGCACGAATTCATGGGTTGGACAGGGCTGAGTGGGATATGTGATAATTGAATGGGCTAGTCTGACTTTTAGCTTGCTCTCGAAAGTCCCGGGACGATATGCGGAATCGTACTTATTGAATTTTTGGCCAGACAGCGATCGTAATTATTTTCTTTAAGCGTGCCGAAGCCTTGCTTGAGGGAGGGTAAACTGAATAATGTCGTCGTTCATTAGTGTTTTTGCGAAGATTTCAACGGAAGTCAGGTGAACTGAGAAACCGGAGTTAACCTCATGTGGGTCGTTTTACGATGGCTGTATATCCCTTATGCTCGGCCTTCATGTCGGTGTTCAGATTGCTCGGAAGCTGGCTATCGACGTAATAGATACTTGCACGTATGTGTACTTGGTTCGGCTGTGATCATACGTGATCTAATCAACGTTAGGACACGGAAACTTGTTGCTGCAATATGGGAAGCTCAACTTACCAAATAATAACAGAAACCGGGTATCGAGGGTGAAGGCCTCAGCTTCATGTTTTCACCGACTGATCTGAATCGGTTTTTGAGTTGGTCCCTTTACCTCTTCCGTGTAGACAGCAGCGTCGGCTCCGATATGGTGCGTGCACTGACAGTGCTCAATAAGACACTTACTACTACTACTACTACTACTACTACTACTACTACTACTACTACTACTACTACTACTACTACTACTACTACTACTACTACTACTACTACTACTACTACTACTACTACTACTACTACTACTACTACTACTACTACTACTACTACCACTACTACTACTACTACTGCTGCTACTACTACTACTACTATTACTACTACTACTATTATTACTGTCAGTAACGCTGAACCCATGGGGCCATGTGCCGATAAACGTTCTCAATCCACCGTCAGTTATCCTTCTTGGATAATCTGAGACATCACTGTAGTGTAGGTGAAACGATCACCCACGTTTCAGATATCGAACGACGGAAGAAGAGAGGTATTTTAGACAAGAAGTGGATGTCCATGTCTCAGCGAACTCACGCAAACCACAGTCATTCAAATAAGGTAGCAAATTTGTCATCGAGAGCCCTTACAATAACCTAAGAGGATGCACTTTCCAAGGGCATGAAGTACAATCTCTCCGACTTGAACAGACTAGACCTCCTTGCAAACTTGGAGTCCATCATATCATCAGAAAATCTCACAGATGATGGACGTTTCGATATCCAGAATAGCACCGTACAAGCCCTTATAAACTGAAACTATTTTTTAGTTTTGTCACAAGAGGAAAGGAAGAAATCAAACACCCTGAAAACTGACAAAAAACACTGTCATTCATTCTGCAGACAAAGGAGGCTCAACTGCAATTCCAAACAAAGCAGACTACAATAACGAAATGCTATCATTGTTGAAGATATATCAACTTGTATGTCTTTCACCGTGGACCTCACCAAAGCATCGATTTCATCCACCGATTAAGTGCTGAAAAGTCTTGCAGGAAAGAAGCAAGTATCAGGAGAAATTTCGAAATCCCTAATACAAACTGAACCAACAATCGCCAAAATCTATGGACTACCGAAAGTTCACAAACCCGACGTACCATTGCGACCGATAGTATCATTAATCGGTGTACTGATTGACAAGATTTATAAATGGCTATTCCACAAACTCCATTACTTAACGAAGGATTGTGAGACTTTAATCGATAATTCTCTTGAATTTCTAGACAAAATATGAGGATTCACTATTGCTACGGATGAGATTGTGGTATCGTTCCATATTGTCGCCAGGCAGTGCACAGAAGAACTCATACAATCCTACGACATCGATGTTTCTGCATTTGTTTTTCTTGAACCCTTGGGCTTATGACTGAAAACAAACTTTTCATTCGCACATGAATATTATCGACAGCTGAAAGGAGCTCCTATGGGGTCACCTATTTCTGGCTTTCTGGCTGAGGTCATAATGCGGAAATCAGAGGCCATGACCCTAACATTATTCAATCCCAAATTATGGATACGCTACGTAGATGAAACCTTGTCATCCGCAAGAGAGATCAGCTGGAACTGCTTCATATCGTTATCAACTCAACACTGCCGGGAATCACCTTCACGCTCAAAAGAGAAGTTGACAGCAAATTCCCATTTCTTGATGTCCTCGTACAGAGAAAAACTGACGGGACATTCAACACACCAGTATACCGCAGAGAAACTTATGCGGAAGTTATCCTACATTACGAGGGCAATCACGCTATCGCTCACAAACGAAATGCTGTTAATGTCTTACTTAACCGAGCAGAGACCCGCTGCTCCGAGAACGAAGGATACAAAGTATAACTAAGTTATTTGTTTAACCTATTTTCCCAAAACGGCTACCCTAGAGATTTTGTACGCCGATGCATGAAACAGCAGGAATCAAAAAAGAGATCAGTAGCTAGATTGTTTCGATCAGGCGCCAAGACCAACGAACGCTTCCTTACATTAAAAATGTGTCTGAACTCGTTGGAAGACATCTGAGGAAGCACCCAATACAAGTGGCCCACAAGCCAACGACTACCTTAAGCAATCAACTTGTGCATCCCAAGGATAGGGGTGGCTATTTAAATTTTAAAAAGTGGTCTATAAGATTTCATGTGGCACTTGTAATGCGGTATATTGTGGTCAAATCGGGAAATCCGCCTCCACACGCCTGCATGAATACCAGTTGGCAGTAAAGAGACGGGACCACTTATCCCAAGTCGCCATGTATACTGTAGAAACTGGGCACAAAGTTACTTAGGATAATACGCGCACTGTCCGTTCCTGCCCATATAAGAAAGGCCGAGAATTCCTAGAGGCCATTCACTCTGATGTTTCATGCATCAATCGACGCATCGGCTTGGACGCCATGTATACATATCTCAGAAAAAATGGAAAAGGCGATAGCCAACCACAACGTAAGATCAGCCCACAGCTTCGACCGGTCCTCAGCACCGACAAAGTAATATTGATTTTTCGGGCATGTTTAAATTTTAACTGTTGTTTACACTTTCTACACGTCTGAGGAGGACCTGGGAAACCAGCGTCGAAAATTTACGAAATAAAGTTTGTTCACTTTCCTAAAGGACTCATTTTTCTTCGAATTACCTAGGAGTGTATTCCTGAGGCTGCGATGGTCAAACAGCCCAACCCAAAACTAACAGGAAAACTGACTGGACTGTTGTCCAGTAAATGCGGGTGTTTATGAAGATGGACACATTATGTAGGGTTATGGACACCTTCTGAGGGTTGCATAAATCTTGCGAACAATATAAATTCGGATAACTATGTTGTCATTACCCTGCCTATTCGTCGCAACATAGCTAGAGATGTTCCAGACTGCGCACTTTTTTATTTGACAGCCAAGCAGCCCCAAGGGTGCGTTCCTTTGATTAGGAAGTACTTCGAAAACATTGGTATTCGCTGCATTGAGGGACGAACCGCGGCATTGTATTTAGCCCGTCACCATATCTTTACGTTGGCGGAGCGATATTATCAGCATACTCATTCGGCCTTGATCACACTACAGAAACTCATGATGAACCGAATTGAGCGTTGCAGACAAGTCAACAAAGCAGACGGCTATATGTTACTGGTAGCCTTGGCGCCGGTCAAGAATGTGCAGCAGTATAAACGATTAGTTGGTGGACAAATGTCAGCACGGAGGCTGGCTTTTAGGGTTCTGTCCCCAAGTCCCACACACTTTAAAGTAGCACTGGAATAACAATGAAAAACGTTGGGCAGTACCGTTGTAGTTCTCGGAGTTCGTCTTATCTCCCTTCTTGAAACGAACACAATTATAATCAGTCTTAAATAGTGTGGAGACTTCTCATCTCTCCGCGCAGTTTTACTTATTTCATGGTGCCAGCGCGCCGGAGTGTAAACATAGGACTTGTGGACGTCAGAGAGGAGTCTGTCCCCTTGGATATCCTTGTTGCCACGTCCCCTCAGCACATTGTCGAAGACGCCTTCCTGGAAAGGAGGGGCACGTGACACTGCCTAGTCAGGAGAAGCGTTAAACTCGATTGCTGAGGAAAAGAGGCAGTCGGTGACGGCCTGGCCGCCTAAATAGAGAAGTCGCTTGAACTGCTAACGCCAGAGCCGGATCTGACCAAATTATCATCAGCGAAGCCACCATTCACATCGCGACTAGCCAGACAGGGCACAGGACCTGCGCCTCAATTGGCGAGAAATTTGCCAGTTTTTTACTATCGCCGAAGTTTGACGCCTGCTTCATGGAGTTTGCCACTTCGCCCTGATAGCCTTTTCCAGCCAATCCTGACCGACTTTGCTATCACTATCTAAAGCTATCTTATAGAATTCTCATTGCATGGCTCAAGCTGTCTGGGCAGAAAACCGTAATTTCCTCGTGCTGATGTACTTACTACGCCGCTTCTGGCTGAATCGGAGAACCCGCCCGACTACCTCGCATAATGAATACATCGGTGATGACCCCTTGCTACTGCTTCACCTTCTAATCGGGCTTCAGAACGAGACTGGATTCCTGTGCTCGGGCCCTGGACTGCGTTGGGCTGTTATCATCTCGAGGCATCAAGCCCTCTTGCATCAGACATCTTAAGTGCGATCTATAGGTGAATTTGTAGGCCTTTATGAGGAGGGACTTGCTCTGACCCGTAGATATTTCCAGTTTCAGCATCATTCATCGGTCTGCTGTTATGAGGCTAGCTGTCAAACCATTAGTCGGCTACCCTGCAATCGACCTCTTTGATTGTCCAACCATTGTCCGAATAATAGGTTGGCAGATGTTTCTGATAATGATGGAATCACGCGCTGGTACCAAACAACCGACTCTGGCCAACGAAACTCTGCATAATTTATCCGTTGCCCAATCGAGAGCTGGACTCAGAGTGGCTATTAAAGTGGCTGTCTGAAGGGCCGTCGCGTCCACTTCAGCCATTCTAGCCCCCGGAAACAATCAGTAGATCAGGACAACGGAGTCATTAAACTAGTTCTTCCAGCTTCTAGTAGAAAGCATCTTTATCACAGTCCTCTAAAGTTGATGTCAGCAGGAAGGCAGAACCAGTGAAGATTCTAGTAAAGGAGCATTTCGGCCATCCGTAAGATAGTCGGTTATCGACCGGCTTCAAGACAAGTGCTTCATAATGAACCTTATGCGAGACGGCGACTACCACACCGTGTCTATTAGCAAGATCTCGTGAGCCGCTGCAATAGAGGGTGAAGTGGGAGCTGGGTCTCATTTCTCGAGGTCCCAAATAGATGATTCGGGCATCAGACCGGCACTATATACCCATGTTTTACTTATGAAGACTGTGACTTGTTGAACTTTGTGCAAAAGGACCTAGAAACGTTCACAGGCTCCAATATTCAATATCAGTCTGCTGTATCCGATTAAAGAGTTCAGCTCGCATACTGTCTGCTCAGACTACTGAACCAGGTTGCGGAGCGCTCCCTTCTCCACAAATGACGTTCTACGAAGAATCATACAAATGCGGTTTCTTGGGAATCTTGAGTAGAGGCAGCGCTCCAACACTTAGCGGGTTGCTCGTTTTGGGTTCTCTGCTCCGAGCTTGTGGCTTGAGGACCTAAATGGGAGGCAACAGTGGCAAGCAAAATTATCTAAAGACAGTCGATAATCTCCACAGTTCCATCATCAGGCTTTATGGTATTATAAGACAATGAATGTTCAAGACCACAGCCTCCTCCGCCTGACGCCATTGTCGATTTTGGTCTGAGTTTGCTTAGTCATCAGACCCGAGAGCTTGCTTATCTCGTTACTACTTGCTGACTAATAATCCGCCCAGCTTACTATTAATGGTTATAAAATCGTCATACAGGCAGTTGCAAAGCATATAAGCACATCCCGTTCAAACAGTTCTCGTCTTTCAGAATATGCTTCTCTTATTCTCGCTTTAACAGTCAGAAGCATCAGTCAAGGCTAAGAAATAAGCTTTGTGCCTTTGGAATGTCTAAAAACGCCCTATAATGTTGTGTGGAAATGGAATCTTGATTATTGCTGGCTCCGCCAACTGCAAGAATAGTTACTTTCCCACTTACTGACATAAATAAGGACGCTCATAAATGCGATCAACGGTAAAGGTTGGTAAAGCCGCACTGATGTCTGTTGTTGTACTGGTGTTAATTGTGCAATAGCCGACTAGCAGAAGGTCATGTCGTTCCTCTTTCGGGACTTTGCAGAAGGATGTCTCCCCAATTAATAGAAAAATCCTACCAATGAACAAAGCTCTCTGATTTTAATCTATCAGTAATCGACTTATTTAAAAAAAACAAAAACAGTGCGTACTTCGGCACTGCGACAATCGTACACGAAAAAAGTAACAGAAAACGACCGTTAGAAATAAAGTACTCATGAAACCACCATGGAAGTAAGTCATACTGTCTGGTGACTTATCTAAAACGCTGTTTAGATTTCGTTATTTGCAGGCCTGGGATTTATAAGTTGGTGACAGAGCACCCCAATGGAGTGCAATTTGTACGGGCCTACCGTGGCTGCTAGTCGAAGGTGACCCTGCTCCTATCAGAACGCGGCGACGGTTACGTGCTGTAGTGGCCGAGCGAGGGACGGGTTTCGGATCAGGGGGTAAGAAGGAAGGGGATGATGATGGCTTGAACTCAGATGGTCTAGCCGATTGGAAGATCCGATCTAAAAGGCCTTGCATCTCAGACTGGGCGGGATAGGGATGAACAGGCATACGGGACATGGGATAAGCAGCACAGGTGATAAAAAAATATAAGTTTATTCGATTATACAAAAAATTGGAAACTAATAAACGAGGCTACGGAGAAACGAAAAATACAATGGAACGACTTATCGGGAGAAGTCGGAGATTATCCGTTGACATGTGGCTTATGAAGCGTAGCTCCTGCAAGGCAAACGGAATAAGAAGGCCTCTAGCGTGATAGTTCATTAAAACACTCAAGTTCAGGTCCCTGGTCAGATCTCCGGCGACGGTTCATACCTGCACAACCTACCCCGGTGCCGCTCGCCTGATTGGTCGACCAATCACACAGACTAAACCTCTCTCTGGCTGGCCCCTGTCACTCAATCTGACCGGCACCCACATCAGCAGCTTATGCGCACCGACTCAACAAAAGCTGTCCAGAAATGTTTTTTTTTTACCTGAATTCTTCCTCGGACTGCGTGATTTCAGTAGGTAACAATCGGCATCATAGGTTGCAAGTTCATATAGATAACTCTTGTAGGACTGCACCGCTCACCAGAGTTAGACGGGTCATCAATTCGTCTCCCCCTAAACTAAGGTCTGAAGTCACTAAGTTCTGTCAGTGAATAGCATAATCCAGTTTATAAAACTATTTTCTTAGGAAGTTTGGGCACTTCTGCGCGGCCTAGATTATTGTTGGAGTATCAGTTAAACCAGTAGCCACGTACGCACTAAAGGAACTTTCGTTAAGGAGATTTTTGGACCTCAGCGTAGACTTATCTTGTCACCTATGTAGTTTTTAGAGACGCATCGCAGTCTGGGATAGGCCTCCTCAGTGGGTGTATTATCTCTGCTGGTTACTACATTGGCTCCGCTGATTAATGGCTCTACGTGCTTTACGCTTCCTGAAATTTAATTGATGCAAAAATGGCGAGTAATACTACCGCAGGTCACGGGGGCACGTTAGGCGTCTTCTTTATTTTAGTGTGTGGAGGTACAGTTCAAAGGCTGAGTCTATGGGCTCTTTACTGTTGGCGTGCAGTATAAATTTTTTAGGGAGAAAGTTCCGCGGCTCGTGATTAAGTCCGTCCCACGATTACAAGGCCGCCTGTTTTGACTACATAATCTGAAATAATGCATAGGTCCATTCGTTTTTTGCTTTAGCTGGTAAAAACTGAAAACGTTGGTGCAAACCAAGTTATACTCCCAAGTGATAAGAATGATCAAGAGATGGCTGTACGTCAAATTTTATTCGCATTTGGACTGGAAATTTAACATACTATAAGTGCTAAGTTGAGTTCAGGTGGAACTGGTTGCCAGCATCGACGAAAAGGATGGAGACAAACAATTGTGACGGTTCTCAAACTTGACGAAGTTTAGCTATTTTTCATCTTTTATGAATGCCCAGAGGAGCGCAACTGCGGATTTTGAATGACGCGAGAGTTCTGCATGGCCTGAAGTGCGTCGGGGCAGTAGACAGATCGTACAACGACTGAATAGATCAAAAGCTTGGCGGACAGTAACATTGCAGTTCGTGAACGCACTACGAATAGAGAAGAACCGGAAGTAGGATGGGCTGTAGACATCAGGCGAGACGAGCAGCACTATGTGAGGTATCTGCGAGAAGCAGTTGCATGCGCTATCAGGCGGGATTTGACAGTGGCGTTTTCAAAGGCTACGTTTCAGAGGACACAGAGGATTTCACTGCTGTTCGCTTGTTGGAGGCTTTGACGAATACGGTCGTTGACGAAGTGCCGCAAAATACAACGGATGTGGTCGGTTGAAGATTACGTCACCCGGACAAATGATTGTCACAAGATAGTCTTCCTCGATTAAAGAGAATTTGATTTGGATGGTGTGGACGATCGAAACAATTACTGGCATGTGGAGGTAGCAGTGTGATTGTCTGAGGAGTTTTTGTCTCAAAAACTGTCTAAATCCAGTTCTTTGTCGGGAAGCCGAATGCATTCCGACACTCTATAGCCAACTACTGACTTTTTAAAGACTATACAACGGCGGAGCTTTAGTGTTTTGACAAGCATACGATCCAGGAGACAAAATACGTTCATACAGAATACAAAATGCATACATACAGTCCAGGAGACAGAATATATACTAAGAAGCAACTAAATTCATATGTGACCTGGCCATCTCTGCGCCTGGTTTTGATATAACTCGGAATCTGTGCGGACTGTAATCCCAACGTTTATATTACAAAAGTCTGACTTAGAAGTTGGAGGATCAGCTGGAATGTGGTTATTCAACAAGAGTAGGATGTTTCGGATGAATCGGAACTTAAGCGCTTAATTACTGGCATGAACACACCTCTCGTTGAAATTCTGAGGCGAAATAGAGTTCATTTACGATTTGAGACCACAAAAAGGATTGATCATGTGACTATTGGGGCAGCCATTTTCCGACCTTGCTGAAAACCGTCAATTTTTGCCCTCTCTCAAGCACCCAATCAAACACGTGAACCAACCTGGAGATTGTTGCAAGTTCTGGATGCGTTGCCTTTGAGTTTACCCGCCAAATTTTCGACTCTCACTGGACGACTGCGTAGAAGACAATAGCGATAACTCGACGATGTCTGTCGCTGCCCACGATGTGGACAGAGCCACCACTTGGGCGTGAATCACTTCATGTGAAGCAGAACTGCACTATATACACCGCATCCTCTTCAGTAGAAAGACAGAGCCAAGGCGATCGGAGGCAGGCGTGGGCGCAATGGCTGACGATGCTCAACATTCCGTCTACGCCTACCACACACACGCTCGGCCTGGTCCCAACTTCCGCACGTCTCCGGCTTAATTCGGAGGATGATACACGCCTGAGAATGCCATGAAGGCCACAGTAAGAAGCCGCTGCGACCTGACTCTCAGTCCTTTCAAGCCACGACACTTAGCACGCCGGGATAGAGTAAAGCAGGTCAGATTGATTACAGTTCAGAGCGCGCTGATTTGTCCTTGGAATGTATTCTGTGGAGAAGGATTCTGCGCGTTGACCTCCCTCTCCCTCTCTTTCATATCTAGTGCACCAGTAGCCTGTTTTAGTTTCTCTGCCGACTGGTGCTGAGATTGGATTCAGTCGCTGGCGCTGTTTGAAGCCTCCTGCCTATCGTCTACCGAGCGGGAGTACGCATGCAAGTACAGTAGTTCAGCCGTTATAAGCGAAGTTAGGAAGCGTCACAGCACAGTTGGTGTATGAGGTGTGGATGGTCCCAGTGTTCGCCCATTGGCTCGGAAAGATCCGTGCGATGACTTCAGGCGTGAGAACGATGTGAACTTGAGTGATGGGTAAAATTTGGGTGGCTGTTGTCGTGAATGCCGGTGGTTAAACCCACGAGTGAACTATGGGCACGTAAATCGTAAGTGACGGGTGCTGGTGAGGGCATCAGAGACTGGTTCTCTAACCGCGCAACGATGGATTCGCAGGTTACTGACCGGGGCGGTGCATGATTTTGGTGTCTGATCGAGATGTTGATGGCTAGTGCGAAGATGGCGTACGCGTAGGCGGATCGTTCAGTCGTCGCTGCATGTCTGCTTTTTTACGGTGTCCAGCTGTCGGTATAGACGAGCTCACATATCTTGGCACTGGACACCTCTGTGTCGTTGTAAATATCGTTTATTTTGAACAGTTTGTCGTCGGTTTGATAGTTTATGTAGACGCCCGGACGATTCTCTCGGGAAGCATCCATCAGCCTTTAAAAAAGTATGAGTCTGGAAGAGGTTGGGCAAAGATGCAACCCTCCTTCATCCCACTTTTAAGCACGAGGGCCTCCGATGTCGATCCATCGTCCATCATGCATCTCATAAAGTCGCCACGAAGCTACATGGCCATTAACGAGAGTCATTTGGTACGTTTGAATTTCTTCCCATCTTCCCAGAGGTGGAGACTGATCCTCCCTTTTCGGCCTTTTTATTATATAACCGGACTCCGAAGTTAACACTGATTTTTCTGCGGTTTTTCCGGACTCCGTAGTAACTCTTGAGAAGAGACCTCTGTTCCAGGTGTAAACCCAGGCGATTGAGAAATAGTCCAGTGAAGTTCGCAAGCAGTATTGTGCTGATTGTCGAGGAGATGCCGATTACTTTCGCGTTTTTACGGGCGAAGGATGGTTGTCTTCCCAAAATCTTGCCTGATTTCTCTTAACTGTAACATATCCCGGGACAGTGATACGAACTTTTCCTTGAATTGAGGATCACCGTGTTTGTAGATTTCGCTTGTAAATGAGTCGGCACGCGGAGATTTTCCACCGGCTGTACTTTTCACTGCTCTGTTCATCGGTGAGTCAACAATTATTCAGGCAGCCTTTATGCATTGGGATAACTGATGCGATCACGCGCAAACCGTCAGCGATTAGGTATTTGAAGACCGAATATTTAGCGTACCAATGCTACGAGCATGATTATTATTCACATAAGGCATACTTATACATGGATCTGCTTCAGGGTAATTGCCTCAGGAAATCAATAAAAAGAGCTTTAGGTTAACAACGGAAGCTTCCCTTGGCACGAACAAAATTACAGACGGGAACTTGGAATTAAAGAATTGGGCAGGTCAGAAGTCGGATGTTAAATGCGATAAGCGTATTCCCGACAGCTGCGAAGTGAATTGTGGGTAAATGTACCTGCGATTGGAACTCACATGTTGCCTTCTTGCGTTTTTTGGTAAAAAGAATAATGCGAATACTGGGACCGTCGTTCTCAGACTTGTTCCAATTTACTAGCACCTGTTAAGACAATGAGTTAGTGGACTAAGTATCAAAGTCATTGTAGGTCCTGTTCACCTTAGAATTATTGAACTAAGATCTACGTACACTTGTTCTACGGTGGCCCTCTGGACTCCACCTTCAAGCCGTTATTTTTCGCCGCTGATTCAGATCCCTTGCTTTAAGAAAACACTTATCACTTTCCACTCTGAGGCTATTCGCCACTTTCGACCTCATGGCGACCAACGCCAGATGGTTCGCTTACGAGACTATTCTAAAAAATACATTTATTTGGGAAGGGCAGAAGAAGGACCTATGAAACTAAAGGAGTGTCTTCTAGAAAACGACCTGTGCTTGCTTTAGAGAAGTTATACAAAATCAAATTCAAGTCCTGCTGCTCCGTTTGATAAAAGTCCTCCATTTGAACTTAAAGTTCCCTTACAAATAATTGCGCTAGACTTTTATATTAGGCCGATCGCACAACGTCAGTGCTTCTACAGATATCTGGAGTCAGGTAAATCTCCCAAAATTATGAAGTACTCGAACTAGTACTAGCTTACAAATGCTTGTAGTACAGATGGAGAGCAGCATCTCAGTTTAGTTCTTTCTTTTGAGTCAACTTAAAGGATGATATTCACGGTAATCTAAACCACCTAGATCGCGTTGTGCCGGTGACAAACTCGGATTCACCAAAGATAGAGGCATTTGCGGTGGGAATTTGTGAAGTCTAAGTGTCGCAGGATTTTATTCCACAAAAATCGGACTTCTTAGAAAAACAAGTAAAAAGTTGACTTGAATTCTTAGCTCCACTGTCCAAACCAGGATTGAGTTATCACGGGTCGATGACCACTAATGGGGGGGGGGGTGGTCATTCCAATATCCTTAAATTTGTAGGTAAAACTTCTTCGCTAGCGATTGTTATCCGTAATGCCACTGCCCGCATAAGCTGTAGGTCGTCATCTTTTGCGTAAAACTGAAAATGCCCATTTCATCCTGCAATTAGGATAGATTGGTGGGCGACATTTCTATCTGTCAATGACGCCAGGCAAATAGCCGTGCCTTTTCAGTTTACATCAGTTTACGTAATCCTATAATAATAACAACCACGGTTCCCAGAAAAGATGCTGTCCGTAAGTAACTAGATTTCTCACTTCTGTCCAAAGCAGTTCGGTGTATTAAGTCGCGTTATGTTTATTAGGTCACCTGTCGGGGAAATGCGTGGGTTTTTTGGTATTCATATTGGTCACAAACGCAAACTTTTGGCTGTAGAGAACCTTAGTCGGCGTTCGTAACTCTGACACTTATTAAGCTTTCGGCCGACGGGCTTTGAAACATACTGAAAAGTCGTACATAACACCGACTTTCTAAGTCATTACCGAAATTGGCGGGGCTTGTTAAGTCCGAGAATATAATGATACTAGCGATGTTACAGTCATCAGTCATGTCTACACACAGAGGCAAACATGTCAACTGTTTATTTGACATCTTTATTAGGTCGTTTTTTTGTGTACAATTTATTTGGTTTCGCCGCGCGTTCAAATTGCAAGTAGATAGACACTTTCGTCCATTCGTTGCAGTCCGCCTAGCCTTGGACCTCCTTGGTCTGGCGAGCCGTCCAGGTGCCCTGCATCTCACGCAGCCGATGTTGCACAAGGCAGCTACTGCGGTAGGAAGCAGCCCTGTTGTCGTCGGTAAGGCGGTCGACGTAGGATTTGTGCAGACGGTTCTTCTCGGATAGCAGGTTGCTGATGACGGCGTCGTTGTCGTCGAACCAGTCCTGGTGTTGGTGACGTGCCCGAGCGAGGGCAACCAGAGCCGTCGACTGAACAGTGTCCCGCAATTGGCACCATTGATTCTCTACGGAGGCGTTCTCGTAAGTGGCTGCGGCGGCCGCGGCAGCGACTGGAAGGTTGTCTAGCCGTGGAGTTAGCTCGTTAGGTAAATGGACACGGTGGCAGGCAAAGACGACAAAATAATATTCCGCTTACCAAGCGGTCGCTTACCTTGAGGTCTCCTGTAAGTCTGTAGGCGAATCCACATCTCCGAGATGACGAGGCGATGATCAGTCCGCCCGTCAGCATCCGGAATCGCCTTTGTCACCAGCACGTCCCGCTGGTCTCGCCTCCGGACGAGGACATAGTTCATCAGGTGCCACTGACGCGACCGACGATGCATTAAGGTGGCCCTCTCTCGCATCGGGAGGCGGAAGGTGTTCGTCAGGATGAGTCGGTGCTGTTCGCAGGTTCGTAAGAGTAGCAGGCCATTGTCATTGGATCCGTCGGGACCATGGAGCCATAGCATTCCTCTCCAGGCAACATGGTCTGTGCCGACGCGGGCGTTGAAGTCACCAAGGACAATCAACTTATCCGCCTTCGACACAGTCGTCAGTAGGGCGTGCAGGTTCTCTTAGAATTCGGCCCTTGCGGCGTCAGGGCTGGGCATCGGCGGCACGTAGACGCTGATGACGGTGGCGAATTTGCCTCCCCGGAGAAGCAGGCGAAGGTTCATCAGGCGGTCGCTTATGCCCTGCGGCAGACAGGGCAGTCGTTCCACGATGTCGTTCCGGAGGACAAAGGCGACACCCGCGTCACGGCGTTCTGCCTTCGGGCGACCGCACCAGAAGGTGTAGCCTGCACCCACCTCCTCCAGTTGGCCTTGTTCGGAAAACCGGGTCTCGCTGAGTGTAGCGATGTTCATCTTGTAGCGCGTCAGTCAGTTCGCGAGCCACTAGCACCGTCCTCCGTTCCGGTCGCTTTCTCCTCGAGTTGTCTAAAAGGGAACGAACATTCCAGGCCGCCAGAGTTAGTGGACTCAGCCTGCAAGTCTGGCGAGTGGGGTGGCGGAGAGGGAGAGGAGGAGGAGGAAGAAACAGAGCATGTTTCGATTTTGATTGTTTCGACCGTGAGTTTTGCGCTTGCGGCCACGGCCGGCCTGCAGACGGCGTGGCTTCCCAGCATTTGTATAGGGCATCTATTCCAGTTCCTTCCCTCTAACGGGGGGAGGGAGGTAAGCAGTGCTGTCCCAGGCGGCTGTCGAACTCCACTATGGGCCACATCTTGGGTTAATGGGAGAACGACCCGAGAGATCAATGCTGTCTACGGTCCGCCACACAAAGAACTGCACTTCCTCTCAGCGCCGACGGCAATACCCTACTCGCTGAGAAGACACAAATTCTACAGCGATGGGCCGAACACCTCTGAGGCGTCCTCAACCGCCCCTCCACCGTCTCCGACGTCGCCATCGCCCGTCTGCCGCAAGTGGAGACCGACGTCAACGTCGACCTCCCGCCCTCTTACCGAGAAATCATCAGGGTCATGCAGCGGCTCTTCAACGGAAAAGCGCCCGGATCGGACGCGATCCCTGCTGAGACCTACATGCAGGGTACTCCCCAACTCATGAATAATCTGACGGCGCTCTTCCAGGAGATGCGGCGTCAAGGAGAAATCCCGCAGGATTTCAAAGACGCCAAAATCGTGCATCTACACAAGCGGAAAGGTGTGACGAGGCGCCAGAATACCTTGCATTTACCTACCTGTTCATCATTCTTGAACTTACTGGTCGTTTAACTGAATGGAAGGAACACAACACAACGCGACGCGCTCGGCATCTGTTGGATTATCAGGCCGTTAGACAGTTGATTGTAATTCTATCATAACTCTGGTCTTATTCCGATATCCATAGTCTGGGATTGACAGTTGTTTCCTTAGCGCTCGCAACAAAGGAACCCATCAAATCTGCGACAACCACAAAGACATCTTCTTGCTGAACATCGCAGGGAAAATCTTCGTCCGCATCCTCCTCAACAGCCTGAATAATCACTTGGAACAAGGTCTTCTGCCGGGAAGTCAGTGCGGCTTCCGCCGTCATCGTGGGACCACGGACATGATCTTCGCAGCCCGAAAACTGCAGGAGAAGTGCCAGGAGATGTTGGCCCACCTGTACTCTGTCTTCGCGGAGCTGACGAAAGACTTCGACACGGTGAATCGTGAAGGGCTGTTGAAAATCATGCTGAAATCCAGCTGTCCCGAGCGATTCACTCAGATGGAGCGTCAGCTCCACGATGGCATGATCGCGCGAGTCACGGACAACGGAGCTGTCTCAGAGGCATTCGCAGTGACCAAGGGAGTGAACCAGGGCTGCGCCCTAGCGTCCATCTTCTTCAGTCTTATGTTCTCTGCCATGCTGATGGACGCCTACCGTGATGAACGCTCCGGGATCCCCATCGCCTACAGGACGGACGGCCATCTCCTCAACCCTAGGCGGATGCAGTTCCAGTCGTGTGCATCCACAACCACCGTCCACGAACTTCTCTTAGCCGACGACTGCGCCCTCAACGCCATCTCGGGAGGGGACATTCAAAAGAGCGCGAATCTCTTCTCCTTCGATTGTGGGAACTACGGTGTGATCATCAACACGGGGATGACAGTTGTTATGCACCAACTGCCACCCACTACAGCCCACAATGCGCAGAAAATCAGCATGATAAGGACCCAAATGCAAGTAATGGGCAATTCCACGTATCTGGGCAGCACCCTCTCCCACAGCACCAAAATCGACGACGAGGTCGCCCGCCGCATTTCCAAAGTCAGCCAAGTCTTCGGTCGTCTGTAAAACACCGTCTGGAACCGTTGCGGTCTCCATCTCAACACCAAACATGTTGTCGACTATCTTACCTTGATAGTCCCACACATGCGAGGTCCGACTACAATTTTTCGTTTCGTCTGGTTTTGATGCCGACCTCCCTGCGACCTGCCGCGTCGGGATCACCAGACGCAAACCAATGTGGGTGATCGTTGTCGATGACATAATGGCTTGGTCAGCCAGATCAAAGTCGTTTATTGCAGCACCTCCATTAAATGCATGGGTGATCTACAGCGTAATTACCACTGCAGTCTCCTGTGCCCCGTGGCTGCTTATGGTTCTGTGTTTGAGAGTGGGCTCGATTAAAAGTACAAATCTAGGCTAATGCACCTTTTGTTCCAATGATTAAGTGCATTTCTTTTTAAGAGAGACATTTAGTTATTGTGGATGGCCATAGAGTAGGAGACAGCCACTAAAAATGTGCTACCTCTGACAGATGGGCCTAGTGATGCTTAAAACCCTTTCAATGGAAAGTTAGAATGTTCCTTCGCTTGGGTTAGCCTAGTGCTATGGTTCACGCACAGCAGTGGTACAGCTTTGATGGAAAAACACCCCCGAAAATTTCTGCCAGTTTTTTTTCGTGAGTTTCATTTACTGCTTCCTGCTCTGCCGATGGGTGTAACTTGATTTTCTGGGGATTTCTAGCGATCTTGTCTTTGCCGTCTGCTATCGATAGCATCAGTAAGCTCATTTGGTTTATATTTATAATTTTCATCTAGGGCGTGATGGTTTCTGCCCACTTTTATTTCTAGGCAGGAAACTGTCGTGTCGGAAATCTCGGAGTAAGATTACGCAAAGATTTCAAAACAACTCAGGCGCCAAGGATGGAGACGTGCCAACCTGGACTCTCCATCTATCTAAATACACATTTTTGAAGTGGAAGCACAATAAATACCAAAGATACGCACGCGTACGATTTTAGTGTAAAATAATCGGCGGGTTCTCTCCCCGTGAAGCTATTAATAAACTAATGCCTTACTCACAGTTTAAAGTCCCCGACAGTTTCATAGAATAGGAAATACTGAAATTTAGATAATGTCTTATTGGAAAATATTTATTTTCCAATAGCTCTCTTCTTTCATAATGAAAAGCAATTGCTCCATATATCGTGAAGAGGTATAAAGGTGCATAAAACGATCGTCTCTTATTCGACACGCAACAATTAGAGACAATTATGAATTCACTTGAAGCGACTATGTCTCAGAAACATAGTACAACTGCTGCTTCTGTTATACTGGCGAGTCTCATGTCTATCTTAAGGGTATGTATGCAAACACCCCTAGAGTGAGCCTCTGGCTTTGCCCTCAAAACGGGCCACGTGTTAGATGCGCTGGACCAACACGGGGGCCACATCAGACTCTGGCAGGCGTTATCTGTGCGTAATAACAAGTGCCAACATTTGCGGGGTGCGCTGGCGGACCCTGTTGTCGGCATTCGTCGCACAACTGGACTACTGCAACCACCCCATTGTTTTGTGGTCAAAATCCTGGTCATTTGTGTGTGGACCAGGGGGTGCGGAGTGGAGCGCCAAGGCGAGGATCCGTCCGAGCCGTCCACCTGCGGTCTCCCTCGTCTCCGGTCTTCTTGACTCTGTCTTGACACCGGGCCCAGGCGGGGGAGGAGGAGAGAGTGTAGGCAGATGCTACGCAAGTCTACTGGCACTATAAACCCCTGCGTAAGTCACCGTCCCTGCTCCCACCGCTGCTGCAGCTGTGGGGCACACGGTAGACATCGTCGAAATCGACGGTCGAACTGTCGAGCCTCTGGCCGCATTACGGGGGCAGGTACAATGCGTCGCTCTGCCGCTCTGAGGCGCGCGGCCGCTAATCCGCGGGGGGGGACGGAGGCGAGATGGTGGTTAGTCTGTACTGATCCCGCGGACCCTGTTAAGCTTGGTCTGCGGTAAAGGTAAATGGAATTATCGATCGGTATGCAGTGTGCGTAGTCTTGGCTGCGATGTGGAGGTAGAAAGACGTCGGAGGTTTGTACATGTCTCGAAGGCTTCCTTTTAGCTTCTCAACTTATCCATTCCCTGTATACGAAGCATGATGATCGCTTCAAGCAGTCACGACCACTAAATGAGGTTGAGTTGAATTTACAAAATTGGGCCTTATCTTCGAGTTCACAGACCTTTACATATGGCAATAAACTCCATGAGTCAGCAAACAAAAGGCGCCAGTAAACTACCTTAAGCACGCTATCTTTTTAAATTTTATCCATTTTAACACAGGCAATCAATTCTTAGCGACTCTTACCTACCAATTCTACCATAAAAAAGAACTGAAAATGTAGTTTACGCGGTATATTTTCTGGTGGATATGGTAAGGTATGTACTGCGTTCCTTTATCGGAGGCTGATAATAGCGTATAGTGTTCGCAAGACGTCCCTCAGGTGATTTGAGTCAGTTGTTTACATCCATTACAATGATTTCGTGGCAGTAAATAGACGAAAATATATTAAGTGAACCGTTGTTCGTTGAACGGGGCAGGCAGGAGGGTGATAAGGCAGCCAGTTCCACATTTAAAGTCGCGTAGCTCAGCATGACCACCCCTTTACTGTAAAGTAGTCAGCGAGACAACTTTGGAGTCTACACTTTTCGTTACTGAAAGTAGTTAGGTTTTATCCACTAATTGTCAAAGAGCTGCATTCTGCGTAAGAGTTCTGGATTTAATTGAATTATGGCCTGGAGTAGACTGGCTCCGACGCCTTTATGAACTGGGCCAGAATACTTATGACCGTTTTCTATGGCTAGCTGTCGAAAGTCAACAAGATAAAGACTGAAGTCGTTTCTGGTCTGAAATCAATAAGCTCGGAACACGCGGTGAACCGTGTTTGAGTACTTCCCATTTCATAGTATTGAACATCGAAGAACTACGGTAATCACCTTGATGAATACAGAGGAATCAGGTTATTTGAGAACATGGCAAACCGGCAGTGACCCATACGCGGTCACGGGTCTGGCTCATGGACACCTGCTTGTAACAGTTCATTTCTACCAGGTTACCAGCTCTGCCAGTCAATGGAAATAAACTAGAGTGGCATCCTCATTAAAACTTACTGTGTCCTAACGTCTCTAGATTCAGCTAGGTGTAGTTGGTGAAACTCAAATTTCAGGTCAGGCTGAGCTAACCCTCTTGATCCTCGTGGCAAAAACAACTGTCAATTTGTGCTATCGGTCCCGGATGCTGAACCGAGAGGCTTAGGTACCTAGCCTAAAAGTGTAACTTTATGATGCCTCTTACAGGTAGCACACGAAAGACAGGAGTTTTTTGAAAAAAAAATACCGGCAAAAGAGAACGTTGACTTTCGGGAGTGGGGCATCCTTGGTCGAAGATGTGCCAACCAAGCGCCTTTATCTTCGAAACACACTCTTAAGTGAGAAACAGGAGCCCACGAGCTAGCACGCCCCTACTTACACACCCCCTCTTGTCAATTGCTTTCGGGAATCTATGCGCAGACAGACAACCACAGTTTCAGTGGACATTTGCGTACGTCTGGCTTCCTTCTAGGAGTCGCGTTAACGAGTCCATGTTACGGACTCGTAGAAAATAAGGTCTGCCTGTTGTAAACACAACAGCCACCACTTACAACCTATATATCACGAATCCATGTCATGAATTACATGCAGCAGCAGCAGCAGCAGCAGCAGCAGCAGCAGCAGCAGCAGCAGCAGCAGCAGCAGCAGCAGCAGCAGCAGCAGCAGCAGCAGCAGCAGCAGCAGCAGCAGCAGCAGCAGCAGCAGCAGCAGCAGCAGCAGCAGCAGCAGCAACAACAACAACAACAACAGCAGCAGCAGCAGCAGCAGAAGCAGGAGCCCGATTACGAGAGCAAGGGAAGGACCAGTAATTATGCGAAATTAATCTTCAACGACTTGAAAACGTAATCAAAGTGAAACTGGAATGGATGTTTCCGTGTTCCAAGAAGACTGAGCGCATACAAAATGTGCTATGATAAACCAATTCTATTCTAGCTACACACTCGAACACGAACTTACTCCATATTGTATACTTACATGTCACCTCGCTACAAAACGGAACACTTCACTCCTGCAGAGTTCATGCAACCCACTCTGTCAGCATCGGTATCACGTGAGGAACGTCGCACATAAGAGCACACCCATCCCACGTGCACTGGAAGCAAGCTATTCGGCGTAGTCTGGCCTATAACGTGGGAACCAGACGGTTTCTAGTGCATGTAGACGGTCTGTTTAATTCTGTCAGTCACTGCGTTCCTGCCCACCTCCGGTTACCTATCGTTTATCTTGCTGTCGGAGCAAAGTGGGAGACTGGGGTGAAAGTGCGATAGATGCGTCGTAAGCCTGGCCCAATATAAACTAATTCCCATGCTAGTTATCAATAGTGGGCCCACCTCGCGGGACAGCGATGTAGGTCGTCGCTTATGACGTCTGAAGTGCTCCCGTAGAGCATAATTTAATGTCATTCGGACCATTTTTCCCGTATCAAATCTTTTTCCACAACTAGTTATTATCGCATTCGACTTTCATACTCCGGAAACCGATAATCGATTTGCCAATGTATCCCTCACTTTATCGCAGTTCGATTGTCCTCCGTCCGTGAGTCCATGCTGTACATGAGCAATGTTAGATTGAATGACTTATATCGAAATACTTTAGGTGGACATTTCCGAAGATGGAGTCTAAGCTCACGACAATTGACTGTCACGAACGACCGGGTCCACCGTTGTCCAGTGGGTTCAGCGCAGCTGTGAAGTGTTTGGGATTGGTTTAACTGAAGCGTACTTACGCAACATCTATTTCATTCTTCTCCAGAAACCACGCAGGAACTTCGTTTTCCGTTCGTCCATGATGTTTTGTGCCAGCGGTTTAAACCTTTATTTTACTTCTCTACAGGAGTATTATTGCGAAGTGGAAAAGATGCTACAAATGCCTGCGCCCTTGATGTCCTAACCTCCATGCTAAAGTGCACACCGATCTGGGCACAACTGCGTTTACGTGCTCA
Source organism: Spirometra erinaceieuropaei (assembly GCA_902702965.1). Lineage (NCBI taxonomy): Eukaryota > Metazoa > Platyhelminthes > Cestoda > Diphyllobothriidea > Diphyllobothriidae > Spirometra > Spirometra erinaceieuropaei. Next base: position 190,747 of record CACRXP010000729.1, read on the forward strand.
AGGAGTGCAGTGTAGCCTTGCAGGGCCTGATGCTTTGCGGCAAATATCAATCCGGCGAGTTCTGTTCTTCCTTCTCGACATGGAGCTTCGGGAAACTGGATCTTTCTATCCTATTCTACCTACCTCATAGATTGGATTCGAGGGGAGTCGGACTCAGACCGGTCTTTAGAATTCCCTTTGTGTCCCCGGTGCATGAGGACAGAGGTGTCATCCGAGTAGTATACTTCAAGTTTCGACAGTACCGAGGGAAATGTTCCGGCGAGGCAAACAGGACGTGGGGACCCGACTAGCCTTCGTTGGCTTTGTTAACTGATTCAGCCATGAACCGTAAGGCATGTACTTGGGCGATGGTGCAGCACCTGCCTCAAAGTGTCCCCTTTATCAATATCCCCTTCTCAGAATTTTTTCCTTTAATTCGCAGCATAGCACGCGTGCAGCTTGATCAAGTCGTTGAAGATTAATTTCACATAATTACTGGTCCTTCCCTTGCTCTCGTAATCGGGCTCCTGCTGCTGCTGCTGCTGCTGCTGCTGCTGCTGCTGCTGCTGCTGCTGCTGCTGCTGCTGCTGCTGCTGCTGCTGCTGCTGCTGCTGCTGCTGCTGCTGCTGCTGCTGCTGCTGCTGCTGCTGCTGCTGCTGCTGCTGCTGCTGCTGCTGCTGCTGCATGTAATTCATGACATGGATTCGGGATATATAGGTTTTGAGTGGTGGCTGTTGTGTTTACAACAGGCAGACCTTATTCTCTACGAGTCCGTAACACCGACTCTTGAACGCGAATCCTATAAGGAAGCCAGATGTCGGCGGGCCGACATTTGGGACGTGATATGTGGATGATGACTTTGCTGTCCTCGAACAAGTCCAAGTATTGATTTTAACGCCTCCCGATTGTAAATGGCTTCTAGCGGGATCCACCGCCCCAAAACCAAAGCTGCTCTAGGACGCATTGACGGCGAACAGCCAAAGCAAATCCATCTTGGACAGGTGAAAATGTGCGTCAGTTGAAAGCGTTCTAATTTCCCCCATGGAAACCCCTGTCATGCGCGCTAGTGCTGACCCAATGAAATTGCAATTCAACTAAGCGCCTTCATAGGCTTTTGAGGGGCTAAATCTTTATCGGTCAGATAACCGTGGCTGAAGCCTTATAATAGTCCAATGACACCGAAAACGTAAATGCCTACGGTAGGATAAAAACAAATTTGTCCACTTGCATAGATGACAGGCATGGTTTTGACGGCTCAGCAAATCAAGTACATGCCGCGAAGTCGGAAGTACGGCGATGTGATCCCGCCTAGAAGCACATGTTTCCTCGTTGTCCAACTTCTCCATTTCCCACACTCTTATATGAAAAAAATTTCGGTTGTTGAAGTTGAAGGATATCAAGTGTGTTCAACTGTATCTGACCAAACTTATTAAAGAAGAAAGAACTCTGAGCAGTTTTACGACGAAGTGTCACATCCCGAATGTCGCTGCTATTAGCGTCACACAAGGCGCCCTTGACTGGGATGTTGTTGTCCATTTGCCACTAAAAGCAAAACTCTTAGAACTCATGGGACTGGCCAGTCAGAAAAGCAATAATCCGCTTTTCAGCAATACGTTGCAATTCTTTGCATAGCAGTTGTGCGTATGAACACAGTTTGGCACGTTGTTCGTAAAAACTGGAATTGCCAACTAAATCAAAAAGTTGCCAGCGTGCGGTAGACCGATTGTAGATAATCCCAATTCACTCATCGCTCCTCACTGGGTCTTTATAATTTTTCTGTCAAAACTGTCACTGTTTCGTACAATTAGTAAAGACCATAATCTTGGTCCTAAAATAGCGACGGGGGAGTAACAGAGCCAAAGAAATGCCTCAAAATTAATTCCTAAGAGGTACGGCAGTTTTCCGCAAGAAGGCAAAAAAGATCCACAAAGGATTGGGAGGAGAGTTCAAAAGAATGATGTGGAAAAACAGAGAAGACATAAGACCTAGAACACAAACGAAGACAGAAAGATCGACGATTAGAAAAGTATGCAGTGTCTTGAATTTCTTTTTTGTCGTTACAACGTTAATTTCAGGGCTTTTTAAGCCCAAAGCAGGACTTGAGTAGGATTTAGTGTCCCTTAGATCACCATGGTGTTGATACTGCCCAGGGCCGCTCTTGAAACAAAAGCGCGATGATCCGATAGCTGATTGTCGGAAATAAAAAGCCCGTATCTTTAATGCATATGCGATGGATCCATAGTGTGCTAGAAAAAATTTACTTGTGCTTATGAAGTAAAACGTAGGACAACTGCCTGCACTTGCCCTATCCCTAGTCCATTTATGGAACTCATATCAGGAAACTGGTACAAATGAAGCTTTTTTTGAATTACTCGGAGACATTCTGTTTTCGTACTAGGGATACTAGAACGGCAGAGAATCAAAACAACTTTCTTCAGAATAGGCCACACCACAGAACGCAGTTTAGTGGAGGCAGTACATGGGCCAAAGCGCGACATAACAGTGGGAGTGCTATATTTACATCGAAATATAATTTCTGTTTGGAAACCACTAATGTCCCCAGGAAGGAAGTTACCTGGTCATGTGAAGCAATAAGAGGTGCGTTAAGAATTGCTGCACTATACTTAATACAACAAAATATAGCTTCCCAGGCACTCCACCAGGCTACTATGCGTTTTCCATCCGTTACCCAACTGCCTGTCATGGTAACACATTTTTGCGAAATTCTACATCCAAAGGAGATTGATAACGGAAGCGCTGCGAGTAGACACAAAGAAGACGAAGTGAAATCAAAACGGCTTTAGTCAAAGACAGCGTCCGGCAGGGCGGTAACAACCGACAGTTCGACCGTCGTTGCCAACGATGTCCGCCGCGTGCTACACAGCAGGCTGAGAGCAGGGAAGGTGGTATGCGCGTGACTCAGTCTATAGTGAGTGCAGACTTGCGCAGCGTCTACTGCACTCTCTCTTCACTCTATAGCCTAACGGCAACAAAGACATCTAGTCTCGCTCCAGTCGCAGAGGCCAAACCAGACCGACTTAGGGCCAATACCCTAGTCAGAAATGAGAATTCAGTCTGTAGAATGATATCAGAATACTTCAGTTCCATAGCTCTGTACCAAACATGCAAATGTAACGACTAGCCCCGTCTCACGTTGTCAGTTGACACGGTAGGCTGGGAAGAAGCCATGAGAGCACTCGTCAAGCCTTTTTCTTTACTGCATGACAAGTAATTAATTACCATATGGCATAATCCTAAGATATAGTGTTGGCGAATCTCACGAAATCTTAGCCAAAATCCTGATATGTGTTCGCCATTTGCAGGCACTATGTAGGTGGCTTTGTAATATCGACTACCCTGCGGCATAATTCCACGATATTTCAGTCAGGCCAGGACGTCGGGTTTTTAGTGGATTTTTTCCGACCGCATGCAACAACTACACTCAGTAAAGAATGACTACTTAGGTAGTACGATTTTCAAGACCGCGAAATGCCATTCATACAGCACCGTAGCTGCTGCTAGTAATGTTGCTTGTGAAGTACAAAACATGGTTCAAATCCATTCTCATATTTACCGAGTCCTGCACGACGTCTTCTTAAAGACGTATAGAAATATAAATTTTCCTTACACAGAGAAAATACAGCACGTACTCTGGAAACCTTAAGTGCAACTGCAGGTCGCGTTCAAAATTGCTCGACAGTTGGAAAAGTCGTTTGAAACCAAAATTTGTCTTATCTTCGTGCAAACAAATTTAGAGAAGGCGTAATTTGCTACAAAATGAGTACAAGAAGGAATATTTCGATTTATAGTTTCTGTAAAACATATTTGGATTCACAAGGGCGACAGAACTCAATGTGAAAAATCCCCCTATGTAGATAGCTATTTTCTTCACAGATTGTGGGTTTTTCAGACGACCGAAAGGAAGCTCAGAGGCCGGTACCCTGACGTGACTGAAATATTGTGGGATTATAGTGCACAATAAGCAATACTATAGGCCCACCTAAGTAATCTATTCAAAAACACCTTTTGGGATTTCGGTTAACATTTCATGCGATAGGCCGGCCGCTGCGCTTCAGTCAAATCAGAATGTTGGCCTTAGAATGCGCGTCTTTCTGGCCGCCCGAAAAAATCACTCGCCAAAAGCGACTAGGTAGTGACATACTATTTTTTTCCAATGATTTCTGATACCCTTATAAGTCCAGTTATGCAATGGGAATCATGCACAAGAATATCTCTCCTTGTACTCATTTCGTAGCGGATTACGTGTCCCCCGGATTTTGTACTCGACGCAAGTCTGGCATCCAATTTCGGACATGTTTTTCGATTTCCGATATTTTGAACCCTATTAGCCGTTGCGCTTGTCCCTAAGAAATCCAAACTACAAGCTGTGTACTGTCCACGTACGAGAAATCACATACTTACCTATGCTACTGAAGAAGAGTCACATACCGGTAGTAACATTTTCCAAAAGACATGGACAACGCTGAGTACTTCGAAAGTTGCCTTAGTGTAAGTCCGACCGTCGCGAGCGACGACATGCACCGCGTGCCCACGGAAGAGGCGCAGCGCCGGTGACTTGGGCGCGAACTAGTTTACAGTGAGGCAGACATGCGCAGTATATACCGAACTTTTCTTTCTCGCCTACGAGGTTTCGATTGTAAGACGACCGAAGATTGGCTCGGACGTGCTGGCCGACAGAGCCAAAAACCTGTCTGCACGTGCGACCCGACCTGATCCCTCCGCACGATGGGTGATAGGGGTGACTCGGATCTCGCGTCAAGAGTGCCACAGAGACATAAATACGAGGCTTCTTGAATAAGCATTCCGCGGTCCTAAAATATTTTTATTGCAACCTTTTTGGAACCAAAAGATAGTAATTCTTCGTTTAGAAGACGTCAAGAAGACGTAACTCAGTACAAAAGGAGCACAGGAGATATAATTGTACTTCCAAGGGCATCGATGAAAGGTGAAAGAACATACCGGTTAGGTTGCCATTATTGACGAGTGATCTGACGAGGACTGGCGCCCTGGTGTGACTTAAATACCCTGGGATTGTGCTGATTGATAGTACTACAACGTCATCTACGTAGTCCCATCCTAATTGAGACCACAGTTCAGGATTCCAGTTAGTATTTCATAAAATGCGCCACTTAGCGCAAACGTCACCCAGTTAGCCCCGTTTGTCACGGCAGGACAGCTTGAACATAGCACAGACGATGAACAGTCTCGCATTTTAGGGTGGGACTAAATCGCACCAGGTAGCACTGAGAAGAAATAGGTCCGGGTGACGTCCATACTACTCAGTCAGGGAGAACAAGCTGACGGAAATGCTCCACAGCGTGCAGACCACCCAAGGATTGGCAAAAGCCGGGCGGGCGGCTAGACCGTGGGGGAGGGGGGGGGGTGACAATAGACCAAAGATGACAACGAGATTAACGCGGGCCAAAATATGAAGTCATGACATTAAAGATGTCGTGACAGCCAGCCGGTCTATTCTAACTACTCGAAACTTACAATCAAGTAAGGTTTTTCGAGAGCCCATGTCTCTTATCCAAAAGAACTGACTGGCACACGCAGCGGAGCCTGGCACATCTCCTAGTACCCGATGCGAAGGGCTTACGTTAGATAGGAACCACGGCAGTGTTGCAAAATACAGAAAGGATGATCAGCAGCACCATCATCATGTTTAAGGCTGATATAGACATAAGCACCGGTTTAAAAAAAAGGTTTCGCTGGGGGGTTATTTACATATCTCCATAAAGGGGTAAATATGCGCACATGTCAGCCCAACATTTACAGGTGATAACAGACATACAGGCACGCCAGGAGAAACGCAGTTGGTTAGGCTGCAAAATAGGCAGGGGGATGTGAACGGTGGATCGTGAAGAAGCATGCCCGTACTGGAGAAGACGTGCACAGGAGTGGGGATCGGGATTATATCACAGCACAGCTTGCGAGCGTGGCGC
>CACRXP010000729.1:201001-215618 GCA_902702965.1 Spirometra erinaceieuropaei
AGCTACCCCTTACCATCGTATACACCCGATCGCGACCGACAGCACAACGAGCCCACGACTCGGTGGTTAGGGTGTTGGACTTCTCGCCAGTAGGTCGCGTGATCGAGGCTCGGGGGTTGTGAAACCTAGGGTTGGGCATGATTGACTGATGACGACTAATAGGCCAGAAATTGTCATTCCAGTCTTCCTTATCTTTGTCGACAATTTCATTCGGCACATCTTCCAGTACATACGTATGAATTACGATCGCGAAGTTTTGCTACGAGCTAGACGGTGAGGAAAGTGTTAAATTCGCGAAAGTTTAACGCGAGAACAGTTATCGTTTTTACACAGATGCCGAAAAATGAAGATATTGCCCAAATCTGTGAGAGTGAAGCCTCCTATAACATCAGCTTCATGATGTCAAATTGCATGTTGTTACGGTCGAAGCATGCTTGGCGCATTCATGACTGATACCCATTACAGACTTCAGAAATTTCGATTGTATTAAGAACAGCACATGCAATTTTGCCGAGAAAAGCTTTCTCTACACTTACTTGAATCTCTGTGCGAAACAATCCCCTTCGTTTCCGACATCGAACGACAGAAAAAGAGGGGTATTTTGGACAAGAAATGGATGTCCACGTCTGTACAAAAAAACACGCAAACCGCAATCGTCCAACTAAGGTAGTAAATTCGTCATCGAGAGTCCTTACAATAACCGAAGGGCAAGGGCATGAAATACAACCTCCCCGGTTCAAACTATCTAGACTTCCACGCAAACTTAGAGTCCATCATATCGTCAGAAGATCTCACAGATGATGAACGTTTCTCCATTCGCAATAGCACTGTACAGGCCCTAAAGAACCGAAATTACTTTTCAGTTTTGTCACGCGAGGAAATGAAGGCGTTAAAACCCCTGAAAACTGACGAGAACATTGTCATTCTTCCTGCAGACAAAGGAGGCTCAACGGCAATTTTAAACAAAGCAGACTACAATAACAAGATGCTATCATTGTTAGAAGATAGGTCAACTTATATGCCTCTCACCATTGACCCAACCAAAGCACAAATTTTATCCATTGACAAAGTGCTGAAACGTCCTGCTGGAAAGAAACAACTACCAGGAGAAATCGCGAAATCCCCAAGACAAACTGAACCAACCATCGCTAAAATATATGGACTACTGAATGTCCACAAACCCGACCGATAGAATAATTAATCGGTGCATTGAATTACAAGATCTCTAAATGGCTATTCCATAAACTCCATCCCTTAACAAAGGATTGTCAGACTTCAATTCAGAATTCTGTTGAATTCCTGGACAAGATAAGAGGACTCACTATTGATACAGATGAGATAATGGTGTCGTTCGATGCCATCGCCCTATTCACGTCCATACCACTCGATTTGGCAAGGCAACGCACAGAAGAACTCTTACAATCCCACGACATCCATGTTCCTACACCTGCTTTGCTTGAGCTTTTGGACGTATGTCTGGAAACGAACTTCTCGTTCGCACATGAATATTATCGACGGTTGAAAGGAGCTCCTATGGGGTCACCTATTTCTGGCTTTCTGGTTGAGGTCACAATGCAACAATTAGAGACTATGGCCTTAACATTATTCAATCCCAATTTGTGAGTACGCTACGTAGATGACACCTTTGTCATCGTCAAGAGAGATCAATTAGAAACGCTGCATAACGCTATCAACTCAACACTACCGGGAATTACCTTCACGCTCGAAGGAGAAGTTAACAGAAAACTCCCATTTCTTGAGGTCCTCGTACAGCGAAAAACTGACGGGACATTCCAGACATCAGTACGCCGCAAAGAAACTTACGCGGAAGTTATCCTACATTACGAGAGCAATCACCCTATGGCTCACAAACGGAGTGCTGTTAACACCCTACTTAATCGAGCAAAGACACATTGCTCTGAGAACGAAGGGTGCAATGAAGAACTCAATTATATGTTCAACCTATTTTCCCAAAACGCCTACCCTAGAAATTTTGTACGCCGATGCATGAAACAGCAGGAATCAAAAGAGAGAAGGAACTAGAATGTTCCGATCAGACGCCAAAACCAAAATATTGGCGAACGCTTCCCTACATTAAAAATGTGTGTGAAGTGGTTGAAAGGCGCCTGGGGAAGCACCAAATATAAGTGGCTCACAAACCGACTATCACGCTACGCAATCATCTTGTACACCCTCAGGATAGGGTTGGCTATTGGGATAACAAAGATGTAGTCTATAAGATTCCATGTGACAGTTGTAATGCAGTGTATTGTGGTCAAAGCGGAAAATCCGCCTCTACACGCCTACATGAACACCAATTGGCTGTGAAAGGGCGGGACCACTTATCCCAATTCGCCATGCATACCCTTGAAATTGGGCACAAATTTACTTGGTATAAAACACGCATTGTCGGTTCCTGCCTACATAAGAAAGGCCGAAAATTCCTAGAGGGCATTCACTCTGATGATTCATACATCAATCGACGCATCGATTTTGACGCCATGTACACAAATCTCAAGGATAAATGGAAAAGGTAATAGCCAATCAAGACGTGACATCAGCCCACAACATCAGCCCATCCTCAGCCACGACAGAGCAATATCAATTTCTTGGGCATGTTTAAATTTTGACTGTTTCTTCACACTTACTACACGTCTGAAGACGAGCTGAGGAACCAGACTCGAAAATTTACGAAATAAAGTTTGTTCATTTTCCCAAAGGACTCATTCTTCTTCGAAACATATATATATAACATAGATATCCATATATACATCCATGACATATATATACATATGACAGATGGTCATACTGTACTCCCGACACAGGTACTGGCTAAAATCTCAGACACGTGCTTCGCCGATATTCTGCCGCTGCTAACACAGCCGCGGAGGGTCCGGCTCCTCAGTGGGCCCCCCAGCGTTCTCCATGTGGTTTGTCGAATGTGAACTCCAGAGAATAATTAAGATACCAAGTTCGGAAACTGCTAAGTGTAGGACACGGAACTTAGTGCCTGGGATATTACCTTTTTGGGGTCAGACCCGAAATATCAAGGAACATTTGAGTTGAAGACAATCAACTACTGTGGGATAACCACGTAGTACTCCCATCAGTACAATTTTATATAGCGGATGATTATACCGTACGCCCTAGTACCTATATCACGAGTATGGATTTCATGCTGCTCGTAGTACTACTTGTTCGTAGAATGGACATTACGTGTTTATTCCACAGTAGCTGATTGTCTTCAACTCGAATGTTCATTGAAATTTCGGTTCTGACCCCAAAAAAGTCATGTCCAGGGGATTTAACTCCGAGTCCTGCACTGAGTAATTTCTGAAATTATTCACTTGATTATTCTCTGGAGTTCATATACCAGAAACCGCATAGAGAACGCTGGGGGTCCCACTAAAGAGCCGAACCCCTCGCAGCTGTGTCACGCAGTAGCAGAATATCGGCCAAACACGTGTCTGGGCTTTTAGCAAGTATCTAGGTCGGGAGTACGGTATAATACCTTTACCATATGAATATATATATATATACATTCAAAGAAGAATGAGTCCTTTGGGAAAATGAACAAACTTTATTTCGTAAATTTTCGAGTCTGGTTCCCCAGCTCGTCTTCAGACGTGTAGTAAGTGTGAAGAAACAGTCAAAATTTAAACAATGCCGAAAAAAATCGATATTGCTCTGTCATGACTGAGGATAGGCTAATGCTGTGGGCTGATGTCACGTCGTGATTGGCTATTACCTTTTCCATTTTTCTTTGAGACTTGTGTACATGGTATCAAGGTCGATGCGTCGATTGATGCATGAATCATCAGAGTGAATGGCCTCTAGGAATTCTCGGCCTTTCTTATATGGGCAGGAACCGACAATGCGTGTTTTATCCCAAGCGAATTTGTGCCCAGTTTCAAGAGTATGCATGGCGACTTGGGATAAGTGGTCCCGCCTCTTCACTGCCAATTGGTGTTCATGTAGGCGTGTAGAGTCGAGCTGGTGACACCAGCCTGTCGTCAGACGAAATAAACGGAGGAGAAAGTGAAATAGTCAGACAAAATTGGTTGGCGTGACAGGGCAGCCACTAACAGGCAAGCAACTAATGCATGAAAGAGGGTGGAGACATAACTAGGCTAGGGTCTGTGGCGGGAGAGGGAATGGGAAACTGTAGCGGTTCCCTGTGTTGGAGGGTAGGGGGGATGACGATTCAATGTGACTACGGACAGTGGATTAATAGTCGTCGATCCGGCATGCTGGCAGAGGTCAGTGAGCCAACGTGGAGGTGTCAGGGATTGCAGTTGCGGTCCATTGTGTCTGGGGTAGGGGGTGGCGAAATAATGCGATTATACATGGCCCGGTATGGATTAGCGGCTGCTGTTAGGTCGTGGGCGCAAGTCAGTGGGCCGGGCACGCAGACCTTCGTAATGAGCGTCCAGATTTACATGGGGATTGGTGCTGGTCCAGGCTTCGAGGGATTCTCAGGCCTGTTTGGTGTTTGCCATGGCAACAATTTCGGTTCCTTCCCAATTGAAGCGATGGTCCCATTCAAGGGCGAGCGCACACACGAGTGACAAAGGGTCACGTCAGCGGATGGCTAGTTTATGTTCGTTTATACGCATGACAAACGTATTATACCGTACTCCCGACATAGGTACTAACTAAAAGCTCAGACGCGTGTTTCGCCGGTATGCTGCCATTGCGTGACACAGCTGTGAGGGGTTCGGCTCCTCAGTGGGTCTCCCAGCGTTTCCTATGTGGTTTCTGGTGAATGAACTCCAGAGAAGAATCAAGCGAAAAAATTCAGAAATTCCTCAGCGCAGGACATAGACTTAAGTCTCCAGGAAATGACGTTTTAGGGTCAGATCTGGAATTTCAGTGAAAATTTGAGTCGAAGATAATGGAACGAGCATGTTCTGTAACCTGATCGGTGAGCGCCCATCTTTCACGATTGATATTTCCGATCACAGCCGACAGGACAACAGGCCCGTGGCTCAACGGTAGTGTAGAACTCCGTGACCAAAGATCCCCGGTTCGAGTCTCAAGTGATCCACACTTGGGGTTGGGTATGAATGGCTAATGACCACTAGTAAGCCAGAAATGGCCATTCCGGTCTCCCTTGTGTTTGTCGGTATCATGTCACACATATGTAAATATATGCATGGAATGGCCATTTCTGGCTTATTAGCCATCGTCAGCTAGTCATAGCCGACCCCGAAGTCTGGAACACCTGTGGCTCTAACTCGCGACCTGTTAGTTAGAAGTTTACGCCTCTAAACACTGGGCCACGAGCCCACTGTCCTGTCGATTTTCGACCGGGAATATACAATGGCAGGGGACGCTCACAGGTCGTTCTTACGGAACTTACTCGTTCCGTTGTGCCTTACGGACTCTCGACGGCCATTAAGCCAGAAATGGCCATTCCAGTCTCCCTTGTCTGTGTCAGTAATATATACTGCTTATATCATGCGTCGCTGTGCGGCTGCTGGTTGGGCTCGAGAGAGAGTCGATAAGGCACAACGGGACGAGTGAGTTCCGTAAGAACGATCGGTGAGCGCGCCCTACCAATATATATATGTAGGAGGAAATTATCAACAAGGACAAGGGATACTGGGATGGCCACTCCCGGTTTAAATGTCATCATAAGCCAGCCATACCCAACCCCTGATATGGAGTATCTGAGATTCGAACCTGGATCTTTGCTCCTCGAGTCGAACCCAGTACGATTTTGCCACGACCCCGTTGTCCTGCTCGGTGCGATCGTCAACACTAAATTTGTTGGACATTCTCTTCCCGTTGTGCCTTAAGGCACACTCCAGAGCCCATGGAGGCAGTCGCATAGTGGCCACGAATATATACTCAAAGGAGTACTGACAAAGGCTATTCTGGCTTGGTAGCCGTCGTCAGCCAGTCATACCCAACCCCAGGTGTGGGAGGCACCTAAGGTTCGACGTATGATGTATGAATTATTTAGTTCTATTTTTCATTGGTCATACACTGCCGATGATTTCATGAGGGTGTACGACTGTTAGTGAGACGTTCTATTGAAATACAATACGAAAATTTTGACCGCTTCATATTAATCTCTCACTGATCAAAGGGTCGCCTAGCTGAGAAATCTATGCATCTGTTGTAAAACCTTGCTTAACTTATAGACTACAGCTTGCTTTTCCATTCCTTGGAGAACCCAAAACAGTTGTTTCAGTATGTAGTAAATCCGCTTGCCAATGCATGAAATCAATATTTCTTTGACAACAACTTTAAACGCTAAAACAGACTCATGAAGGCGAAAGTCGCGAATGGGTCCATGTCAAATTAATTAGTTCCTGCCGCATTACGCAACGGTCAACGGCGCTGCAGGCTCTCAACATGCCAAGAGCAAATTTGCGATTGGCAACCATCAACACAGAGCATTCAAATATGGTGACTAGGTGGGGACGAACAATTGCCGACTACGTGCTATTTGTCTACGTACCACAAGTTGGAGAAACTGAGGAGCTAGTTGCTCGAAATACAGCCTACGAAACAGAGCATGCGTTATTAATTAGCCCCAAAGCAGAGGACTACACAACGCACCTAATTCGAACGAGGTAGTAGTAGTAGTAGAAGCAGTGGCCAAGAGCAGTGTAAAATTTAGAGTACAGAGCACTGCCTCAATAAGTTGACAGCTGGGAAGATTACGCAGGCGGCGTTTTTCAATAAAATACCGCGATACTTGCGCTAGACGCATTTATTTAGGCAAAAATAAGCAACTTTGTGGCAGATATTTCACCAAGAACACAAAGATGGAGCTGAGTTTTAAGCTGGCCGGAAGAACACATCGGCGGACCAACGCAAATTCAAAAATCCAAGTTAACAGCTGAGAGCAGCACTATTAAATGCAGTTGTCTTAAATAATAACCGAAGAGCTACCTAAACAGGAGGGCAGACACACAGAGGCATCCACTCAGTCATAGTCCACACAGAGGAATAAAAAATCCTGTTGAGATGGGGCGCTGTCGAGGTCGACAATACATGCGTCAGAGGCAGCAGCGGGTAATAAGACAAAAATGCGCTAGATGGTATGTTAAAATGAACTGAAGGGAGGGGGGGGGGTTGTATAAACACTTGCGCATTTATAATGGACTGACATTACCATGATTAAGCTCTGCTTCGGTAATGGAGATACTGGTCGCTGTCGAGGCCGGACTCAGCCCGTCAACGAGGGACCAGGCGGTATCCCCGCAGAAACCTTCCGACTGCTCAATTTTTAGCCCCTCCCCATTGGACTTTAGACGGTGCTGCCGTAAACGACCAGACTTTACTGCAGCAGACGGTGGGGACGTGGCGTCCGGTTTCATGGAAGAGGACGACTTGGAAGGCTGTTCTGAGTCCGCGGATACCGGTAACAGTAGGGAAGTTTGGTTATCTGAGGTTTCTTTCTGGAAAGGAGGAGAGGCTCGAAACTTGACAGTGCCAGATCGCATGTTCAGTCTTTAACACGCATTAACGGCTTGTATTAGTAGGAATTATAGTAAGGGTAACGGTGAAAATAGCGCTAACAGCAACAGTAACAGTGACAACAGTAGTACTCATAGTAGTAGTGTTGTAAGTGTTTTTATCTGTAGTAGATATGGTGGTATTATTGGCAATGACATTAAAATGGTAGTGTTACTCGCATCAGGGATAGTACTGAGTTGTAAGTGCAAGCAATCGTATTAGTAGTATCGACGGCATCAGCAGTGGTAGTGTTGGCAGGAGTAGTATCAATAGTATTGGTGGTAGTGGTTAGTAGTTTCGGTGGTGGTAACAGTGATGATGATGCTGCTGACGGTGGTGGTGGTGGTGGTGGTGGTGGTGGTGATGATGATGATGATGATGATGATGATGATGATGATGATGATGATGATGATGATGATGATGATGATGATGATGATGATGATGATGATGATGATGATGATGATGATGATGATGATGATGATGATGATGATGGGGGTGGCGGCAACTGTGGTATGCGTAGCAGCAGTAATGCATGAAACGACGCTCTGAAGCTGCGTAATGATAGCAGCCGAATGAAGAGTTGGAGGGATGTAGCACCCCTAAGACCCGAGAAAACTAACTAGCGTATAAACGCATGGTGAGCCCATGAGAAAATGTGTGGATGCCGATGTTCTCAACAAAACTGCGGAGGAAAAAACTCCATCGGAAGTATCCTTAGACTAGTTTGCCACCAAGTGACCACCTGCAAGGCTTCTGGACAGCATTATGACGGAACGCAAGTATTTTACTCAGCAGGCTGGATAAATTGCAGAAAGCCAATAACCTGCTCTCCCCCCCCCCCCTCCGACAATTCCCGATCGTAGTCGGTTAGGCCCAACAGGGAGCAGGCCATAAACTTCGTAGCTAATAAAACTTAGGTTTAAACTTCGGATCTGCATTGTCCGAAATTGGGAGCTTATGGATGATAACAAGAAACAGGCCAGAAATGGAGATTCCAGTCTCCATTGTTTTTGTCGATAATACTTCTCAAAAATGTCTGGTAGTCTACGCTCACCTTCATCGTAATCATGAGGGAGGGGTCGTCAGAAAGGAAATGCTGAAAGGTCTCGATCATAGTATGATCCGCCTGGCCGTTGCCTGTTGTGTTGGAGGACACAGCCTGGGGTTCCCTCCACACACAGGACGAAGAGTGTGTAAGGGGGAGGGGTTGCGAGTTTTGCCGGGGGAGATCACAGAGATCGATGAAGACGGGGGAGGACGGATTTTGGGCGATCGGTACCAGGTCAGAGCGACGTCGGCGCTTTGACTCAGAACTATCGAGTAGCGCACTTTCGAGGGCGGCCGCTTTACACCCATTGCCGACAAGGTCGTTTGCTGGTGGAGCAGATTCGCGACTGCGTTGGCGGGAGGCCCGGGTTGAGGCCCGCGTGACGGGTCGAGCTGTCGCGTCCGAGTCAGATTCGGTGACATCCCTTGAAAGGAGGGGAGGGAGGAGGGGCGAGAGTGCAGAAGGGGTTGTTTCATCAATTGCACGTGATTAATGAACCCCAGAGGACAAGGGGCACAAGTTAAGAGGCTAAAATGCAAACTGGGCTTTGGTGTTTCGGGGACCAGGGGAAGCGCGGAATGTGGTATTTGAAGCCGTCTACAACGATACACACTAAACACCCATCTACGCAAGCGACCTCGTATGTCTATAACGGTGACCACTATTACAATCAAGAAGTGCACACTGCTCATCCTCTGACATATATTTGCTTAGGAGAGTATACGCTGTCGGTGAAATCTGGCCAAATGTGCGTTAGGACGTCTGGGTAGTGGTTATTTGGTTATCAACTTTTGAAGGGTTGCTATTTCAAGATGTTTCCTTGATCGAATATTGATTAAAGGGGATTTCAACATGTTTGGTGGATCAATCACAGGCATGACTCAGAAGGCAAATGTACAGAGCTTGATTAAGACATGCTGGTGAACTGGCGTCCGTCATTTGAAGCAGACAATACCTTCAGAAAAGTAACATGAAAAACGATTTAGCCATCCCTCATTAAGAAGTTAGGGTGCAGAGTACAGAAGGATACTGGAGATGTTGTCACTATAGGCCATCGAGATGAGTAGGAGGAGGGGGGTACAGGGTGGTGGTGGTGGTGGTGGTGGTGGTGGTGGTGGTGGTGGTGGTGGCGGCGGCGGCGGCGGCGGTGGTGGTGGTGGTGGTGGTAGGCAAGCAAGCGAACGCGAAAATTGAGTGACCCCAGCTAACAATTCCCTACAGGGGTTGTGGTCGGTGACGACGAGTCACTCAGTTAGGGACGGCTTCCATGTATAGGCAAATCAGCACGAGGTAAAGTGGATTCTTAAGTGTGTAAAGTTTGGTTAGGCGAAGGTGAGGAGCCAGCAATTAAGTTGCGTGGACAGGGAGTAGCAGAAACTGAAACACTCCCTTCAGGTAACAACATTAAAGAAAATGCAATTTACTAGGAAAAGTAGAATAAGAAGCGAAATTAGTGCTCATTTTCCTTAGGACATATGACTGAAGATAAGCGAACACCGTGAGGAAATCGAAAAATACACAGCACTTAACGTGGGGCATTTTATCGAGCGTAAACTTGCACCAGCAGATGGAAAGATCTCCAGCCAAAGTCTAGTCTGTGCAGGGGAATATTCTAGATGATGATTGGTGCTGTAAACCCACTAATGTAATCGACCATATCTGGAAGCACATTCAAAATTTGCCGGCGTTTCAAAAGTTTTCGCACTCCCTGCAAACCGACATTGGGAATCATACTTACGAACATTTCCAGATCTTTCTTGCCAAACCTGGTAGGATGTCACAATGCGATACTGTACATTCTCGAAAATCAAACGGTTTCAAGTGGATTTACTCAACTCAAAGGATCCTCTTCAGAATTTGAAGTACATAGAGGTACACCGGACAGCATATTCTTTCTGTGTATGTTTATAACCTGATGCATGTGAATGCAAAAAAAGGCATTCACATGCATTTCAGGAGATTTTCACGTGAGTCCTACGTCACATTGAGTTTTAACGTTAATAAACTTAGTGCATTCACGGGTGTTCTTCTCGGAGCGGACATTCGTTCAACTGAGTCAAATCAACGACCTGAACTTCAGATAACCTCGACACCGATTTTTCTGCCAGGTGAGGAGAATTGGGAACCCCGATATCGAGTACAGGACATCATGATGCCCTCCGGCACTCCGCCACCTACCTCTGCCATGCTAAATTCTAAACATGTTGGGAGCTAACTTGTCTGAGCATATTGAATGCCGGTGAAAAGTGGGCAACACATGGGCCAATAAAAAATTTTGGATTTTAGCAGTCGTGCAGCAAACAGGGATGACCACTTTATCCATCTTCAAAGACATAATTGCATGACAGTTAGCGGAGAAAATAGTCCTGGGTTATTCCTGACCAGCCAGTGAATTTGCCCCTCCCCTGCGGAATTTCGTAGCAGAACTATTCTACAAAAATCCCTCGATAACGCTTTCTATTTTCCAAAGACCGCGTTAATCAAAGGCCCTCAGCTTGGAAATCCAGGTAACTATGCGGTATGGTTTTATTTTAGACAAATTTAAGATGGAGGCCTGGATAAAAAGCAGATTAAAGGGCGCCACTGGGATGAAAAAGTCAAGAACCGTTATCGTCTGATGGTTTATCTGGTCGCTAATTACGGAAAGTGGTCGACGGGGGATATCATAAACAACGTTCGTACGTACTGTTACGCAAGACTTTTGGCCCAACAGCCTCCATCGCTGCCAGAGAGTCAAAGTAAATTTCCAGAATAACGCACTGGTTCATGCAACGAAAGAGGTGTGCCTCTAGTCCGGTTTACAACTAACTTATCACTTTAAAACGATAGCCAGCCACTTCATATGCGGCTTTATGACATTATTACGTGAATTTCGTCGATCACAATCTTATTCTAAACAGCTTTCTCTAGTAAATCGCAATTGGTTAAATGTTAATACGAGCCCTAGCACCAAACAAAAGCTGTATTATGTATTTGCTAACTCAATTCAACAACCGACGATTGACGGTCTGATTTCCACTAGGTTTCGCATACTTCATTTCGTTTGTCGAAGCCCGCGAGTACAACGTGAAGTATCAGAAGTTCTTGTTCATTCACACCTCAAAACAACTTGGGCTTTTCTATAGATGCCTGAATATTCTGTGGAAGTACAATTTAAGTTAACGCATTGGCCCCCACCATGCGTATTTCCATTTTCGGTAAAGCCTTAAATACTTCACGAGTATTATTTGATGCTGTATCATCGGCACGACTCGTATTATAAGGAGCGTAGGTCGTGCGTTCTACTAGATCCAAGGTTTGGTTGGCTGGTGCCGTCTGTGGGAAAGTCGCACGCCTGGCTCTCGACTGTGAACGAGACCATGTGTCCTTGCACCATCATACCGCAGGGGGGAAGGTGTATCCCATTTTGATAGCTCGAGTTAAGTGGATTGCAGCTTCACCTGCGAAAATATACTGGCTCCCTGAAAAACTCGAGCTAGCGCCGATTGTCGGGGTTTGGGCTACCCCTCTAGAGTGGTGATGGTAACCGTGGTGCCATAGGAAGCACCAGTTACTAGGTGACCGGAACGATCCGAAGGAGTGTGAATTCGCTCCTTTCCTCTTGCGGCTGTCGGGTGGGGCAATGAAACGTCTTGTCTGCCTTTGGTCAGATAGTGACGAAGGGACGTGTGTCAGAGGCAGGTCAATATTGCAATTGATCGCGGGATCAGTTGACAGCCAAGTTTATTGCAGATAACTTGCCATTTGGTCGTCTCTTTGCCCGACTATGCTGGGTCCTTCGAAAATAAAGCTCAAGCCAGTTTCAGCGATGTAGGTTGCCACCCGTAAGTTGGTGTCAGTCCTCCACAGCACCTTCCGAAGTTTTCGTTACCGTTTGGGAAGTTATCGGCCGGTTTTTCCGACGCGACTATGCTAGCCGTCGCTGCACTGGAGTTCCTAGACGACAACGGGCGTCTCCCGCCGGAAATTGGTCTTTCGGACGCATCATTTGTCGACTGAGCGGTGAGTCAGGAGTTGTAGACGATCCCTATTCTAAGCGGCGAGGGAAATCTGGTCAAGGTTTTGCAGACGTCATTCATGTGCGGGGCCCTCGCCACGATGTGGGCTCATTTGTTTACTCATTTAGGTCTTTTCGGTGCATCCTGTTTCTTCCAACGAATGCATGCTAGTATCTGTTGGCCTTGTGGGGCTCTCAGAGATTATCGCTTGTCTTCGTCTTGGCGGCTGGAGGCCCACAGACATTTTCCACTGGCTTATTCAGCTAGCGTAGGGTATCTTAGTTTCTGCCGAGGGAAAGCGCTGCTGTGATAACTGAGACACTGCTTCCACTGATAGCATTCACGAGCTGAAATGTTAAACCAGCATCACAACAATCACTAACACCAGTGGTGAGATAGCAGCCATTAACACAACTCACATGTGGGCGATCAAACAATCAGCACAATAAGTACGAGTGGCGGAGGGGAATGCGAGGTCTGATAATTATGTCGATTGTGTTCGCACAGAAACTGCATCCTATGAATACTGCACCCTGTACGTTTACTATCCTTCCCTGTTGTTGTTTATGATGATAGGTTCGAGTATAAATCCGGAACGCCAGACGAATAACATTACCCTTTTCAGCGATCTAGTATCCTTCTTTTCAAAGCCGGGTCTGCAGCGTGAGGGCAAATTTTCCACAGTGCATTTTCGCCAGTTGATCATCAGACTGGCTGAGGATAAGGACGTCTAGGAGGGGAATTACATTTTCCAGTTCCATCTCCATCGTGAATCATTAATATACGCGAGGATTTTGCAGTACTCAGTCTTTTCATGATCGACGATAAAGACGACATTAGTACAGCCTTCCCAAAATTTGGATTTGTACATGGCGAAAGCCTCCCATTCGAGATTTTTGAAGACAGTCTCAGCGAACAGCCCGGATAATTATGCATCCAGAGACTAAAAGGTAGATCAGTATCTTACGAGTTCAGTAGGTTCTTTAGTTGTAGGCTGGCCGTCAACGAAAACTGAGTTGCGTATGTGTGCTCTTTAAGCGAGTGGAAATCCACTGCAGAACAGCTACCAGGGAAAGGAGTAATTATCTCCTAGAGTACTTTAGGGACAGCAGTGGGGAGTGCGGCCCTTGGAGGCGACACTGGACAAACAAAACGGCGGGTCTGATGGGGGAGGGTGCACCCGCGCATGTTTTAACGCTAGCTGTGCAGAGGCTACGCTGCTATCTGATAATGGGTGGCCTACATTTCTGCTTGAAACGTCGGACGAAAGCCTCACCCTGTGATATGTTGCTTGGGCGTCACATTTTTGCTTATTATTGATATTATCTACTCGTGAGCCACTAATACTTGCTCTAGCTTTAAGGTTTTTTTTTAGTTTTTTGCTCCCCAGTTATTCCCGGGTTTTAGATAATTCCGCGTGCTTTGGCGTATACGCTGCATCTAATCTGTACAACAAGTCAACGATCAACCGACCTCATGGCGGCATTACCTTGTAAGGCGCGGTGTGAGTACGAGGCCCAGGATTAAAGCGATACAACTAGGAGGCCGGCACGATTTTCTGAGAAAATTAACATGAACAACAGTTAGGGGACAGGAGTGCGTGGGTTAGTCGAGTACCTGATGTTCAACGGCACAAAAGGAAACCGGATTCAGCTTAAACGACACGGCGCCAGCCTTGGTCATAAACCAGGGCGACGACCTGTCAAAATATGGCGCGGGAGTGAGTCTGTCCACGAAATTGCTAACCGTCAAGGGAGATGGGTTGGTCGAAATGACTTATATGGCCCCGCTTGGGCAAGCCGCCGGAATAGGCATTCTCTCTCCCCGCCCCACAACCCCACGTACGTTAGGGTGAATATTCCCCTATCCTAGCCTTAATCCAAACCATAACCCTAACCCTGCCCGGGAAAGGGCATATAACTAATCCCCACCGGCGGTTAAGTAACGGAAATCTGCATAGGATAACCGCAGGGGCAGCAGGGTCTTGCTGGGAGAAGGGGCTTATGACGGTAAGCAAGAAAAACGCGAAAGTGGTAACTTACGGTAATTCCAACGCCTGAGTCATTCCGTTGTCACTAAGGAGACGACGGACAGCCAA
>CACRXP010000729.1:218543-239155 GCA_902702965.1 Spirometra erinaceieuropaei
ACAAAACTGTATTACGCTATGGCTAACACTGATCATAATAAGCGATATTTAGACCTTCAATTCCGGCTCGATAGTAGACGATAGTAGGCGATAATAGGCTCACGTTGCAGCCACCATACTCTCTCCTCCTCAACAACTAGGGCTCGACGTTGAGAATCAAGACCGGGGATGGGAGAGGGCGCAGATGGCTAGCACGGCATGAAACCGCGTCTAGGCATGTCACCACACCCCATGGTCCACGCACAAGAGACCAGGACTTTCCATAATAAGAGGGGGACGGCACGGATCAAAAGTAAGTGGGTGTGCCATAAAGGCCACTTTAGGAAGGAATCATCGCAGTCAGACTATCAGTCCACCATTCGGTCACTTCACACAAGCCATAACTTTTAGCGCTCCGTGACAGTCACAAGCATTGCTTACAATAAGAGCCTAAAGCCATACCTAGTGTCCCGAGGTCGAGTTATTACATTTTAAAGTGCCAGAACAAACTACCCAGAACAAGCCGAGTGGCCACCGGATAACTGCCTGTTCACAAACCAGCAGAAAACTTAACAGCCTATGGTGAGAACTGGAAATAACAAAACATTGACTCTTACTGTCGAGTTCCCATTTGCATAGAAAAATGAAGTTCAAGTGGGACAGTGGGAGTAGTAGGTCAGTTTTTAATTGAAGTTCCTTCAAGCCAACTCTCACAGTCTCACGTACGAAGTATCTTCAATTAAAGAGAACAGCCTTGCTCATCGTTCTTCTATGGTTACGCAACCTCTAGTTAATCACAGTCGTTGCGGAAAAAATGTAATTCTTCCGTAAAGATTACTGTGCGAACTATAGAATTCTAGTGGCTGGAAAATGATGATTCAGAAGTTGAATACGTTTCTGAAACAGCCTGAATGCGCACTAGCTCGATCTGGCAGATCCACAATAATCATAGTTTTACACTAAAAGGGCGTGGGACACATTATGCGAGCACTGTTATTTATAAAGAAGGTATTATCTACAAGTTTCCAATATTATCGCAAGGGCATAAAAGTTTACGCAAAAAACTAATGCAGTAAAAACGTAGGACGAAATGGAACGATTGTTCAAACTATCTAACCTTTTTGTCCGCGTTTTGTTGCCAACGAAAGAGGAAGATGAACCCATAAACCACATCGTCTATTGGCTTAGACAGGTCGTAGATTTCTTCCACTTGAACACCCTTTACTCCAAAGTCCTCCAAAAGCAGTGTGAAGAGACCCGGGTCGCTCTCCAATTCAAGCCACTCCTCTTGGGGCATTTCAGATCCTGAAAGGTTACGTGTAAAATAATCAAAGTATATCGAATCAGGATCGAAACCAACCGCTATTCGGAGATGGGGGTACCGACAGAGACTAGGGGGACTGGTATAGCCATTTCTGGCCTATTAGCTGCCGTCAACCAGCCTTGCACAACCCCAAGTCCGCGGGATTTGAGGTTACAAACAGAGTTCTTTGGCCATCGACTGTTAGCAAATCCAGCACTACCACTGGACCACGGACTCATTGTTCTGTCCATTGACATGCACGTCTCCTAACATGATCAGTGAGCGTCACTCTACGTTAGTTAATATCCTGATCATAATCGATAGGACATGAGTCCCTGGCTCAGTGGTAGAACGTCCGAAGTTGGGATTGATGCCGTTAAACCGGCAGATCGATGGGCAAAAATGACATAAAACAGTCTTTGCCACATTCCTGTAGTAGCAATTAATCATTGTTGTACTAATGAATCCCTTTGACCAGTGCCGCGATGTTTTTGACAAGAATTGATGTGGCTTTTGGTTATGAGGCTGTTATGCGGAACACAACTGTTCGCTTAGACGGATCCTCTTATAGACATTGTTACAAGTAGTCTGATGTTATGCCTTCCGTGATGTATGCCATTGCATTTGACTCCATTCACCAGAACTCCCGGTGGTTGATCACGCCGCATGGTCAAAGTGCTGAGATTGATTCAATTTTAGTATCACGGAACAGTGATCAAAGACAAAGTAGATGGTCGAGAATGTGTCTACTTTTATATCAACTTTCCCGCCAATACTTAAATGACGCAATGCTGGGTTTCTCTGAAAGCTCAGATAGACTACCTAAAGTCGCAACGGGTCACGGACAATGTTGCAAAGATCTTAACCTGGATGGACATCAGTGTTGCTGCCCCCGACCCGGCGCCGTTGCCCGTCTGGTGGCATAGAACAAGTCAACTGAAAGCATGGCCCGACAGAGTTTGCCAGCACATGTACGTGGTTCTTCGACCTCCAGTATCCGGCCTCTGTCGATAAAGGAGAGGATTGGTCAGGCTGTCCAGATCCGCTGTGCAGATCACGCGTGGGGAGGTAGGAGCCGCGGGTTCATCGAAGTCGGTCATATCAGGCAAGATCACAGCTGTACCATGTACAAGCATGTAAAACATTGACTATGTCGATGTGGGTCTGCTACTAGGATATGTGTATGTTGAAACAGAAACTTGTTTTTTGAATTATAGATTTACGAGCGGCTTAATGTTATCTTCTATGAAAAATAAACATAAAAATTTAAATTCCCAAAAACAAGTCCTTAGTGTTTAGAACGTTTTGAAGTACGGATCATAATGTACACTTGTGAGACAGCGTTAATAAACCGCAGGATAGTAGTCTACGGGAATAATCACATGAATATTTCGTAATTGTAAGCGTTTGAAACCCAGATATATCCCTCATTCCACGACCCAGTTTGGGCAAGACGGAACATCACACAAACGGGTACAAGAAGTGACTTTGCTGAATTGGCTGAATTCATACAGGTGCACGAAATCGATGGTAAAGGCAGGCCACATAAGTTGTGGTATCTTCCCAGCGTAAGTTACTTGGAGTTATAGGAAGTGTATTCATTTCAGCATGATATAGACAGGCTCAAAGGTATTTAAGATTGACAAAAGTGCCATCGACTCGGATGCCATGTCACCTCTTCTCTAGGATTTCGACAAAAAATGGATAGGCGGCATTGTTTCCTGGTAAGAAGTCCGGTAGCGCAAGCTCCATTTTTTCGCGTATTTTGCGGAAGTTTATCGACTTGGTTATTTCGTTCAGATGGGACAACATTCTGTAGTCCTTCGTAAGATAACGCTAACGTGGCAATATGATCGGCCTTTTGACTTCCTGATCTGCGTCCGGCATCGTGGAAACGCGCCGGGTTTTCTCGAGGATTGCCAAAAACCGATCGATAAATTTCCGACGAAATACATCCTTGTTGAGCGCCCGACTGCATGTAAGAATATGACGGGCTGTCCTGGGCAAAAACTCAGGCAGTGGCGACGCGCCGGTTATCGGTAATTGTGGTGGAATTTGATGATGTGTCGAGAGCAAAGAATTAATGGACAAAGTAACCATAGCGATATGCAGCTCGAGCTGTCTGAGCAGATAACAGAAGGGCGCAGAAGGCAATCCAGTTAATTCTGGGGTCCCGGATGAATCCAATAATCCTTCAAACCACCTCGTGGTCAGTTTATTTTCCAGACGTGAACAAGCTGCGCTCTTTTCTTTCAATTATGGTTGCATAACAAGATTGAGCTTCTGTTTGCAGATTCTTTAATATGTTTGCCTATTATAATTTAGTTCCTGGCATTAAACTCCTTGTCTGTTATTGAAATAAACTTTCAGGTAGATATGAGAGAGGGCAAGCTTAACCTAAAAGGGTTACCAGTTTAGGCACCACACATTCGTGTGTTCCCAGGTGCGCAATCTTCGGCTGACTACACTAAAAGCAAGTTCGCTGACTCAGTGCCATCGCTTGGGTACCGAATAAGCGTAGGTGTCCAGCCATACTGAAATTATATGTTGAGAGCAAACAGAAAGTTCCAATTTGCGAAGTTCTGAACTTTTTGCTAATGCCACGTCGAAACACCAAGCCGGTCAACTGTGAGATTGTTTGAAGAGACACTCGGTGAGGTCCGACCACAAGTAACCGGCAGCGGTGAATAGATTATAGCGAAGTCCGGCAACTGGTTCCAGAAGCTGTGAAATATCTTTGTCAACCTGATCGGCAACTGAGTGCAGAGGTATTAACAAAAACAGTGCTTGGTTATATGTTCTTTCGGTCGTACAAATTCTATGACCCATCTGGTTGACGCCAGTGGTGGACCAACTGCACCAGGTGCATCTGTGCGCATGTTTGTGTTTTTGGTCCCAGTTGCTGTTCAGGGTTATGATTGGCTGAACGAAGGCAGAATAAGCCCGAAACCGTACTGTATCAATCAACCAGCTTGAACTTGTCTTTAAAGAATTTTAATGTACCATTTAAATTGATATGTCGATTGATTAATACCCCATCTAGGTGCATTGCCTCTAGGAATTCACGGTCTTTCCTTATTGGGCAGGCGACAAGAGCGCAGATGTTCTTCCACACAAGTTTGCGACCAGTGTCCAGTGTGTACATGGCCACCTGCAATAGATGCTCTCATCTCTTCACTGCTGACCAACGTCCGTGTGTAGGAGTTGAGACAGATTTCCCAGCTTGGCCATAATAGATGCCATCATAACTGGCTTACATGGTTTTGCTGATAACACCTTTTCTATCGAGGCAGCCAACCTTGACCTTAGGGTGTACAAGCTGTAGGCGTAAGGTAGTTGCCGGTTGGTATGTCACGCGCATTTGACGCTTTTTCAGCTGTCTTTCGACTAAAACAGGTACCTTCTTCACGTATAGGACAGACTGTCAGATGATCGTTTTTGGTACCCGATGAAATAAAATGAGGGAGTGGAAGCTCTTACGAATTGTCGAGTTGCACAGGTGAATGTTCAAGCTGGTGATATTAAATGGTCATCAGACATCATAAACGATAAGTGATATTATCGTCCTATTGTATGCTTTCCGAGTATAGTGGTGGGTACAGCATTAAAACCAGTGCATTCATGTGTTGGCACTTCTCTTAGGAACCATAATTGGTGGTGATTAAGCGGTAGGAAAAGTGCTTTCTATTTAGATTATAAGTATTAAGGGACAAAATCCTCCTAGACAACAGAATAGGAGAAATTTTAATAAAGCTGATTCAAATAAGTGAGAAAAACAGGTGTTTAGCCGGTTCAAGGCTCAATCAGTTACCCTGAGGGCTAGATTGAAACAAAGCGTCGACGCATAGAAATTATCGAGCAGTCAACAATTGCGCCTTATATTGAGTGCATGATAACCTCGAAATACGGTGGTTCGGTGATGACGGATAGGTCAAGGACCCTGTAAAAGACAGGCATTATTAATTTGGTTTGTTTTAATTTTTTTGTTAACGTCCCCCTGTGCGACATTCTGCTTCTTTTGGAGCCACGGTGACGGGGTACGAATCAGACGCGCTGGCGGCAGAAGCACGCGTACCGCCATCCCGACCGGAGGAAAGATAAATCAGAGGAAGGCTTCTACATAGCTTCTCGTTTCCCACCTTGTTGTCTGCCCCCTCAGCTTTTGGTCAACAACCCGTGATACAAACCTCCCCCAGACCACCGTTGAGTAAACGTTTCATTGTTAACGAATCAATTCTGATACTGTTTTGAGTGTTTGAGGTCCCCATGCAAGGGAGTTTCGAAATGAATATTTCTACGATGACCTCTATCAACGATCAAATTCAATCATTCTCTAAGGAAAATAATCCAGACGAGACTAAACCGGCACGTCACCGGGGTATTACAACCCAAAGATTATAGTTGAATTAATTCAAATTAAGATGAAAATAGTATTCGATAGAGTGCCAATTGCTTGCTCTTTCGTTCATCGTTCGCGAAAAAGCTAAAGGATGCCAAGAATAGAAGTGGGCGATGCTGAAGGGTTCGCACTTTCTTCATGAATATCGTCGGTGAAGAGTTCTGGATTTGAGTGTCCAAGATCGAGTCCACAGGATTGGGGGCTATAGGAAACACTTCATCAAATATCCATATGCTAAATTCGGCAACCTAAGCATTTAAACCCATACTGCAAACTTGGAATTTAAGCATTGTTATTGGATCAGTAAACAAAGCAAATCTCAATTACATTCGCGGTCGCAGAGCAGCAGGTGGATTACTAACATCGTTCACTAAACAAAAGTGGGTGAAGGAGAAGATTTGTGTAAAGACGGCCGGTATAAATTTAGGGTCGCACAAAAAATACAGCGAACAAAAATTATTTTTAAAAGCACGCCGGAATAAGTCCGTATAGGTCGGTATATTTTAGGGCTAATAGACAATGCCTTTGAAAACCCTATTGAAAAAGGCACGTGCAATATCTAACTGTGAATGAACAAGCCACGATAATGTTATCAGTTATCTACAAAAGAACAGACAATTTTTCCTTGAATATGCGGGACCGAAACTTGAGAACACTGAGTTATATATGATAACGCTAAAATGGAATGACAATCATCCGCATTAGCGGTAGATGTATGCAAGGAGTCGGTTTGGCACAACAGAGCTGTTCTGTCCAGGCAAGCGGTATTGTCCAAGCAGATATATATATGTGTATATATATATATATATATATATATATATATGTTAGGGGGGCGCTCACCGATCGTTCATACGGAACTCACTCGTTCCGTTGTGCCTTATGGACTCTCTCTCGAGCCCAACCAGCAGCCGCACAGCGGCGCATGATATATAGGCAGAATGGTATTACCGACAAAGACAAGGGAGACTGGAATGGCCATTTCTGGCTTATTAGCCGTCGTCAGCCAGCCATACCCAAGCCCGAAGTGTGGAACACCCGAGCCTCGAACTCGCGACCTGTTGGTTTAGAAGTCAACGCCTCTACTCACCGGGCCACGAGCCCGTTGCCTTGTCGGTTTTCGATCGGGAATATACAATGTTAGGGGGCGCTCACCGATCGTTCATACGGAACTCACTCGTTCCGTTGTGCCTTATGGACTCTCTCTCGAGCCCAACCAGCAGCCGCACAGCGGCGCATGATATATAGGCAGAATGGTATTACCGACAAAGACAAGGGAGACTGGAATGGCCATTTCTGGCTTATTAGCCGTCGTCAGCCAGCCATACCCAAGCCCGAAGTGTGGAACACCCGAGCCTCGAACTCGCGACCTGTTGGTTTAGAAGTCAACGCCTCTACTCACCGGGCCACGAGCCCGTTGCCTTGTCGGTTTTCGATCGGGAATATACAATGTTAGGGGGCGCTCACCGATCGTTCATACGGAACTCACTCGTTCCGTTGTGCCTTATGGACTCTCTCTCGAGCCCAACCAGCAGCCGCACAGCGGCGCATGATATATAGGCAGAATGGTATTACCGACAAAGACAAGGGAGACTGGAATGGCCATTTCTGGCTTATTAGCCGTCGTCAGCCAGCCATACCCAAGCCCGAAGTGTGGAACACCCGAGCCTCGAACTCGCGACCTGTTGGTTTAGAAGTCAACGCCTCTACTCACCGGGCCACGAGCCCGTTGCCTTGTCGGTTTTCGATCGGGAATATACAATGTTAGGGGGCGCTCACCGATCGTTCATACGGAACTCACTCGTTCCGTTGTGCCTTATGGACTCTCTCTCGAGCCCAACCAGCAGCCGCACAGCGGCGCATGATATATAGGCAGAATAGTATTACCGACAAAGACAAGGGAGACTGGANCTCCACCCCTCCCCCTCCCGTAAAGACGAGCGATATAAATGTTCACAATTTGCTGCGTTCAAGTAGTCTCTGATGATGAACTCCAGTTCGAGTTCGAAAGCTCCGGCAAAAAAATCTACTGTCCCAGTGATCGTGCCTTCGGTTTCTTTTGCTCAGTATACTTTTCCAAATAACTGTTTGTCTATATCTATGAAAGTTTGCTTAACTGGAAAGAGGCCACTTATTGCCCTGTTGGCCGCTTTAACGCATTGAGTGGTAGGCTTAAAAGTCGACAAAATGTTGATCCCAAGTTCTTTTCGTTCGGTCGCTTTTGAAAGGCACCTTCCGCCAAACAGTTAATGCTGATCCTCTCCATCGGCACTTCCATTCAGTTCAGTCCAGTTCAGTTTATTCAGGGAAATAGGCGTAAGCCTTTGAGTATCCTATTTGCAACGTAAAAAAATGTGTGGTTTACAGATAAATGTTCTGAGCTGAAATAAGTCAAACGCGCCCATAATTGTAGGACAAAAAAGAGAACGAGTTACAGGGGGTGAGCTCTACTTCTCATCGCTCTTGGTCATTTTGGAACATAAATATATCTTGATTCTTTTTAAAACTTTTCATGGATGGTGACATCAAAACATCTGCGGGAAGGGCATTCCTTGGTTTGACCACTCGAACAGAGAAGGAGAACTTCCGTACATCCAACCTTGCATGCTGAGTGCGCAGTTTTAACGGCTGACCTCGGAGGTTGGTCGTGGTAGCAAATTCAAAATGTCCTTGAAGGCCAGACTGCAATCCAACCCCTTAACAATGCGGAAGGCTTGCAAGAGATCCCCGCGAAGTTGCCTGTAACTCAAAGGAAAGAGGTTCAGATTTACTATGCGAGTTGCATTAGGAAAGGAGCTTTGACTTCTAACCATCATCGTTGCTCTCCTCTGGACCCTTTCGAGGCAGTTTTGATCCTCAACAGCCCACAGCCCCCAAGCTTGTATGCCGTACTCTAAATGCGGCCGGACGAATGTTCCGAATGTCTTTGAGAAAGCATCCTCGTCAAAGTCCATAAACGCGCGCTTGATGGAGTACAGTACGGACATTGGGGTTTTTGCCCCCCTCGAACAGTGGGCGGATGGCTTTAGGGAACTGGTCGTCAGCACACCGAGGGTCTTTTGGGCTTCGATCTCTTTTAAGGCTGCACCGCCCAGAAAGTAGTTTCTTGTGCTGGCGGATCTGGCTGTGTGGCCTAGGCGAATTATGCTACATTTAGGAACGTTGAATCGCAGGAGCCAACGATTTGACCACTCTTCCAACCGATTCAGCTTCATCTGCAGTCTGTCATCGTCGGCAAGACCCCGAATTACACTCCATATCTTCCTGTCGCCAGCAAACATTGCTACTTCGCAGTCTAAAACTCTTGCGGCACCGTCCACGTAGATAAGGAACAAAATGGGTCCCAGTACTGTACCCTGGGGGACACCACTCTCGACCATGGCAGGGTCTGATTTTCATCGACCGATGAAGACTACCTGGTGTCGACCCAAAAGGAAGTTTTCAATCCATTTCAGGAAGTTGCCACTGATCCCTATTTTTTAAAGTTTATGTAGGAGCCTCTGGTGTGGCACAGTGTCGAATGCCTTCTGGAAGTCGATGAAGGCTATGTGGACCTCGTGCCTGTCGTCGAGAGCTTGGGTCCAGCTCTGGAGAGGTTGCAGTAAGTTTGTCGTGCAGGAACTTCCCTTCCGGAACCCATGTTGGCAGTTGGATAGTAGGCCGTGAACTTCGAAGAAATGCATCAGTTCATTCTTTATGATCCTTTCCATAACTTTGCAGAGAATGCATGTCAAGCTTATGGGTTTGTAATTTGTCGTCGCTGCCCTGTTACCTCCTTTGTGTAGCGGAGTAATATGCGCCAGCTTCCAATCGATAGGAAGTGTTCCAGTGTCAAATGACGTCTGAAAGAGCATCGTCAAAGGCACAGAAAACTCACTGGCAAGTTTCTTGAGAAGCTTGGATGGAATCTCGTCTGGTCCTGGTGACATCGATTTGTTCAATGCTTCCAATTCTCTTCGGACAATGCCTTCTGAGAGGAGTATATCGCTGACTCTTGGGGTCGGCAGTCCTTCTGCGGAGGGAGGAATGAACCTTGACTCGTCTGTGTAGACTGATTGGAAAAACCGTGAAAAATACGCAGCTTTATCCTTACTATCAGCGATCTCAACGCCATCAGTAGTCCTTATTAATGGGATTTGATGCCTGCTACTTGTACTTCGTCGGAGGTAACTGTAGAGTAATTTTGGGTTCTGCTTTGCTTTTTGTAGCAAGTTCTTCTCGAATTCCCGTCGCGTTTTCATGATCAGGTTCCTCAGTTTGTTCCTCTATGTCTTGTAGGTGTTGAACTACTCAACTTGCCCAGTGACGCAGTATTTTCTCCACAATTTGTGCTTCCTGTTGATTTCTTTCTTAAGGTTCCTATTTAGCCACCCAGGGCGTTTATTCAGCCTTACACTAGTCAGTGGGCAGTGGTTATTGATAAGCTGCAGAAGGACATTCTTGAACAGCTCCCAGGCATCGTTGGCATTTCCCGTAAACAACGAGCCACAGCGCGACGCACTTCTCAAGGTTAAACTTCAGCAACCATTTGTCAGTATATTTGCATAGTCAATTTGGTCTTTCTTGCAGGGGCCGTTTATCATTTTTACCGCTGATCGTTCGCCATAAATTGATGTCATCGGCAAACATGACTCCATTGCAGTCCAGTCCATTCATACAGTCGTTGACATAGATTAAAAACAGTACTAGTCCGAGTACAGAGCCCTGGGGAACTCCACTCACAACTAGCACTGGCGTTGACTTCGCACTGCCAATACACACAGACTGTGATAGACCAGTCAGAAAGTTTTTCTACCGAGTTTAATAAGTTTCTCCTTATCCCTGACTCTCGGACGTTGTAAAGTAACCGGTGGTGTGGAACACTATCAAAGGCTTTCTGGAAATCGATGCAAACAATCTCGACCCTTGGTTTTTTCGTCTAACGAGTGAGACCACTGTTCCGTTGTATAGATCATCTTAGTTAGGTCGCAGTGATTTCGTCGAAAGCCATGTTGGGAACTAGCAATGAAATTATTTTCTCCAAAGAAATTCATTATGGCTTTTTGACCATTCTCTCCATGACTTTCCAACAAATGCATGTTAGGCTCACCAGCCGATAATTGCTTACGCATGTTCTAGATCCACCCTTGTGAATGGGATATATGTTCGCCACTTTCCAATCAGAGCGGAGACTGCCTTGGTCACTGGAAGACCTGAAGATATGCAAAATCGGTCTGGCGAGTTCGCAAACCAACTCCCTCAGAACTTTTGTCGGTATATGGTCCGTACCCGGAGACTTACTCTCCAAAAACGCTAGAAGTTCCTCCCTCACATCTTCTTCCGTGAAGTCGATGTTTTTTATTATTTCGTCGGTTGTCCCAGCAGGCAACCCAGCCTCGTCGAAGTCCGTTTCTTTAGTGAAAACAGATGCGAAAAACCGGCTAAGACGTTCTGCCTTAGCGTCATTTTCAGTGATATCCTCATTGTTTTCTCCTTTCATCACTAAAACTGTCTCCTTAATCTTTAATCTACCGTTTGTGTAACTGAAGAGCATTTTCGGCTTATCGACGGCCCGTTTCATAACTCGAGTTTCATACTCCTTCCGCGACCTGCGGATAGCCGACCTTACCTCGTTTCGCTTTCGGCGAAACTGCTCGTAGTAAGATGGTTGTTTTGTTGTGGCAGACCTCCTCCATAGATTTTTTCTTCCGATTTACTTCCTTCTTTATACCCAGCTTTATCCAGGCAGGACGATTATTCTTTTTGACTATCTTTGTCGGACAGTTACGATGCTTGATGTCGGTTACAACTCCTCTGAGAGCGTTCCAATCACCTTCTGCATGTGCGGGAAGAACATCATTCCAGTCCACTGCCGATAATTCCCCTCTCATGGCGTTAAAATCTCCTCGCCAGAAATTCAGTCTTGGCTCAGTCATACTCGCTTGTTGGCTGCATAGGCGGTATTCCCAAAACAGCATGACATGGTCACTCTTATCGAGTGGTCCTATGGGCTTAAGTTTGCCAGGGCTAATTGGGTCTTTTGTAAGGAAGAGGTCCAGAAAATTTGCTCCTTAATCCGCTCTGATCCTGGTTGGGAACGGGATAGTTTCTACGAGGAAGAGATTAGCCGTTAGTTTCAAGAGCATGGAATCAAAGGAATTTCGCGAACCATTTACTAATAAATAGTTCCCGTTGGCCATGGGTGCATTGAAGTCGCCGGTTATCAGTAACTCTTGGTTTTGTGACACTTCTTTAATTAGCCCAAATATCGCCCCGTCAACCGCAGCAGATTGATTGGGCGGCCTGTATACGATTAGGAAATTCAGATTGGGTGCGCCAAGCATCCTCAGTTTTAACCAAAATGCTTTACAGTCGCGGGTGCAATCGGTTTTGTGTTCTGAGGCGATGATTCCTCTATTGACATAGATCGCTGGTCTTCCTCCTTTCATACAGTCTGTCCCGGCAAAAAGTTGGTATCTATCGAGTGTAATATGGGCATCCAAGACTTCGGTCTGGAACCAAGTCTCTGTGCTAGAGATTACATCCGGCTGCGTATCTAATATTCACACTTTCGACTCATTTAGCTTCCGGAACAAAATCTGTTCATTTGCATAAGGAATGCGGAGCTTAGCCCGGACAGATACCCAAACGATCTTTGGGTAGAATTTGCCAGATATTTTCTGCGAGATTCTGGGTCCATCGTCCTCTTTCGAGTCTACTGTTTTTGACCAAACTGGATGTTAGTGTTTTGCCCGTCGTTTTCTTTGGCCGGTCTGGCAGATAGGAGCATTTTTTCCTTATAATCTGGTTGTTCATTATGCTCAGTGTTATTAGTTGTCTCCAGAGAAATGAGCTCCGAACATTAACAATTTTCCCATTAAACATTCATAGGTTTTTGGGGCCGGAATTTGAACTTCTGAGGAATTCGGCCTTCACTTCCCTCCATTTCTCTCGTTCGGCCGGTGAGAAATCCCGCCGAAAAAATTGTTGGGTGAGCATCTCGTAGTGCTGTTTTCATGCTCAGCAGTGGTAAAACTTGTTTCTCATTTTGGAGAATATTTTTTAATGGTCTATCATGACTTGACTCACCCTTGAAATCCTCAATTTGTCCTATTCTGAAATATTTTAAGATGGTGATTTTCCCGTTCCCGTTTAATAGGGATTTGGGGTATCTCTGGAAAAATTCTATTTCTCGTTTTATTCTGGTCTTCGGAATGTCTGAAGAAGACTCAGGCATACCCTTTACGATGATGCATTTATTGCGATCAAAAGGGCGCTGTCTTTTATTTTTATACGCACAAACTGCATCGCGAAAATATTTGTTATCATCAATGTTCAATTCAGAGGCAGTTGTCATGGCATAGCTGCCGCGGGGTTCCTCGTTTATCGAGGCTTCTTGGTCATGTGGAACCTCTTTTGGCAGTTTGGTGTTTGCTTGCATTGTTTGTGGACTCACCTCTCTTATGCTGTCGCGTCTTTCAGTTTTCCTACCATTTTGTCAAGCTGCCTGCTGCGCGTCAGTGGCGCAGTGGTAGCGACACTTTCAGCGTCACTCTTTTGCACAGGCTCCGTCCTGGCCTGAAACGGAATTTTTGTCCAATGTCTAGAGGACCCTTAATCGACTACCATTATTGCGTCAATGCACTTGAAACGTCTTTGACGGTATGGATACGATTTTAAGCCAGACCAACGGTATGAAGTAAATAGCAAACGACGCAGCCGTTCTTGTATTTGGGATATATCGCGGTGCGGTTGTCAGAGGCGCGTTTGGGAGGAGATAGATTTTTCAGAAGAAACTCCTGTTGTAATTCTGTAAGAACCGAGGTATTATTATAAAGAATCGACTTATTAATTCCGACAGGCTGTCAGGATGTCCAGTACTCAGGAGACGCGAAAAGGTGAATTCGTCTGAGGTCGAAAATTTCAAACCGAATTCAAAAGACACGGATGAATAAGCCCAGAACTTGAACGCAGATGCCAAAATTCGCATGAAGATTTCCGAAC
Organism: Spirometra erinaceieuropaei; assembly: GCA_902702965.1. NCBI lineage: Eukaryota > Metazoa > Platyhelminthes > Cestoda > Diphyllobothriidea > Diphyllobothriidae > Spirometra > Spirometra erinaceieuropaei. The sequence goes on from CACRXP010000729.1 coordinate 232,205, forward strand.
TGAATTTATTACGTGTCCATTCTAACTTTTTATTGGGATCCTAATCATTTCCTTTGTCAAAGAGTGCATCGTCTCGACTCGGTTTAGAATCTGAACTAGATCTAGCTTTTTGAAACTCTGGCCTTATATTTCCGCATCACATAGGACCTTGTCGTACGAAAACTGAAAATGAAAAACAAACTAACCGAGCTGCATTATAATCAGCTGGTAAACCTATGCACCCTTTATTTTCATGTGCTTTAACCCTCAGCGTAATGGTTGAAGCGATGCAAATGCTACCCGCTCTATGACACGGATTTGTAGTAATTGGTCAGGAACAAGTAGGTTAAACCTACGGAGCACTCTTCCGGCCCTACTTGAAGTATAATGTGCAGGCCCGCTCCGAAAAGGATCTTTAGTTGCTGAAACGAAAGCCGACAAGGGTTACGAAGATGGGAAAGAATCTTCGCGCCGTGTCGTCCGAAGCCAGGCCAGTTGAACTTAGTTTGTTTCTCCTGAAAAATACCCGAATACACAATAACCTAATTTATATCTACCGGACTGTTAGAGGCCAGGAATTTGTCCTACACTTCGAGGACTTCTTTGACTTGGCCGTAAGTGACCGTCTGCATGATCATCCCAGTAGACCGCAGAGGAGTTTGGCCCATACAAAATTCCTACGAAACATCATTCTGCAGGGAGTCGTTAGAACTTGGAACAGACTGTCTGCTGCGGGATGTTTCCAGGTACTGTCGAAACATTTAAATGCAAACTTGATGCTCACTTTGCGAGAAACTAATGTACTTGTAATAGAGATTTTATCAGTGATGGCGGTTTGCTCCTTGCCCACCGATGCGGATACCTTTGCACTTTTCGTAGGTATTGATGTAATAATTTACTCTTTTGCATTGGCTGATATTCTCAGGGAGCTCAAGAATGAAGATGGTAATTGGAACTATCGTTAGACAGACTACAAGTAAAACCATGATGCTGGAGGTCAAGAATGACCCGGAATCTTTAGTAAGCGCGAAACCATGAGTTGACTTTGTCCCGTTAAACCCCCCTAAATCAGAGGAAGACGATAAACGGGATATCGTCATCATGCTAGTTGACGATTTTTAACAGTGGAATGACGCAGACGGGTACGCTCTTCAAAAGAGTCTCAGCCGAGTCAACATTTGGTTACTCGTTAGCTCCTCAATTTTAATGTAAACAACTGTGTGCTCACGAGACTTCGCACTAGAAAAATCAGTAGGGAGGATGATCCATATAAATATATTTTTGATAGGAAAGCCTTTTAAATTCAGGGAAACAGAAGGACCTCGGCGTCCGAATAACCTCTTCGCTTAAACCATCGTCGCAGGTGTTATTTGCTCTGAGACAAGGATTTGAGAAGATTTATGGGGGACTGTTCGCGAAATTCTATGAGGCTTTTGTTCGGTCTCACTTGGAGTATGCCGTCCAGGCCTGCGTCTGTGGTTTAAGAAGGATAATAAACAGTTGGAACGAGTATATATGATTGGTACGAAGATGTCGAGGAACCGTTATCATCAGCCTTACGAAGTCAGACAGACTGGATTTTATTTATTTTTCTTCAGTTGCATGTGTGCCGTGATCTTATTCAGCCCTGTTGGATTGTACATTTGACCTCTATGACTCCATCGAATTGACTGGAACGAGCCGTCTGTATGTTCATCTCTTCAAACTGTAGAGGACAGTAGTCCGCACGGACATCCGATAACACGTTCTCTCGCAGAGAGTCGTTGGCGCATGGAATGGACTCCTGACGTAGTGATCCTTTCAAAAACTACGGAACCACTTAAATGAAAAATAGATATCCATTTGCTGAGAAAATGCTGCATATATAATCACTATTCTACTTGCGACGTCAGTTTGCGCTTGGCTCACACATACCGATCACTTTACAATTTCCAGAGCCACCGCTGTAAAAACTGATTATATTGCTGTTTTCCGAAATTGGTAGTGAGTTCAAGGGCAAAAGCACCATTCCCTTGATAAAGAGATTTAAAATGACTCAAACTGTCTTGCTAGCATATCCCTCTCTCCTCGAAACTGGGCCAATCTGAGATGCAAGTTGTCATGGTACAATCTAGGTAGTGGTTTTCCCTCTATTCTCATACAGCTGCTTAACTATATTACATTTTTTGCGACCCAGACAGTATGGGTAGGTACCTTGCATATATCGCCATGCGGAACCAATCGCGCAGGTAAATTACTCCTGATTATCAGCGTTTGGATCACTGGGATGGAGTGGACCAGATCCTGAACGGTCAGGAAGAGACCGGGGTTTCAACAGTTACCCACGTTGACACAAGTGCTCTAATAACGAATAACAAGAGACAATTTATTTCACGAATTTTCCTAGACGACGATTTATGCAATACACCTGTCTCCCCGTCTTTGCTACAAAAGTCTGCAGTGTTTTTAAGCATTTGTTTCAAAAATAAAAGGCAAACGAGATCTTGGACTGGACCATGGCACTGAGCAACCCAATTCGACCCACCCATTATGGTGAGGACATGTGCCATCAGTGCGGTTTCGAATTCTCAACATCTGTGGATTGTTCTTATTGACACTTTAAAGTCGAGGTCAAGGCACGTATGTCAATTTCGAAGTCGAGTGAAGCCTTGCATCTTCTTCGATGTTCCCAGGCAACTGATGCGTATTTTGACTGACTTCTTTTAAAAGTCGGGTATAATTTTTTCCTGTCCTATTAAATGGTTTGCTAAAATAGCTGCATTTTGCGAATCCCCGTTTACTGATGTCGTGTAAGACCATCTCTTTCTGGTGACTAAGTAAATTAGCATTAGTGCTTGCTGTCCTGTGCGTTTTGCGGAATGTAAGCAATTTTTTGATCTTTGTATCGCAACCAATAACCTGCCTAGTACCTTGTAATGCCCCGAAGAAGACTTGCTCAAAGACCGAAAAATCGCGACCTCCTCGCCATCTTTGAGTGCTAAAATCGGGGTCGGGAGACAGAACAGGTACCAGTGTGTATTCTCAGTCTTCTCTAGATATTGCTAACTAAAAAATCCTGTTAGTCCATATAGAACCTCTTGACTCTTTATTCGTCCAAAACTACGCCTCTGCCAGTCGTAGCAGAGCATCATCCGACGAAATACTAGATCACCTGATAAATGGCAATATAAACAGTGTATCCCACAAAGTTTTTAAACAAGCGTTTAAACTTATTGGGGGTAATAAACTCCGAAACTGAGAAGAGGAAAAAGCATAACATGATACTGCGTAACATTCCGAATAAAAAGTAGGTTATTGAGAGTGCGCGTTCATTTTTACAAAGTTGTGGCTTGGGTTTCAGTGTCGCGCAAGCTAAAGTATTGTGTTCGCTCAGTCGTAATGCACCTATACTAGGTACTATGTTCTCCTTACTAAATGTTGACTATATCTTGTCGAGGAAGAAGAAAGTTGGGAAATTATGTCGTAAATGGCGTTGCTCAATTTCCTGGATCTCACACCTATGCAGAGAAGACTAATCCTTTTGGAGGTGTCTAAAATCAACAGATATAACGGCCCCTGTTGTTATGACGAATAAGGCTTATTCAACATCATCTGCGGCCACACCCATTCATGACATAATGAGTTCCGTAGGGAACTTAGCTAATTTTGGTGCTGAGACCTCTGGACGCCACAACAGGCCATGTATACAAATACCCCTCACGACTCACCCAGCAACCTCTCCTAACTCAAAGCAAGTGCCTAACTCAAGAACGAGTCCAAGTGTAATTTGATCCACTCGTACAGTGGGTAAATTCAGATCTTCTAAGAACTCTTTCCCTTCATAATCGCCTGCCACTCTCTCAAACTCCATGGCCGCAGATATAGCATGTTTCCTCCCGTCCGCCTTCAGACCTCATCTGTAGGCGTTTAGGCCGAATATGCTGACATTCCCGTCTTTAAAAAGAGTTTCGCCCCAATCTTAGCAGTGCGTCCTTCACCCCCAATACGTGCCCTCCACGGTTATTTTATTGATGTTATTCTCATGCAAATGTTCATACGAGATCGGTTAACTCACTCGATCCTCGGTTTTATTTCGGCGGGAATGGGTTATAGTATCCTACCTATGGAGTTCCAGTAAAACATCAGCCAACAAGCGATAGTAATCAGCTTCCCTGTCCGTCACTTCCTTTCCCAAATCCAAATCCTCTTTATCCACGTCAGCGTCTTTTTATGTACACAATTTTTGCAGAACCGGACAGGTGCATCAGGGCCGTATATTACGTGGACAGCCAAACACTGGTCGACGTAGCTCATCTCCCCCAGAAAAAAGGTCCTACTCCCAAAATATTTTGTTCTTTATGCCAGATCCTTGTTAAATAAGATGTCTATGCTTCAGACTCCGGTGTTCGTTGATCACCCAGATATTGTTTTATTAACGGAGACATGGGCAAGGGCTTCCGTAACTGACTCTGAACTCATTCTTCTAGGCTAAATTTACATTCGCAATGATCTCAAGACAGTCGTAGTGAGGTAAGTTGCATCTACTTTAATCAAACAATTGCGTTTCTGTTCCTAGATCTCCCGACTTTTTCCGCGGTTGAAGGCGGGTGCTGGCTCCGAATTGCACCGAAAAGGTCGCGGATTCGAGCCTCGAGTGTCCTACACTTCGGGGTTGGGTATGACTGGCTAACATCGCCCAATAAGCCGGAAATGGCTTTTCCAGTCTGTCTTGTCTTTGTCAGTAATAACATGATGCGAACTTAGGAATTTTGTTTGTCGAAACCGAATTGTTTGCCGCTAAGGCAATTTGGCCTTCCTCTGGGTTTTCCACGTTTTCCGAGTCGTATAGTATTTTACTTGCAGACAGGGCAAAATCACTCAATATGGGGAAAAAATCCAAACAAGGAAAGGCTCGTAAAGATAAATTTTACTTTCTCGCGAAAGAGACAGGTTTGAGGTTTACTTACTGTATACTTTTCAGGTTACCGTTCACGAGCTGCCTTCAAATTGATTCAACTGAACCGTCGTTTCAATTTCCTTGGTTCATCTAAGGTTCTTATTGATCTCTGTGCTGCACCTGGCGGCTGGATGCAAGTTGCAGCGAAGGAAATGCCAGTGAATAGCGTCATTATTGGCGTGGATCTCATGCCGATTATGCCTATTCCTAACTGCAAATCTATTGTAGCAGACATTACGACTGAAAAGTGTCGTCAGGTACTTATAAATGCTATTTGTTATGTTTCGGTAGTTGTTAAGGGCCGCGCTACTTCATAACAAAGCGGATGTCGTTTTGCATGATGGTGCACCGAACGTGGGCACTGCATGGACCATCGATGAATATAGCCAAGGTGCGTGTGTTATTGACTTCTATTTTTGGCAGCATCTTTGTGTTTAAAGTCCTTCGCGCTTGCAACGGAATTCTTACGAAACGGCGGATGGTTTATAACAAAAGTATTTAGAAGCCGCGATTACGAGCCGTTGAAATGGGCCATCTCACAGTTCTTCCGCAAAGTGCGGGTATTAAAGCCGGAGGCGTCGCGCCTTGAATCCGCCGAAATTTTTTTGGTTTGCCAAGGCTATCTTTTTCCTTCGCATATCGACCCGAAGTTCTTGGACCCTAAACACGTCTTCGGTGAAGTCGAGGTTGCGAAATCCCGCGATACTGTGGTTTCCTCCCTTCTACGTCGTTCGAATAAAAGAAAGCAAGTTGATTTTTTATCCACTTATTCCCGTAATTTGGTAGTCGTGTGGTGTTGGGTTTCTGATCAGTCTCGACACTTTTCCGACATTTTACCTCGGTGTTCTGCCCGTGGAATGTTGTGAGCATTTTACCTATTATGCCTGACCGATTGAATTGTTGCTATTTGGAGCAAGTAGCCGTATTTACCCTACAAATTATGTAGAAATGTTTTGTTTATGGGCATCAAGACATTGCTTGTTTTTCGCGTCGGCATATTCCTCTTCGAAGGCAGAAATAATTGCCCAGAAAGGCGAAATCCCCGGCGCCTGGACTGTTTTAGCCTGAAAAAGGGGTTACTTACGCCAAGTTGTTTGACTTTTTCAGCAGTTCCTTAATACACGCGTCCAAGCGTTGTGCTTTTACGGTATACTCCAAACATCTTTATCTTGGTTCTAGATTTTCTCGACCCTTTTTTCGAGACTTCCTTGTGTCACTTATGCTTTTTGTCTATAGGAAGGCTGAAGGATATGATGACGAAAAACTGTACAAAGAAACACCTTTATCAGCGTTTATGAATTCTGATGATCCTTTGAAATGTCTCGCCTACTCATATAAGGTACGAAAAGCCGTTTTAAGAGACGTCTGCAACGATTTTTTGCTATCTCCATCGATATACCTTAGGGGTTATTTCTTCATTAATAGCAGAATACACATAGACGACCGCACCTTTTGGTTAACTTTTGTATTCCTGTAGAGTAGACTTGGATTCTAAGTAGTTTCGATGCGTTATGACGCCGATTGTATATGTTATCTGATTTTATAAAAGTGACGAAAGTTTGTTCTAGCCTACGATTAGATGTCTTTACCCACGGCTACCGTTACAGTGGGCATTAATTCAGCCCAAAATGATTTTACTTGCTCTGCGAGCATCATTTTACAAGTTTCACGTTGTACAGCACAGTACGCATCTGTAATTTCCGAGTTTCCCGCATCCATTTTCACCTCAACATTCTGTAGATATCCTGCGACAGGCCTGAGCTGTTGGAACATCCACTTACTCCGGCTTACATCAAAGATTCCTTGGATGACATACAAGTTCTTGGCAAGGCTGAAATTCGGTACGTATGAACAGATTTTCTTATAATTTGTCCTTTGTAGTGCTATACTCACTTGGAGGAAAAAAATACTAAAAGCTTTGGAAGCCAACAACAAGACCGAGACGGGGAAGTGAGTTTGACCGTTGGTCATTTGAAATTACTCCATGGGTGTTAACTAAACTTTCACACATTGTCCTGTGTGTTTGAACTACACGG
>CACRXP010000729.1:243841-298393 GCA_902702965.1 Spirometra erinaceieuropaei
CTGCCACGCCACAAGCCCATACTCTGGAAATGAATAAAAAGAGTTGAAAGTCCGTTCGTCACAGTGACGAACAGAGAGCGCAGCGGCGAAATGGGCTGGAGTGGGATTATAGTGTGAGAGATTTGCGGAGCAGCCGGCGCGACTCAATATGCGTCCACGTGTGGCTCACACGTGCTGGTCATTACATGAGAAAAAATCAAACTAAAATGGAGCCTCTGGCCCTTTGTCAAATACTATTGTTATAGAAGCCACACTAGAGGGTTACTGCGGCCTGACCCTCTGGTCGGAAAAGAATTAGGTAATCCCGTTGGCAGGCAACCTTAAAAGCTACCGACTTTCAGCGTACCACGAGACTTTAAGGCGCGTGACTGAAAACAGAACTACGGACACCGTAGGTATGTGTGCAGTCCACTAGATAAAAAGCGACCAAGAGAGTCGGAAAAGGAGGCTCGCACAAATTGAGGAGAGGTGTCGTGGATTTCTTGTGAACGTAAAATCCACCCCTTCCAAAGCTGATAAAACACGTCGGGACATGCAGCCAACAAAGTGCAGCAAATACTGAAAAGAAGGCCACTAAGGCATGTTCTTCGAAAATTATAAGAGTGCCGTAGATTATTGTCCACAACTTCCAGAAACAACCCTAACCGGTCCGGTGCGCGCATGACACCCTAGTATGTGGGGTAAAAGCATGAGGATTTTAGCGTGAACTGTTCTGTAGACCACGAGACCAGATAAATCGCAATGATGGATGCTGCAGAATGATAAACTGCGCAAGTCAAAACAGGTGCCTCAGGAGCTGATGAAGAGACCAAAACTGAAATCCTAAATAGAAAAATGATGGAAAACTAGAGAGCGGCCCGACATTTCTGAGCAATATGCAACAAGAGCTAGTCCAGGCAATTCCTAAGCGGGAGAAGGATATACTGTCTCTGACATGGCATTCACTCTACATATTGCACCCGGTCACTAACTAAAAAGCGATTGTCATATGTGCCTCAGTGAAACCGTGCTCTGCGCAGTGGTCATACCTCCGGCAACCACTTCGGCCGACTGGGTAACCTAAATGAAAATAGCCGAACAAAAAGTATGATGATAATAATAACCATCCGTTAGTCCTGCAAATATATCCTGCACATCCCTGATCACAACAGAACCCGTCTCACAGATACCATCACTTTTAGAAACGACCACAACAGGAAGCCGCTGAGGCACAGGTCATGCCATCTGAGAAGGAGTAGTCAATATTTACGAGGTTTCTGAGAGAAGGTGGGGGTAACAGGCAAGGAACTCCTACTGACAAATGCCACTGTCAAGCACAGTTTCCTCACAAAAAACACCACTCTTCGCCTCCATAGCCGAAAAACCACATCGGTGCACGCACACACCCGCGTCAATAAGAAATACCAGGCTGCATAATTGTGAGACGAGATCACAGTCGAATGCACGTGAGAACGACGGGGGCGCAAGGGACGGGTCTCACACTAACCACAGTCTACTTATCTCGAAGAGGGACCTCCCAATCCCAGAAGTGTTCCTGGGGGAAAGGGCACAAACTCGGCTGGACGCAGCTCGCTCCCACGCAATTATGGTAGCGAACATTCGATATACAGGTACAAGTGCGAAAAAAGAAGGAGACCGATGGAGCTCCAGTATCATTATCCTCCACGCGAGAATGCAAAATGGAACGAAATCATCCGAGAAGATGCAAAATCAGCAAGCCGACTAGAGCAACAGGATTTCGTTCCGGCAAGTCGCTTTATCCATGCCTTGACTACAAATCAAACAGAAACCGCGGGAAATGCAGAGACTCAACTGAAGCGCACAGCAAACAAAAATCCACGGCCACATAGATTGTAATGAGGAAGTTCTTATAGACCGGATGTCCTCCAAATACCGAAGAATGAGCAAGGCTGCTGTCACGGAAACCGAAGAAACATTCTCAATCGACTTCATCCAGAATACCAACACACAATCAATGAACTCAGACGGCTGCATTCTAACGATGGCCTTCATCTCACGATCAGTCAAGCGGAAAAATAGCACGGCTTTTAAACTACTGTTAATTGGGGAAAATCTCTGTGTAGACTCCATTTCCCTCGACAATTGCGGGCGATGTAGCTCTTAACTATTCATCTGCACCAGCAAACATTCCAGAACTCCACGGACGCCATCAATGTTCACCTCAACAAATCGAAAGCAAGCCGACAAGGCTGTTATAATTATCCAGGAGCCTCTCTATTCAACTACACGAGTAAGATCATTTCATGCATCCTACCTAACCGTCCGACAATGCATATGGGATGAAGCCATCTGCCACGGACGCAATGAGAATCCCGCAAACAAGGATGAACTGCTGGCATAGTCTTCATTGCTCGTCAACGGCAAGAGCACTTACAAGGAATACGAATCGACTTCTTCCCCATGCCTGCTGGTTCGACATGGGCCGTTAGCATGGTGAAATGAGACGGATTCAGAAAGATACTGGAAAGTTCGATGTCCGAGATTTTCTATAAGTTTCGTGAGACAATTGCCCGACGGTATGCAGAAGCACGCTCTTCACAACCGACGGACCGTGGTTATCTTTGTCGTGTCAAACGGGACGCTGGACGATGGCCTACTGGCCATAATCCTCTTTAGCTCACAGTGTTATTCGGTGAATACTCTGGAATCGGTATCAAATAGGAGACCTGCGGGAGGAGGCTGATTTGCACTCACGGAATGCACGTCTAAGGGGCCGAAATTCGTAGCCCTCTACTCTAAAGTGAAGTAGCTCAACAGCACAGCAGACGAAGGCGTGGGTTGGAACGTGGACCGTCTTGCCTCCGCCGTCGACCCTCGCAGACAGGGAGGACATGGCACAGTGACATCCTGTTAACTTCATCCATAGGTCTTGTAACTGACCAGAATTCCTGGAGTGCACGCAAACAACAGCGACAGGGACGATGTGGCGCCATAAAAGCATGACGCCGTAACCTCCGATGAACACTTTGAGCATAAGTCCGAGGAAATGCAACAAGACGACCAGATCAAAATAAAGAAGAGCAACAGTGTCAACGCCGCACCCTCCTCGTGTTCTCACTGCTAGCGCACATTTAGGGCGCACACTTTGCCTTGTACAAGAACCCCGCACTCGCCGTAGGAACACCACGGACACCTTGCCGAGGAGTATTGCCTGCACCACCGAGACTCCTGACACTACGAAGTCGGAACCAACAGAAGTCAATTGAACAGTTAGAAGACTACAGTATACTGCCTCCCCCTGTGCCGCTTTTGGACGTGACACGGGGTGCAGTGCGTGGGACGTTCTGCGAGGTAGTTGTTTAACCTCGTATCACGAAAATATCTGATTTTTTTCCTTTCCAGTATCAACGAAATTCAAGATGTTAGAAGCTTTCCATCAAATCACACGCACAAATTGGTGACACTGGACATCAGCAATTACGATGGGTAAACTAGTATGGGTTGCAGACGGTTGAGCAGTGAGGAAGTGAAATTGGGGCTCTAGATTGTCCAATGTTTGGTGCAGAAATTGGAGCTAATGGTTGTTTTGAGAAGCCGAGTGTCGTTATGTGGAGATAAAGATGGCCAAAGGGTTCGGTTCCCTGGGAGAATGTAAAACGTCTGCCTTCTCTCACAGTGCCTCGAACTCAAAGTCGAACAAATACAGGCGTGCATTTTTAACAGGCTACGGACTCCAGGACTAATCGGGGTGACTTTGGAGGTGAAACATCTTGGTTCCGGCCTTTGGTTTTTGCGCAACTACAATAGCGAAGGAATTGGGAAAGTGTGCAAGGTTGCCGAGGCATTCATAACTTACGGACGTGTTCGCCCAAATTAGCCCCCCGTACGGTTGGGCCTCACCTGATTTTGATACACATAAGTTGGAAAACTTGGGTGGGTAAACTATGGCTCTAAACACCTGTCGAAGCAATAGTACCTACAAAAGCATCGTTTGTGGTTTTTTGGTGGTTGCCGCCGTTGGAGGATAGTGTTATTGTTGTGCTGGAGATTCGCTGATTTTTAGACCACAGCAATTTTTGTTATAAACGAAGACGAGGAATGCCAGTTGGTTGCTCTTCCCATCATGAATTTTGTAGAAAAAACGGCGTGGGAATGTTCTCTGAAAAGTAACACCCGACTCCGTCAGGGGCGGCACTCATAAACCGCACCCACAGTCTTAGTATTTGGTTTCGATTACTCTAAGACGTGAGCTGGCCTGGGACCCTGGATTTTCCTTTCGTCAGAGGGAGAAAACGCCCGGAAGTAAAACCTCCAGAGATGGAAGCGAGAATGGTGTACACAAGAAATTGCACTTGAGGGACTCGTTGAGGAGGCTCTCAGAATTCCTCCAGAGTAACCCTTCAGGCAGTCATCACAATGGTAGTGACAGAGAGATTGGCATAGTCAAAATGTGACGCATAGCTAAGCACCCGAACGGACATGAGCACGGGAGGACATTTAAGTCCAAGTGTGCAGAAAGATAATCGAACAGGGCAGATGGCGAAAGCGCAAAAACGCACTACCCTGTCCTTTTTAGTGGCTTGTAAACCTTGTAGCAGCTTGTGAACACAAATTTAAAAGTCAGAGCATGCACGCGCCTGGAGGTAAGGAAAGGGTTTTGTCCTCACAGAAAGCAACACTGCAAAATAACACAAGCCCAGACTTGGAACGTATCGATGGCACAACTCAGGAGACATGGCACATAGATGCCAGAAAATATGTCGGCAGAGTAAACTGGGAATCAGTTGTGCAGAGCGATGCATGCGAACGACCTGTGCCATAGGATCTTTACCTGATTTCGCCAAAAGAAAAGTACATTTTAACGTAGGCGACGAAGCATACGGAAAACAGGCGATTTTGCAATGACAAACTCGTATTCTTTATGTTCTTTGGGCAGAGTACATTCGTTTACGTAGTGTCGTAGTTTGAGGTTGTACTCCCACACAAAATCCACTGAGATCCTTGGCGAGCCTTTCCACGCTCATGGATTTAAGTCAAGTCACACATGTCGATCATCTTGGTGGAGATGTCTACATAGGACCCCACAGCCATCCGAGTTTCACTTTTGGTTAAACGAACCTGGACTTTCTGCGACAGCCACAATATCCGGCCTATCTCATGAACTGTTGACTGAAATTCTGAAGTGTTCAACTAGAAAGGAATATTTAGGTGGGGTTGTAATATCGGTCAGCGTGCAGAATAGCCCCATGACATTTCAGCCATGCTAGAGTGCTGGCTTTTAAATGAGCATGGTTTCGGTCGTCTACAAAAACTATTTTAAATCGGGAACCGCTACTTAAGCAGTATGACTTTCCCCATTCATGTTCGATGCCCTTATCAGTGCATATATGCATAGTTAGTATTTTTTTAAAAAAACATACACGAAAACACTTTTTTTGACAGTTTGCTAGCAAACATTTCCAAATTTTACAGTTGGAAAAAGGGGCATCTTTTGGTTTAAAGATTTTTTTCAATCCTAGGTGAATTACTTGGGAAATCCTGCTTGGGCAGTCAACTTACTGTACCAGATTTGGTGGATTCCAGGCGTTGCAGTAGGTTGGGCGGGTAACTTGACCCAAATGTGATTAAACTCGCGTCGTCCGGCGGGGCCTTGTAGCCCAAGTGGTTAGAGCGTTGGCTGTATTAAAGCCTTCCTTTTACTGTGTGGGTTCGAATCCCACCGAGGCGCCGAGTTTTTCACAGTTGGGTCAATATGAATCCCCAAATAATTTCTGAACCTGATCGCAGTTGCACTTGCGTCTAGGGTTTCCAAACTACTAAGTCCTCCGTACGAGGAAAATCATACATTTGTCAGTGCTATCGAGAGGCCATAAAAGACTCATAACATTGTGCAATGAATATGGACAATGATGTATACATTGCAGACAGCATTAATAAATGGATAGATACGATGCTGTATGAATTAACATTTCACGGTCTTAAAAACCACACGATTGGAAACTTAAAACCTAAATACTTTTTTTTCGAGTATAAAAAATCGAGAAAGATGTTATTTTCTACAAAATGAGTTCAAAATAGAATATTCTATGCAAGTCATCTATAAAATATATTTAAATTTATACGGACACCGAAGGCCAATGGAAACACTCATTCCACCTAATCACCGTTGTTGCCGAATGTGATTTTTGCATGCGGCCACAAAGATGTGCATTCAAAAGTCGACTTCCTGGAAAGATTGAAATATTTTGGGATCATGCGGCAAGTTAATCACCTAAGTGATCCCTTGGGATTGAAAACACATCTCGGAATTTCGATTAACATTTCATGATACAGGTCAAATAATACTACACCCCGGCAACCGTGGATGATTGGCGGGCTAACCCATCTAATAGCGTCATCAGGCCCGATGAATCTCCTTTTAATGAAACAATTCTTTCTACCTGCACCTATGTAGACCGTAACAGGTTGCTTAGACCCATTCAGGTCGCAATTCCAGTACGAAAGAGGTGAAGTATGACTAAATGGCAATCGCCATTCCCTTCCTCCTCGTCTCCGTTAACAAAGTGACTTTACTCATTCCGCCCGCATTGAATGCTCGCCGCGGACTGCATACAGGGACCGTACAGGGCACACCTTCCTCCGCAGAAAATGTCCGACAGTAGGAAAACGAGACGTCGGAATCACTTTCGTCATCAAAAACAACATCAAAGACAACGGGTCTCCAACACCGAGGCGAGAATTTTGCCAACAATCACCTGTACCTGCACTACTACTAAGACAAGCAATGACGATGTGAACACTTCGGACTTCAGGTAGTTGGATCTACCCGAGGATTTCACTATGCTTCATGATTTCCAGAGCACGGAGTATGAGGTCAGAATACGAGCAAAGCTGTGATAAATATGAACACAAACCTTGATTTCTGAAGAATTGCACCATGCGCTGATTTTGCGTTTTTGTTTCGTCTCCTCATCTGCCGGGTCGAGATCAACGAGGAGTGTTTTTTTCTCGGTATTAATACTGTCGACATCGTCATCTTCATCGGATTCGAACGCTTCAGCATCTTCTTCGTCAAGGTCGCCTTCGTCGTCGCTACCGAACACAAGTTGTTCCCCGGCGTCTGGGAGAGACCTTTTGTCCTCCACGTCATCCTCAATGTCCACGTCGTCGTCACTAGAGCTCAGGTAAATATCATCCCGGTCGTGAATATTTTCGGCTGTTAAAGTAAAACGAAGAGAACAGAGTCAGCGTCTATATTGCTGCGTGATTACAAACAGGGGAGACAAATGTTCATCAAGAAAGCATTGTGCAAACAATAAATTATTAAAACATACAATACCTCGGTGATATAGAAAAAAACCACTAGTGAGAGGCTTGCCCGAGGATACCCGCTAACAAAGAGGTCAGTTCCCTCGTTTGTAATTCCTGTGTTCTCGAATACAGCCGACTGGTTCTGCCACTGAAAATATTGAAGACGCGGCTTTCCCCATTTGCAGGTTGCACACGCCCTCCAACTTGACAGTAATGGTCCTACTTTCTTCCCTCACCTATAGCTGCTGTGAGCTCAGTGCATGAGTACTTCACAAATGGGCAGTCATTAATCAAACAGTTAACATGTGCTGACCGGTCAAGGAGTTGGTAAGTCGGTCATCTATGAAATTGGTAAGAAAGAAAGCGGTGTAATGACATAACCAGTTTTCAGACAGCCTCACTAGTCACTGAGGACTTATGAACAACGAACTTCCCCCCAAGACCGAACGGGACCTGATCCGTAGTATACAAGGCGTGACCTATCTCATGAAATGTTGGCTGAAATTCTGAAATGCGTTTTCGATTAGGAAGGATTACTTGGTCGCGGTTGTAATACTGACTATCTTGCGGCATACTCTTATAACATTTCGGACTCGGCAGGATGTCGGCTTTTAAATGCACTTCTTTTCAATCTCCTGTAGAAAGCGTGCTCGGTAAAAAATGACTACTTAAGTAGCATGCATTTTTCCCATTGATTTTCGATGGTCTTGGAAATTCAAATATATTTTATAGAAATCACAAACAAAAATATGCTTTCTTTTAATCAATCAATAGATAATCACGTCCTCTTTATATTTTATACTTAAGGAAGGAGTATAATTAGGTTTTAAAAAATTTTTCTAATTGCCGAAAAATTTAGAGACTGATCGTCCGTTGCATTAGCGCTTAGTGATTACACTCTACAAGGTGCATGCGTTCCGCGTAAAGAAAATCCCATATTTTTCTATGTCATTAAAGAGATATCATACAGGGGTCCATAAAATTTTGCAATGGATGCGGACCATGTTGTACATTTCATGAGGAGCAGTGGTAAACGGCCAGCTACGATGCTATGTGAATGGACATATCGCGGTCTTAAAAAGTCTCATAATTAGAAACTTTTTTAACACCTAATTATACTCCTTCCTTCAGTATAACATATAAAGAAGACGCGATTATTTATTGATTAACTAAAAGAAAGCATATTTTTATTTGTGGTTTTTATAAAATATAGTTGAGTTTCCAAGACCATCGAAAATCAATGGGAAAAATGCATGCTACTTAAGTAGTCATTTTTACCGAGCACGCTTTCTACAGGAGATTGAAAAGAAGTGCATTTTAAAGCCGACATCCTGCCGAGTCCGAAATGTTATAAGAGTATGCCTTAAGATAATCAGTATTACAACCGCGACCAAGTAATCCTTCCTAATCGAAAACGCATTTCAGAATTTCAGCCAACATTTCATGAGATAGGTCACGCACTGTATATCCTCGGTCCGCCCTGTTACAGAACGCTAACCTCACTGATAAATGGCCACGTTCATGCCAGAGTCGGTTACGAAAAATTTGATAAAGGGCAATATTGGCGCGTAATCAGGTGTTCCTGGCAAGTAGCGTCACCTCGTTCAGAAAGAACCAAAATCCACACGGGGAAACGTACGTCTTTTGAAAGCAAAGGTTTTTGAAAGGGAATATGGCATTCAGGAAGAATCTTACGTTTAGTTGACTCTAGGGCGCCCAGATCAACATCATGTTCGGCGTGACGATCAAACTGAAGGTACTCGCCGCCTTCCACTGCCCGTCTAAAATCACCCTCGATCTTCTCCTTTGCTGCCTTGCGGACTGCTTGCTCCTCCTTGAGGACCATCAAGTCTGCAGCGCTGTGCCCAGTTTCCTGAATCATCTTCTTCTCCAGTCTCTCCAACTCATCCAAGTCGCCCACAGCAGAAAGAGAAAATAGCTCGTGTGCATCGTTCTGTTCAATCTGGTCCCCAGGGTGTTCCATTTTGCGGACAATACGCTCTGCCAGTTTCCGTTTGGCCTTTCGAATAATCTTGAGACGCCTATTTTAACAGGCGTAAAGACACACAGTCAAGTTCAGAGTTTTACAGATGCTTGGGTTAGTTGCCAAGGTGAATGCGATCGGGAACAGACAAATTTAAGACAAAATATTCAATTGATGCTACAGGCCGGTCAACTTAATGATGTCGGTTCAAATCCACTAAAGACTCTATACAAGTAACACTTAGAGGACTGCGTTCAAATCATCGTTTATGTGCCCTGACTTAAGTTTATAGAAACAAGTGATATCTGGAACGTTGACACAAAACGCAATTGCGAAGGAGCTTTCAGTCTGGTATACCAATAAAACGGATGGGAAATTACGAGAAACTGGGAACCGTGTGCTGAAAAGCACAACAACCGATTGGGTTTGAGCAATGGCCTGGATCTATATCTCGAAGAAACACAAGCTCCGAAAACGAAGGCAACCATTGAGACAGTGAAGTCAACTGCGGAATGTCATTCACACGCACACTGTTTGATGACAGTGATAAGGCCTCCAGTCCCCTCCTTTAGGAGCATGATCAGCGTGATATTTAGTGACAATGTCATCTTCAAGGTTGGGCTAGAACTGCAACCCCGCAGGCGACCACATGGCAAGCGACCAGCAGGTGAGTTAGCTACCGCGTTACTTGGTACGGCTGAACGCCGGTTGCATTTTAGCAGTTGCGCAAATTTTTATCTGGAGCGAATAAAACTCTAAATGCGAATGCGACTGCTGAGACCTAGTGAGGACCACAACGCAGTGTCACCTATTAGATTGCTGTTGACGTCCTCGGTTGCGCACGCCGTCAGTACAAGGACTGGTTTGATGACAATGACAAGGAAATTTGAAGACTGCTCTCCCAGAAAAGAAGGCTGCGCAAGAATTACGTCAACTACGGGACCGATGCCTACAAAACGGCTTCCTTACGACAAAGAAGCTACTGAGAGAGAGAGAGAGAGAGAGAGAGAGAGAGAGAGAGAGAGAGAGAGGCAAGACGCTTGGGTGAATCGTAAGACTAAGGAGATTTGGGAGCCTGCAGCGCGCAATGGAATATAAAAGTATCTTGCATCCATTTAGGAGGTCTACGGCCGTCAAACCAGAAGGACTGTACACTGCTCAATTCCGAGGGAACAACCCTTCCGACGGAAATTGTAAACTCTGGAGCGCTGAGCCGAGCACTTCGGAAGCGTTCCCTATTGGTCATCTACAATATCCGATGAGGCCCTCGACAGACATCCTACACAGAAACCAGCGACAAAGCACCGCACACGGACTCACTCCAATACCAACTTTACAAGTATGCAACCCTTAGCTAATGGCGAAGCTTACTTCATCGTTACAGATACGGAAACAAAGCCAATCTTCTCAGGACTTCAAGAGGCATATTAACGTCCAACTACGTAAAAGCAAGGGACATGACAACTCTGTGACAACAACTGGAACATATCCCCTCTCAAAATCACACACGGAATCTTCTTCTACATCCTACTCAATCACCTAGACCTAAACCAGGAGCAGACTTCCTGAGAACCAGTGAATCTCGAGGTAATCACGGGACGACCGACGTGATTTTTGCTGCTCGTCGACTATGAGAGAAGTGCCATGATATGGGAAGCAGGCAAAGGCTTGCGCCACTGTGAATCGCGATATGATGGAAAATTGAGCTGAAAATCGAATGTTCGAAGCATTTCACTCAGAGGGTGCGACAGCCTCGCGTCGCATTGATGGCTCGCGTCATGAACGAGGCAGTCCCGGAAGCATTCGCAGTGACAAATGGAGTGAGGCAGGGTTGTGTACTCGTCACCACTCTCTTCAGCATCATGTTCTCCGATATGGTAATGGAAGATTAAAGTGAGGAGTTGCCAGGAATAAGCATCGCCTACCGAAATGACTGGCAGCTGCCAAACATCCGACGCGTGCGGACATTCGCGCGAGTTTCCATGACACGCTTTCACGATCTGCTGTTTGTGGATGATTGTGAGCCCAAAGCCACGGAGAAAACCAACATGGACCTCCTTGCCTCACGTCGCACCAACTGCACTGGCCATCAACACAGAGGAGACGGTATACATGTGTCAGCCAGCACCCAAAATCAGCATATACGGAACCCGGCCGGCGTCTGTGGGCAGCTTTGCTCAGGTGGGCAGTACCAATTCAAAAAATGCAACGACCGTTGATAAAATTGCTCATCAGGTCTCTAAAACCAGTCAGGTCATCGGTTGGCTGGAGTAGTCTGCTTAGAATACTCGCGGTCTTCGCTTGAACACGATATTTCGAGTCTTCATCCCAAAAAACTCCCGTATGGGATGAGGCACAAAAGTCAAGCCACAAAACTCGACCACCATTACTTCAGCTGCGTCCGCAAAATACTAAGGCCGGGGGACAGGACGGGATTCCCGACACAGAACTGCTAGAATGAACTGGGATCTTCACTATTCACGTTTCCGTTCTAGGGCTTGGAGCGTTCTTAATTGACGGTGGCAAAATAAACCATTCCAATCCCCATTGTCTTTACAACCTCATTGGACTGTAATTCAGCATCAGATTTCTCCTCACAAGTGCTTTCTGATAAGGGAATTATCGGATGTCAAACCAGGTATTCGCCTTAATTAACACAAACCGACCAAAAAGCAAAGCAACTTTGGTCACTTACAAACTGGACCTACACAGGGTGGATACGGAGGCTCTTAACAATATCTGCTTCTTAAACATGAATAGAGAATGTGCAGGACAAACTTTCCTCTGGGACGGGCGTTCAAAGGAAAAGCGGAGAAACGTCGCAGTCGCCTTTAAGAGAGGGCTGTCTTCTCTCCTGTGGCGTATCGACGACTGTCTTGAGATAACGGACCCCCACCCCCGCGGGAAGAACACTGCCACCAATTACCTGTGCCTGCACAACTAAGACAGGCAATGACGAAGTGGCCGAGTTCTACGAAGTGGACGCTCTTCTTGTTCACCTACTGGATGTGAACAAAGTGATTATCGCCGATTACTTCGGTGTCGGCGTAAGTACAGGCCTAACAGCAACAGATTCCTTTTGTTTCAATCATGCACGCAATCCCTTCATCGCAAACACGCTCTTCCGCCCTCCAATCGACGGCGTGGACACATGCTTACATGCGCCAAAGGCAACTGCTGGGCTCAGTGTTCACCGGCAGGCGAAATCAGCACATTTGCTGGTCTCCGAGGCGATGTGCACTCCCGAATGCTTGACGAACCGTTACCTCGTCGTTTTGAAGATAAGATTGCGACTCGGACCAGCTAGGTGACCTAAGAGTAGGTAACTAATAAGTTAAATACTGGAATATTGCATATGCCGGAACGTCGACTGGGTCTTAGCTCTACAACGAACTTTAGCCTGGACGACGATGAAAACAAGCAAACGGAACCGCAAGACGCCATCCACACTACCTTGAAAGTCCTTGGATCCGGGCGCCAACAACACCTAGACTGGCCCCACGGAAATGAGAAATCCAAACCGATGCAGACAAAGCTGTATTCTTCCAGCGCCGACGCCAAGTGTGGCAAAGGCTAGGAAATATACTAAATGACTGTCCGAATCGCAGAGCAAAAGAAACCAAAGGGCATGCAAACTGCGGTGGAATTATAATCCCCGCAACCACCAAGACGGCTTGCATAGCTTAGTCTGACAAAATCGTGCCGTTGCTTGGCTTAGACGACAGAACCCTGTTGTCGGAGAAAACGACATATTCAGAAGCGTTCGGACGGACAAGTCAGCAGGAAATGGTGGCAGTACTACAGGTGGCCCGTGGGGAACTTCGGAAACTAGCTCGAGTCCCACAGTCTACAAGCGCAGTGGTTTCCAACTTCTAAGCAGACCAGACTCACCGCTTCATAAAATGCACGGATAAGGACAGGCGCGGCTGTTTCCAACCCCCTATAAACGGAAAGGAAACTGACAGGCCCGTGACAATCACCGCACCGCAACATAGCAGACATGATCTTCGCAGTCCGGCAATTAAGAGAAATGAGATTTAGTCTTTGCACTATCTTCGAAGCCGCGGACTGTATCTGACTTAGGAAAACCATGATGAACCTCAGGTGTTCAACCGGTTTTCGCCGATTGTCAGGTGGGTCACAAATTGCGCGTCAAAGCTGCAAATAACTCCGCGTATCCGGATAAGACTGTCTGAAGAGAGTTTGGAATCGGTAATAAAAATCTTAACCCGAATCTACAAAGCCAATTAAGGTTTCGTTAGGACGTAGAAGTTCAACAATGTCGCGGCCAGTTTATCTCAAAGCTTAGGCTTGTTCGGTCATATCCATGTATATGTTTACTACAAACGAGACATCGCACACCACCCATGCAATAACTATGGCAGTCATATTAACAGTAAAACATCATGTGTGAACAGACGCACGTCTTACTCATACGAGATCTACTTCTTTAATTAGGTTTGGTCAATGGCGAGTGACGGAGAGCACATAAGGGACGCAGGCTCTCACGCAACGCCAGCCAAATCGTACTATTAATTGGCAAGATTAGTATTCATTAGTGACGCAGGGTAGGGAGAGTGGGGTCCACCTAGCCAGTGTCCAGCGCATTAATTACTAACTATAAACAAGCACGGCGCAGTAAAAATTGTGACCTAGAACATTGTCAACTGGGAGGATAACTCGGTTCTCATAACGAGGACCAGCCTGCAAAGGTTCCTCTTTAATTTGGCCTTTATGGCACTCATTACAGAATGCAGACCCCATGTGTGAAACTATATCGCTCATGTGACAGGCGTAGACAGGTTACTCGGATTTGCCTACCACTGGGCCCACGTTCATCTCCAGTCATCCAGAGTTTCGTCACTAGAACACAGCAGATACTTCGCAAGTGTGCTTTGCGATAAATAGACGAAAAAATATCTATCGTGCCTCCTCTGGACATTGATAGCCCTCATTGATTGCGACAAACAAAATATCAGGTCGTTGACTATTTGCACCTTGCAGTGACCTCGATATCAATCCGGATTCGAGGCGTCATTTACAACAATAAAAGCAGCATAAGCGAAAAGTAGGCAATTACATATGACAACGTTGCCCAAAATTCTGAGAAACTGAGCGCTGACAAGGACTGTCAAAGAGTGGGTAGGCTCCACAGACGAAGGTTGGGGTGATATTTTGGAATCAGGTCACACAACAGTCTACCAGCTTTAGAAGTTTGCAAGCAGAAAAACCTTCACTCAAGTCACGTGATGACTGTTATAGGCAGACTTCAAGAACACGTGCTTACTTTAGCCAATTTACAATGCTTCGTGGTACTGAAGTTTCTCAAGTCGTTGAGACTTCAAAAGATACGACTTTCGGTAAGTCGAACCAGGATCGAGACGTTGTAGTTCCTGATTGATTTTTAAATGAGTCTTAGAAAGATTAATTCTAGCTTACTAAGTTGTGAATATAGGCTTTTCGGGCAAACTTTATCTCACAGAACATGCTCAGTACTATACATACGTTGTGGACTATCCAAAGAAGGCAGCCAACAGTAGAGACGAAAACGTCCATTGTATAGTGACCACTACAAACTGTGACCAGAGAGCAAAATTGCTCCGGTCTGCAGCCGCCAACAAGTGAAGGCCTAGTTAGTGCATAGACGCTTAGAACGTTCATTTAAACAGATACAGGCGTAGGTTTTAAGTCAGCACATTTGATTATTTCCAAGTAGTTCTTGGAAGGGATGGCGGCCTACGTGACAGATTACGGCAGTGGGTTTAATTCGAATTCGGTTTAAGTACGACTAATTTACCGAACGCGAAATATCATTTATTTTCAATTTGCAAACTTCAGGCAAATAAAACAAAATACCGTAGGATGGACGTTCACCAATCAGGCTATGGGACATGCTCGTCCGGTTGCGCCCTGCGGCTCAATCTAGAGTGACTGCAGGCAGTCGCCAAGTGGTCAGTAATTATGCAGGACGGATTACCGAAAATGAATAGGGAGACTAGGATAACCAGTCATTCGGGTATGCAGGGACCGGAATTCGAGTCAGCATTCTTTGGCCATTGAGCGTTTTTAAGTCAAATATGGTAAGGGAGTTGAGAACATAAAGCTTAATGGCGTTCGTGCGAATTTTATAGACAAAATGGATTTTGTTAATTTGGTATACACACAAGCTCGACAATAAAACTAGATCAATTTATTATACACCGATTCAGCAAAGAATAGAGTCAAATTTCAGAACCTTTCGTTAATAAGTGACTCACTTTTTATTTTCATGCTGCTCTTCTTTGAGCAGACGCTCCACTTCTCGGTCGATATCCTCCTCATCCTGGCTGGATTTATCCGCTTCTACAGTAGTTTGCTCCTCTCTAAATGGGCGAAAATTGACTAGTACCGTGTAGTTCAAACACACAGGACAACGTGTGAAAGTTTAGTTAACACCCATGAAGTAATTTCAAATGACCGACGGTCAAACTCACTTCTCCGTCTCGGTCTTGTTGTTGGCTTCCAAAGCTTTTAGAATTTTTTTCCTCCAAGTGAGTATAGCACTACAAAGGACAAATTACAAGAAAAGCTGTTCATACGTACCGAATTTCAGCCTTGCCAAGAACTTGTATGTCATCCAAGGAATCTTTGATGTAAGCCGGAGTAAGCGGATGTTCCAACAGCTCAGGCCTGTCGCAGGATATCTACAGAATGTTGAGGTGAAAATGGATGCGGGAAACTCGGAAATCACAGATGCGTACTGTGCTGTACAAAGTAAACTTGTAAAATGATGTTCGGAGAGCAAGTGAAATCATTTTGGGCTGAATTAATGCCCACTGTAACTGCAGTCGCTGGTAAAGACATCTAATCGTAGGCTAGAACAAACTTTCGTCACTTTTATAAAATCAGATAACATATACAATCGGCGTCATAACGCATCGAAACTACATAGAATCCAAGTCTACTCTAAAGGAATAGAAAAGTTAACCAAAAGGTGCGGTCGTCTATGTGTATTCTGCTATTAATGAAGAAATAACCCCTAAGGTATATCGATGGAGATAGCAAAAAATCGTTGCAGACGTCTATTAAAACGGCTTTTCGTACCTTATATGAGTAGGCGAGACATTTCAAAGGATCGTCAGAATTCATAAACGCTGATAAAGGTGTTTCTTTGTACAGTTTTTCGTCATCATATCCTTCAGCCTTCCTATTGACAAAAAGCATTAGTGACACAAGGAAGTCTCGAAAAAAAGGGTCGAGAAAATCTAGAACCAAGATAAAGATGCTTGGAGTATACGGTAAAAGCACAACGCTTGGACGCGTGTATTAATGAACTGATGAAAAGGTCAAACAACTTGGCGTAAGTAACCCCTTTTTCAGGCTAAATCAGTCCAGGCGCCGGGGATTTCGCCTTTCTGGGCAATTATTTCTGCCTTCGAAGAGGAATATGCCGACGCGAAAAACAAGCAAGGGTAAATACGGTTACTTGCTCCAAATAGCAACAATTCAATCGGTCAGGCCTAATAGGTAAAATGCTCACAACATTCCACGGGCAGAACACCGAGGTAAAATGTCGGAAACGTGTCGAGACTGATCAGAAACCCAACACCACACGACTACCAAATGACGGGAATAAGTGGATAAAAAATCAACTTGCTTTCTTTTATTCGAACGACGTAGAAGGGAGGAAACCACAGTATCGCGGGATTTCGCAACCTCGACTTCACCGAAGACGTGTTTAGGGTCCAAGAACTTCGGATCGATATGCGAAGGAAAAAGATAGCCTTGGCAAACCAAAAAAATTTCGGCGGATTCAAGGCGCGATGCCTCCGGCTTTAATACCCGCACTTTGCGGAAGAACTGTGAGATGGCCCATTTCAACGGCTCGTAATCGCGGCTTCTAAATACTTTTGTTATAAACCATCCGCCGTTTCGTAAGAATTCCGTTGCAAGCGCGAAGGACTTTAAACACAAAGATGCTGCCAAAAATAGAAGTCAATAACACACGCACCTTGGCTATATTCATCGATGGTCCATGCAGTGCCCACGTTCGGTGCACCATCATGCAAAACGACATCCGCTTTGTTATGAAGTAGCGCGGCCCTTAACAACTACCGAAACATAACAAATAGCATTTATAAGTACCTGACGACACTTTTCAGTCGTAATGTCTGCTACAATAGATTTGCAGTTAGGAATAGGCATAATCGGCATGAGATCCACGCCAATAATGACGCTATTCACTGGCATTTCCTTCGCTGCAACTTGCATCCAGCCGCCAGGTGCAGCACAGAGATCAATAAGAACCTTAGATGAACCAAGGAAATTGAAACGACGGTTCAGTTGAATCAATTTGAAGGCAGCTCGTGAACGGTAACCTGAAAGCTATACAGTAAGTAAACCTCAAACCTGTCTCTTTCGCGAGAAAATAAAATTTATCTTTACGAGCCTTTCCTTGTTTGGATTTCTTCCCCATAATGAGTGATTTTGCTCCGTTTGCAAGTAAAATACTATACGACTCGGAAAACGTGGAAAACCCAGAGGAAGGCCAAATTGCCTTAGCGGCAAACAATTCGGTTTCGAAAAACAAAATTCCTAAGTTCGCATCATGTTATTACTGACAAAGACAAGATAGACTAGAAAAGCCATTTCTGGCTTATTGGGCGTTGTCAGCCAGTCATACCCAACCCCGAAGTGTAGAACACTCGAGGCTCGAATCCGCGACCTGTTCGGTGCAATTCGGAGCCAGCACCAGCCTTCAACCGCGGAAAAAATCGGGAGATCTAGCGACAGAAACGCAATTATTTATTTAAAGTAGATGCAACTTACCTCACTACGACTGTCTTGAGATAATTGCAAATGTAAATGTAGCCTAGAAGAGTGAGTTCAGAGTCAGTTACGGAAGCTCTTGCCCACGTCTCCGTTAATAAAACAATATCTGGGTGATGAACGAACACCGGAGTCTGAAGCATACACATCTTATTTAACAAGGATCTGGCATAAAGAACAACATCTTTTAGGGGAAGGACCTTTTTTTCTGGGGGAGGTGTGCTACGTCGACCAGTGTTTGGCTGTCCACGTAACATACGGCCCTGATGCACCTGCCCGGTTCTGCAAAAATTTGGTACATGAAGAGACGCTGATGCGGATAAAGAGGATTTGGATTTGGGAAAGAAAGTGACGGATAGGGAAGCTGATTACTATCGCTTGTTGGCTGATGTTCTACTGGAAATCCACAGAAAGTATACTGTAACCCATTCCCGCCGAAATAAAATCGAGGATCGAGTGAGTTAATCGATCTCGTATGAACATTTGCATGAGAATAACATCAATAGAATGACCGTGGAGGGCACGTATTGGGGGTGGAGGACGCACTGCTAAGATTTGGGCGAAACTCTTTTTAAAGACGGGAAGGTCAGCATATTTGGCCTAAACGCCTCCAGATGAGGTCTGAAGGGGGACGGGAGGAAACACGCCATATCTGCGGCCGCGGAGTTTGAGAGAATAGCAGGCGAATATGAAGGGAAAGAGTTCTTAGAAGATCTGAATTTACCGAGTGTACGAGTGGATGAAATTGCACTTGGACTCGTTCTTGAGTTAGGCACTTGCTTTGAGTTAGGATAGGTTGCTGGTTGAGTCGTAAGGGGTATTTGTATACATGCCCTGTTGTAGCGTCCAGAGGTCTCAGCACCAAAATTAGTTAATTTCCATACGGAATTCATTATGTCATGAAGGGGTGAGGCCGCAGATGATGTTGAATAAGCCTTACTCGTCATAACAACAGGGGCCGTCATATCTGTTGATTTTAGACACTTCCAAAAGGATTAGTCTTCTCTGCATAGGTGTGAGATCCGGGAAATTGAGCAACGCCATTTACGACATAATTCCCCAACTTTCTCCTTCCTCGACAAGATATTGTTCATATTTATTGAGGAGAAGAGAGTAACTAGTATGGGTGCATTACGGCTGAGCGAACACAATAGTTTAGCTTGCGCGACACTGAAACCCAAGCCACCACTTTGTAGAAATGAATGCGCACTCTCAATAACCTACTTGTAATTCGGAATGTTACGCAGTATAATGTTATGCTTTTTCCTCTTCTCAGTTTCGAAGTTTATTACCCCCCAATAAGTATAAACGCTTGTTTAAAACTTTGTGGGACATACTGTTTATATTGCCATTTATCAGGTGATCTAGTATTTCGTCGGATGATGCTCTGTTACGACTTGCAGAGGCGTTGTTTTGGACGAATAAAGAGTCAAGAGGTTCTATATGAACAAATAGTATATTTAAGTAAGCAATATCTAGAGACGACTGAGAATACACACTGGTACCTGTTCTGTCTCCCGACCCCGATTCTAGCACTCGAAGATGGCGAGGAGGCCGCGAGTTTTCGGTCTTTGAGCAAGTCTTCTTTGGGGCATTACAAGGTACTAGACAGGTTATTCGTCGCGATACAAAGATCAAAAAATTGCTTTCTTTTCGCAAAACGCACAGGACAGTAAGTACTAATGCTAATTTACTTATTTACCAGAAATAGAAGGTCTTTCACGGCATCAGTAAACAGGGGTTCGCAAAACGCAGCTATTTTAGCAAACCATTTGATAGGAAAGGGAAAAATTATACCCGACTTTTAAAAGAAGTCAGTCAAAATACGCATCAGTTGCCTGGGAACATCGAAGAAGATGCAAGGCTTCACTCGACTTCGAAATTGACTTACGTGCCTTGACCTCGACTTTAAAGTGTCCATCAGAATAGATAAATAGATAATTTTTATTAAAGACCCGTCGGGGTCCCATCAAAATGATTGGATTAATTTTACAGGAGAAAAAAACCCCTCAATAAAAATAATGACAGAAAAAAGGCGAGCAGGACTGGCCTGTAGGTGGCGGTATATAACAGAATGTTGTCGGTCATCGTCAGGGTAGCAATAAATCTCAGCCTTGAGGGGCACGAATGTGATCAGACAGGAGTGGCTTGCATATGGCATTGTATACGGGATTCACAATTGAGATCGTCTGGGCCGGATTGATACGCCGCGTCAAAGAGGCCAGACGAGAGGAACTCAGATGCGATCGGCCACAGCACGATTCGAGCTCAGCCGAGCAGTTGGTAAGGGAGGTACGACCGAACTACTAGTAGACAGTGAATACTGAGAGTTCCACCGTGAGCGTCGACAGACCGCATGAGGTCGGAATGCGGGAGATGACATCAAAAACCGCGAAAATTGTCGCTATGGGGGAGGAGTGATAGCAGTGGATTTAGAAACCAATTCAAAACAGGGGTTTCTAATGATATAATTAAGAGTTACCACTTGATCTACCACTAAATCCCAGTAGGACCCTTCTCGAAGTCAAGAATCTGAGTGTTCGGGAATGAGACCGTTAACAGTGCCTTTATGCTTTCCAGTGTAAGATGTTTGCGTAGTTTCGGCTTGAATACCAGTAACTTAGGCGATAATCTAATTTCAGGCGGAAGATTATTCCAAAGGAAGGCATATTTGGAAGCAAAGAGCAGGGAGCGCTTAGTTGTAGTGCAAAGAGGCGGCGGAATCACCATGCAGGAGTTGCGCGTGGCATAAGACCGATCTCTCGGAGTGAGAGTGTCAATGAGCGGAAGACTGGAGCTAGAGTTGATGCGAAAAAGGAAGCAAAGGCCAGCTTCGAGTCTTCTAACCCACAAAAACCTAGTGTTCGCCAGCTGACATCTCTGAGTATAAGAAATACTGGACGAGGCTTCAGAGAACAGTTTCCGGGTGAAGACACTCTGAACATTTTCGATTTTATTACGTCCATAGCCATTCGTTAAACCAAGGAAAGGACAGCAGTATTCGAGGACTGAAAGAACAAACAGTTGATAAAGTCTTAGCTTCATTTCCGGAAGGAAGAAATTATGCAATATGAATCCACATATCTGCGCGGCCTTGGCAGAGATTCTATCTGCATGAGGTGATAAAGCAAGCTTATTTGTATAATTTAGACCTAGGTCCTTTATGGTGAGGCATTCTGAGAGTGGGTGATTCTGAAAAATTATGGGACCAGGAAGTTTGGTAGGACCAAAAGACATGAAACTACACTTGGATGATGAAAACTCCATCTGCCATGTCGAACCCCATCTGCTTAAGCTTAGTAAATCTGCTTTAATTTTTTCAACATAAACATTTGCGCTGTCCTTAGAGTATGAGTAAACACACTTGAGGTCATCGGCATAAGTAAAAGTTTGCGAATTTCCGAGTTCAGTCGAAATATCAATGATGTACAGAAGGAAGAGTAGCGGACCCAGAACCGTTCCTTGAATTACGCCACTCGTGATCGAGTGGGGTGTCGAGTAGCTATTACCGACCATGACTTTCTGATATCGGTTGGACAGATAGGAACTGATGAAGCCGAGTAGAGGCGGCCGGATGCCGAGAGCTTCCAATTTTACTAAAAGACGTCTATGGGGGACCTTGTCAAAGGCTTTGATAAGATCAAAGTTAATAACTACCACTGACTGCCGCTCATCACGAAGAGAAGTGATTAGATTAAGAAAAGCCAAGTGACATGTTTCGCAGGATCGTTCAGGTAAAAATCCATGCTGACTAGAGCTCAGAAGCCGATTAGCTAGACAGAAGTTAAGAATTTCATTGCAAATAATCCTTTCAAGAAGCTTTTCTAGAGACGGCGTTTTGTGTACGCCCCGATAGTTATTAACATCGGACCGAGATCCTGACTTGAAGACGGGAATGATAATTGACGTTTTCCATGTTTCAGGAAAGAATCCTTTTGAAATATAAACCGAGAATAAATGACTGAGCAATATGGGAAGGTCGGACGCTTGTTTAATAATCGAATTCGGAATCCCGTCCGTTGCTGAGCAGTGTGAGTATCTCAAACGGCTTATGTGTTTCTTAATGAGATCTGAGGAGACATCAATTTTACTCAGTGTCCTATCTGAAAGTGATCGAAAGAAAGGGACCGGATCGGACTCGGTAGCAGGGTGTTTTGCAAAGAAAGAACTAAACAACTCCGCCTTGTCAGTGTCATCGGTGAGGAAGACTTTCTTATCATTTAGCAGGGTGGAAATTCGTGACCACGCTTAGTGGAGGACCGATGACGGAAGATGTTAGCGACGGATTTGCCAGGGTTCGAACCACTGAGAGCAATTGATTCTCTTTGCCTGTCGCGCGCTTGGCGCATCCTTGAGGCCATCTCAAAAATCTCTGTGATTCTAAGATGAACTGATAAGGAACAAGTGAATGGGTCACGCAGTTGTCGCCTCAACTTTTTAGTCTGTTCTGAAGAAAATGAGGAACAAGGGAATCTGAAGAATTAGGCTTGAGATACCTACGCGGCCCAAACTCCAGAATGACCTTGGAAACATTGGTTACATCGCTACAAGTGAGGAAGCCACACCAATCCAAGGATCTCATATAGTTATTTATTAAGTCGCTATCTACGCAGTCGTAGTTCATGTAAGTCCGAACGGCGCTTGTCTTTTTTGAAAAGGCAAGCGGTAAGCAACAATGAATTAATACGTGGTCACTGTCAAAGAGGTCTTTTTTTAAAGCAACAGAAAGAGGAGCAATGTCATTGGTAAAGATTAGATCTAAAATGTGATTATCTCTTTTTGGAGAGCGCACCAGTTGGGACCAATTAGAAAAATTGACAATATCTTAAAGGGCTGGAATCTGGGTGGGCAGCTATTGGGAACTCAGTCTATTTCAGGAAGGTTAAAATCCCCAGGGATTATTTTAACATCGAAAGCAGCTTCCGAAATTAATTTAAAGATTTCACAGAGTTGAGAATCATCACTGGCTAAAGAATTTGGGGGATTGTAGATTCAGCCAATAATTGCCTTTCTTTGCGGCGAGAGAATAACAGATGCAAAGCAGAAGTTTCCCGTGAATGAGGAAACATCCAAGTAATAAGGAGAGTGCTTTAGGTAGGATTTAAGATAAAGAAGACAACCACCCCCACGCCTAGTCGTGCGGTCTTGGCGGTAAAAATCGAAGTCATCTATGAGAAGGACAGAGTCAGGAATTAGAGAATGTGTCCAAGATTCTGTTACACATATAATATCAGGCGTCATTTCCAGAGCAATGGCTCTGATTTGGGCCATCTTGTTTATAACAGACCTGGCATTCAATAATATAATATCTAATGTGTTTCGAACGGCAATGGTATTTTCGACGGTATTTGAAAAAAATTTGGAGGCGGATATGTAAGCTGTGAATTAATGACACTTGGAGAATAAGTACCAGTTAATATAGAGTTATCGACGTACGGGGAGTCAGCAAGAGAAGGCTGAGTATGATACCTATAGGATGTGGGGATATAGTTTGCAAACATAGGATTGCTAGGGGAGTTAGAACATGGATAGACTTGTTGGTAGTTAAATAATGGAGGAAGGGGAGGAGGAGGGAGGTTAGAAGGAAAGTAGGGGCTTGTGGGTGAGGGTAGGCCGCTAGAACAATGCAATGGTGGGAAACCAGGTCTAGGTTGGAAGTCAAAGGAGATAGGTTGACGTACCTGAGAGCAATTGGCCTTAAGTGGTGGGAAGCCTGAACTAGGTTGGTGCATTAATGATTTAGGACAATTCATGTATGAATTATTTGCTGGATATATAGTAGGGCTTTGATAAGTAACCGGTACGCAGGACAGAGAATTATTCGGGGATATAATTGGAGCTGCGGGGTTTGTAGACGTGCTGGGCTGAACGGACTTGTTAGATCTAAGAGAAGGCGTCGTACCCCTAAATGGAACTGTACTTCCTATCTTTTGGGTCGGAGTCTGATTCAATTTTCGAGTCTCACCGTTCTGACGCCAAGCCACGGGTTGACTTAACTGTAGACCTTACAGCACCCAGTTGGACAACAGAAGTTATCGGTCTGGCTGATGTAGACGGATTTTCATGTGTCTCAGCGGGACTATCCGGAGGATACGAAACGACAAATGGGGCTGCTGCTGCTGCTGCTGCAAGTTTAGGAGCAGGCAAATGCGTCAAGTGGCTTGAGTGAGATGGAGATGTAGGAGAAAGAGGAAGGAGGGAGTCAGATGTCGCAGGAGTAGGAGAAGCTGAATCCTTACGGCCACTTGTATTATGACCGAGTTGGAGAGCATTAGACTGAGAAGCAGTGGGTTTACGTTAAAATAAAAACCCAATTCTACGCTCCATAGGAGTAATATCATGAGAAAGGAAAAATTTTGCCTTCTCGAGGTACGCAGTGACACGCTCTCGATGAGTAAAGATTGTGTCAACCTCGATTGATGAAAATAATTTGACTAAGATGGGCGGATTTTTGCTACGGGAGGACAAGCGTTTGGCATCGGCTATTTTGTAGTTGAAACCACATGAATACAGGAAATTGGTCGCAACATCAATTGGCCGAGCAGATCGAGAAACATTTTTTAGCAGGAAGTTGTAAGAACGCTTCTGTCTATCACTAGATTCACTGGCGATCACGTGAACAAGTGAGTCGAGACGCCTACATTCTTCAGAGGGAATATCGGAGATGTTCCCGTCGAATAAATTTCCAAGAATTGTCAGCAAAGTGCCAAACTTTAGCATAAAGTCATTGCAATGGTCAAGTGCAGACAGATCAAGCTGCCGACCAATTACAACGGGTGACGACTGACTAGTAATATCATCTGACTTAGATTTAGGTAAAGCTTCTGACTTACGTTAAGTTAGGTCATGCTTACTTACATGAGCCGAGAGCTTACGCCGACCAGTGACTTTTGGTCTCATCTTGTCTCGAGGCAATTTGTGATTAAGAAAACTTCTGGCAGACAAGTTGACTGAATTTTAGCTAGGGGCTAACGATGTAAAAATAAATTACAACAGTTAGAGAGAAATCGGATGCACAAAATGAGAATTGCAGATTGCGATTAGTGAACAACGGGCATAGGCTAGCAGAGCTCAAAAGGAGATGGCAGCAGGCAGTTCTGAGAGAAGGGGCCTGTATTTAAGGAAATTCAACCAAAAAACAGGTACTAAAATCGTTAGGTCTCACAGAAAAACCACTTAAAATAATATCCTCCACTTATCTTCAAATTTAAAACCAGCGGCTTGACCTTGACAGATGTTGAAAATTCGAAACCGCAGTGATGGCACATGTCCTCACCCTAATGGGTGGGTCGAATTAGGTTGCTCAGCGCCATGGTCCAGTCCAAGATCTAGTTTGCCTTTTATTTTTGAAACAAATGCTTAAAATGGCTGCAGATTTTTATGGCAAAGACGGGGGGATAGGTGTATTGCATAAATCATCGTCTAGGAAAATTCGTGAAATAAATTGTCTCTTGTTATTCGTTATTAGAGCGCTTGCGTCAACGTGGGTAATTTTTAAAACCCCGGTCTCTTCCCGACCGTTCTAGCCCTTCTTCGCCCATACATATTTGGGGGCCAGAAAGTGGGATCTCAGGATCTGGTCCACTCCACCCCCGGTGATCCAAAAGCAGATAATCAGGAGTAATTTACCTGCGCGATTGTTTCCGCATGGCGATATGTGCAAGGTACCTACCCATACTGTCTGGGTCGCAGAAAAATGTAGTATAGTTAAGCAGGTGTATGAGAATAGAGGGAAAACCACTACCTAGATTGTACCATGACAACTTGCATCTCTGATTGGCCCAGTTCCTAGGACAGAGGGATATGCTAGCAAGACAGTTTGAGTCATTTTAAATCTCTTTATCATGGGAATGTGGCTTTCGCCCTTGAACTCACTACTAATTTCGGAAAACAGCAATATAATCAGTTTTTACAGCGGGGGCTCTGGAAATTGTAAAGTGGTCGGTATGTGTGAGCCAAGCGCAAACTGACGTCGCAAGTGGAATAGTGATTATATATGCAGCATTTTCTCAGCAAATGGATACCCATTTTTCATTTAAGTGGTTCCGTAGTTTTTGAAAGGATCACTACGTCAGGAGTCCATTCCATGCCCCAACGACTCTCTGCGAGAGAACGTGCTATCAGGTGTCCGTGCGGACTAGTGTCCTCTACAGTTTGAAGAGATGAACATACAGAGGGCTCGTTCCAGTCAATTCGATGGAGTCATAGAGGTCAAATGCACAATCCAACAGGGCTGAATAAGATCACGGCACAAATGCAACTGAAGGAAAATAAATTAAATCCAGTCTGTCTGACTTCGTAAGGCTGATGATAACGGTTCCTCGACATCTTCGTACCAATCATATATACTCGTTCCAACTGTTTATTATCCTTCTTAAACTACAGACGCAGGCCTGAACGGCATACTCCAAGTGAGACCGAACAAAAGTCTCCTAGAATTTCGCGAACAGTCCCCCATAAATCTTCGCAAATCCTTGTCTCAACGCAAATAACACCTGTGACGATGGTTTAAGCGAAGAGGTTACTCGGACGCCGAGGTCATTCTTTTCCCCGGCATTTAAAAGGGTTTCCTATCAAAAATATATTTAAATGGATTATCCTCCCTACCGATATTTCTGGTGCGAAGTCTCGTGAGCACACATTTGTTTACATTAAAATTGAGGAGCTAACGAGTAACCAAATGTTGACTCGGCTGAGACTCTTTTGAAGAGCGTACCTGTCTGCGTCATTTATGATGACTTTCCAATGTTAAAAATCGTGAACAAACATGATGAGCATATCCCGGTTATCGTCTTCTTCTGATTTAGGGTGGTTTAACGGGACAAAGTCAACTCATGGTTTCGCGCTTACCAAAGATTCTGAGTCATTCTTGACCTTCAGCACCATGGTTTCACTTGCAGTGTGTCTTACGATAGTTCTAATTACCATCTTCATTCTTGAGCTCCCTGAGAATATCAGCCAATGCAAAAGAGTAAAGTATTACACCAATACCTACGAAAAGTGCAAAGGAATCCGAATCGGTGGGCAAGGAGCAAACCGCCATCACTGATACAATCTCGATTACACGTACATTACTTTCTCGCAAAGTGAGCATCAAGTCTGCATTTAAATGTTTCGACAGTACCTGGAAACATCCCGCAGCAGACAGTCTGTTCCAAGTTCTAACGACTTCCTGCAGAACGATGTTTCGTAGGAATTTTATATGGGCCAATATCCTCTGCGTTCTACTGGGATGATCATGCAGACGGTCACTTACGGCCAAGTCAAAGAAGTCCTCGAAGTGTAGGACAAATTCCTGGAGTCTAACAGTCCGGTAGATATAACTTAGGTTATTGTGTATTCGGGTATTTTTCAGGAGAAACAAACTAAGTTCAACTGGCCTGGCTTCGAACGACACGGCGCGAGGATTCTTTCCCATCCTCGTAACCCTTGCCGGCTTTCGTTTCAGCAGCTAAAGATCCTTTTGGGAGCGGGCCTGCAAATTATGCTCAAAGTAGGGCCAGAAGAGTGCTCCGTAGGTTTAACCTACTTGTTACTGACCAATTGCTACAAATCCGTGTCATAGAGCGAGTAGCATTTGCATCGCTTCAACCATTACGCTGAGGGTTAAAGCACATGAAAATAAAGGGTGCATAGGTTTACCAGCTGATTATAATGGAGCTAGGTTAGTTTGTTTTTCATTTTCGGTTTCGTACGACAAGGTCCTATGAGATGCGGAAATATAAGGCCAGAGTTTCAAAAAGCTAGATCTAGTTCAGATGCTAAACCGAGTCCAGACGATGCACTCTTTGACAAAGGTAATGATTAGGATCCCAAAAAAAGTTAGAATGGACACGGAATAAATTCAGTTCGGAAATCTTCATGCGAATTTTGGCATCTGCGTTCAAGTTCTGGGCTTATTCATCCGTGTCTTTTGAATTCGGTTTGAAATTTTCGACCTCTGAAGGATTCACATTTTTCGCGTCTCCTGAGTACTGGACATCCTGACAGCCTGTCAGAATTAATAAGTCGATTCTTCACACCAATACCTCGATTATTACAGAATTACAACAGGAGTTTCTTCTGAAAAATCTATCTCCTCCCAAACACACCTCTGACAACCGCACCGCGATATACCCCAAATACAAGAACGGCTGCGTCGTTTGCTATTTACTTCATACCGTCGGTCTGGCTTAAAATCGTCTTCATACCGTCAAAGACGTTTCAAGGTCATTGACGTAATAATGGTAGTCGATTAAGGGTCCTCTAGACATTGGACGAAAATTCCGTTTCAGGCCAGGACGGAGCCTGGGCACAAGAGCGACGCTGAAATTGTCGCTACCACTGCGCCACTGACGCGCAGCAGGCAGCTTGACAAAATGGTAGGAAAACTGAAAGACGCGACAGCATGAGAGAAGTGAGTCCACAAACAATGCAAGCAAACACCAAACTGCCAAAAGAGGTTCCACACGACCAAGAAGCCTCGATAAACGAGGAACACCGCGGCAGCTATACCATGACAACTGTCTCTGAATTGAACATTGATGATAACAAATATTTTCGCGATGCAGTTTGTGCGTATAAAAGAAAACGACAGCGCCCTTTTGATCGCAATAAATGCATCATCGTAAAGGGTATGCCTGAGTCTTCTTCAGACATTCCGAGGACCAGAATAAAACGGGAAATATAATTATTCCAGAGATACACCAAATCCCTATTAAACGAGAACGGGAAAATCACCATCTTAAAAGACTTCAGAATAGGACAAATTGAGGATTTAAGGGTGAGTCCAGTTATGATAGACCATTAAAAATCATTCCCAAAATGAGAAACAAGCTCTACTACTGCTGAACATGAAACCAGCACTACGAGATGCTCAACCAACAATTTTTTTCTGCGGGATGTCTCACCGGCCGAACGGGAGAAATGGAGGGAAGTGAAGGCCGAATTCCTCAGAAGTTCAAATTCCGGCCCCAAAAACTATGAAAATTTAATGGGAAAATTGTAAATGTTCTGAGCTCATTCCTCTGGAGACAACCAATAACACTGAGCATAATGAACAGCCAGATAATAAGGAAAGAACGCTCCTATCTGCCAGACCGACAAAAGAAAACGACAGCCAAAACACTAACATCCAGTTTGGTCAAAAAACAGTAGACTCGAAAGAGGACGATGGACCCAGAAACTCGCACAAAGTATCTGGCAATTTCGATCCAACGATCTTTCGAGTAGCTGTCCGAGCTAAGCTCCGCATTTTTCATGCAAATGATCAGATTTTGTTCCAGAAGCTAAATGAGTCGAAAGTGTGAATATTAGATAAGCAGCCGGATGTAATCTCTATCACAGGGACTTGGTTTCAGACCGAAGTCTTGGATGCCGATATTACACTCGATAGATACCAACTTTTTGCCGGGACAGACTGTATGAAAGGAGGAAGACCAGTGATATATGTCAATAGAGGAATCATCGCGTCAGAATACAAAACCGATTGCACCCGCTACTGTAAAGCACTTTGGTTAAAACTGAGGATGCTTGGTGCACCGAATCCGAATTTCCTAATCGTATACAGGCCGCACAATCAATCTGCTGCGGTTGACAGGGCGATGTTTGGGTTAATTAAAGAAGTGTCACAAAACGAAGAGGTACTGACAACCGGCGACTTCAATGCACCCATGGTCGACTGGTACTATTTATTAGTAAATGGTTCGCGAAATTCCTTTTATTCCAGGCTCTTGAAACTAACGGCTAATCTCTTCCTGGTAGAAACTATCATGTTCCCAACCAGGATCAGAGAGGATTAAAGAGCAAATTTTCTGGACCTCGTCCTTAAAAAAGACCCCATTAGCCCTGGCAAACTTAAGCCCATAGGACCACTCGATAATAGTGACCATGTCATGCTGTTTTGGGAATACCGCCTATGCAGCCAACAATTCAGAAACTATGAATTGCATTTTGTAAAGATTCAGCCTACCTCGTCTAAAACACGCATGCAAATTTATTTTAACTTGCTTTGATGGGACCCCGACGGGTCTTTAATAAAAATTATCTGTCTATCTATGTAAGTGAATATGACTGAGCCACGGCTGAATTTCTGGCGAGGAGATTTTAACGCCATGAGAGGGGAATTATCGGCAGGTGACTGGAATGATGTTCTTCCCGCACATGCAGACATTGATTGGAACGCTCTTAGAGGAGTTGTAACCGACATCAAGCATCGCAACTGTCCGACAAAGATAGTCAAAAAGAATAATCGTTCTGCCTGGATAAAGCGGGGTATAGAGAAAGAAGTAAATCGGAAGAAAAAACTATGGAGAAGGTCTGCCACAACAAAACAACCATCTTACTACGAGCAGTTTCGTCGAAAGCGAAACGAGGTAAGGTCGGCTATCCGCAGGTCGCGGAAGGAGTATGAAACTCGAGTTATGAAACGGGAAGTCGATAGGCCAAAAGTGCTCTTCAGTTACATAAACGGTAGATTAAAGATCAAGAACACAGTCTTAGTGATGAAAGGAGAAAACATTGAGGAAATCATTGAAAATGACGCTAAGGCAGAGCGTCTAAGCCGGTTTTTCGCATCTGCTTTCGCTAAAGAAACGGACTTCGACGAGGCTGGGTTGTCTGCTGTGACAACCGACGAAATAATAAAAAACATTGACTTCACGGAAGAAGATGTGAAGAAGGAACTTCTAGCGTTTTTGGAGAGTAAGTCTCCGGGTACGGACCAAATACTGACGAAAGTTCTGAGAGAATTGGCTAGAGAACTCGCCAGGCCGCCTTTGCATATCTTCAGGTCGTCCAGTGACCAAGGCATTCTCCCCTCTGAATGGAAAGTGGCGAACATATATCCCATTCACAAGGGTGGATCTAGAACATGTGTAAACAATTGTCGGCTGGTGAGCCTAACATGCATTTGTTGGAAAGTCCTGGAGAGAACGGTCAAAAAGCCATAATGAACTTCTTTGGAGAAAATAATTTCATTGTTAGTTCCCAACATGGCTTTCGACGAAATCACTGCGGCCTGACTAAGACGATCTATTCAACGGAAAGGTGGTTTCGCTCGTTAGACGAAAAAACTAAGGGTCGATATCGTTTACATCGATTTCAAGAAGGCCTTTGATAGTGCTCCACACCAACGGATACTTTACAAGGTCCGAGAATCAGGGATAAGGGGAAACTTATTAAACTCGGTAGAAAAACTTTCTGACTGGTCGATCACAGTTTGTGTGTATAGGCAGTGCGAAGTCAACGCCAGTGCTAGTTGTGATTGGAATTTCCCAGGGCTCTGTACTCGGACCAGTATT
This sequence comes from Spirometra erinaceieuropaei, assembly GCA_902702965.1. Lineage (NCBI taxonomy): Eukaryota > Metazoa > Platyhelminthes > Cestoda > Diphyllobothriidea > Diphyllobothriidae > Spirometra > Spirometra erinaceieuropaei. The sequence goes on from CACRXP010000729.1 coordinate 275,186, forward strand.
GTTTTTAATCTATGTCAACGACTGCATGAATGGACTGGAATGCAATGGAGTCATGTTTGCCGATGACATCAATTTATGGCGAACGATCAACGGTAAAAATGATGAACGGCCCCTGCAAGAAAGATTGAATTGACTATGCAAATATACTGACAAATGGTTGCTGAGGTTGAGAAGTGAGTCGCGCTGCGACTCAAAACGAATGGAAGTGCCGATGGAGAGGATCACCATTACCTGTTTGGCGAAAGATGCCTTTCAAAAGTGACCGAACGAAAAGATCTTGGGATCAACATTTTGTCGACTCTTAAGCCTAACACTCAGGAGGACGACAAACTACCCTGCCTGGACGTGCTCGTCACGCGCACACCTGACGGTGAACTCAGCAACACAGTGTACAGAAAGGCGACCAATACAACCCAGGTCCTCAACTATCATAGCAACCACACATCGGTGCACAAACGGGGCTGTGTGAGGGCGCTTTTCGACCGGGTAAAAACGCACTGTAGCGAGCCCGAAGGAAGGATGCAAGAACTACGGCATCTCCGGGACCAATTAACAAAGAAAGGCTACCCAAATAGTTTTATCAGTCGCTGCATACGCACGCACCCACGCCTGACAAACGGAAGAGAGACACCAACAATTTGGCACTCCCTATCGTACATAAAGAATGTGTCCGAGGCTACAGAACGCATTGCGTCAGAGCTAGGCGTGGGCATCGCTCATCATCCTGCGGCCACCATGCGTAGCAGGATCATGAGAATGAAGGATCGGCTGGACGCAGGTGAACAGTCGGGCGTAGTCTATCAAATCCCGTGCCAAAACTGTCCTTGCCACTACACAGGCCAGACAGGACGACGTCTCAGCTCACGAATACTTGAACACAAACGGGTCGTTCGGAGAGGCGATCCACTATCTCAAGTAGCCGCTCACACGCTGGAGGAAGGCCATGAGTTCGACTTCGCCAACATGCGGATATTGGCGCGAGCCGGCAACAAGACAGGGCGAGAGCTGTTGGAGGCGTGGATGTCGGACACCAACTCTATCAACAGACACATCGACTTGCCTGCGTGTCATCACGCGCTCCGCCCACACAGCCAGGTGGCGCAGTTCACACCGTCGCGAAGAACAAACGGCGTCACCACGCCGGGGGACCATCGTGGACCAGACGGCACAAATCCTACCTAGCTACGGACGTACTCCCCCTCCCCCCTCCCCCCTCCCCGCAAACACGAGCGATATAAATGTTCAAAATTTGCTGCACTCAAGTAGTCTCCGATGATGATCTTCAGTTCGAGTTCGAAAGCTCAGGCAAATAAATCTACTGTCCCAGTGATCGTGCCTTCGCCTTTTTTTAAACAAGAACCTGGGATGCGCATATCCTCTTCCATTCGTGAGTATACAGAGCGTTCATTCGTTCGTATCTGGAATACGGAATCCAAGCGTGGCGCCCGTGCCTAAAAAAGACTATAAGTTTCTAGAAAGAGTTCAGAGGAGAGCGAAAGAAATTGTGAAAGCCCTCAAGACTTCACTTTACAACTCCTGACCTAGTGAATTTAAACTATTTCCTCTTGAGTATAGGCTGATTCGAGAAGATCTCATACAGGCGTATCGGACTTTGATGCACCGGGACTGTGCCCTTAACCTCGAGGATTTTTTAACCCTGGCCACAACAACAAACCTGCGTGGGAACTCAATAGAACTTAGAAGATCCCGATGCCGCCTAGACGGTCGCAGATACTCTTTTTCACAACGAGTCGTCGGTGCCTAGAACGGGCTTTTGCAGGACGGGATAATGGCGGATTCCACTGAGGCATTCCAACAAAGACTATATGTATATTTGCTTTGACAATACCGCTTGCCTGGACAGAACTGCACTGTTGTGCCAAACCGACGCCTTTCATACATCTACTGCTAATGCGGATGACCACATTCAATTTTAGCGTTATCATATAGAACTCAGTGTTCTCAAGTTTCGGTCCCGCATATTCAAGGGAAAGTTGTCTGTTCGTTGTGTATTTTACTGATAACATATTCTTGGCTTGTTCGTTCATATTTAGATATTGCACGTACCTTTTTCAATAGGGTTTTCAAAGGCATTGTCTATTAGCCCTAAAATATACCGACCTATACGGACTTATTCCGGCGTGCTTTCAAAAATAATTTGTGTTCGCAGTATTTTTTGTGTGACCCTAGCTTTATTCCGGCCGCCTTTACACAAATCTTCTCCTTCAGCCACTTTTGTTTACGGTGCAAATAGGGTACTCAAAGGCTTAGGCCTATTTCTCTCAATAAACTGAACGATTTTGGTCATCCACCTGCTGCTCTGCGACCGCGAATGTAGTTGAGATTTGCTTTTTTTACTGATCCAGTAACAATGCTTAAATTCCAAGTTTGCAGTATGGGCTTAAATGCTTAGGTTACCGAATTTAGCATATGGATATTTGATGAAGTGTTTCCTATAGCCCCCAATCCTGTGGACTCGGTATTGGACTCTCAAATCCAGAACTCTTCACCGATGATATTTATGAAGAAAGTGCAGACCCTTCAGCATCGTCCGCTTCCATTTTTGGCATCCTTTAGCTTTTTCGCGAACGATGAACGAAAGAGCAAGCAATTGACACTCTATCGAATACTATTTTCATCTTAATTTGAATTAATTCAACTATAATCTTTGGGTTGTAATACCCGGGTGACGTGCCGGTTTAGTCTCGTCTGGATTGATGACCTTAGAGAATGATTGAATCTGGTCGTTGATAGAGGTCATCGTAGACATATTCATTTCGAAACTCCCTTGCATGGCGACCTCGAACACTCAAAACAGTATCAGAATTGATTCGTTAACAATGAAACGTTTACTCAACGGTGGTCTGGGGGAGGTATGGGTCACGGGTTGTTGATCAAAAGCTGAAGGGGCAGACAACAAGGTGGGAAACCAGAAGCTACGTAGAAGCCTTCCTCTGATTTATCTTTCCTCCGGTAGGGGTGGCGGTACGCGTGCTTCCACCGCCAGCGCGTCTGATTCGTGCCCCATCACCGTGGCTCCAAAAGAAGCAGAATGTCGCACAGGGGGACGTTAACAAAAAAATTAAAACAAACCAAATTAATAATGTCTGTCTTTTACAGGGTCATTGACGTATCAGTCATCATCACCGAACCACCGTATTTCGAGGTTATCATGCACTGAATATAAGGCGCAATTGTTGACTGCTCGATAATTTCTATGCGTCGACGTTTTGTTTCTATCTAGCCCTCAGGGTAACTGATTGAGCCTTGAACCTGCTAAACACCTGTTTTTCCCACTTACTTGAATCAGCCTTATTAAAATTTCTCCTATTCTGTTATATAGGAGGATTTTGTCCCTTACTACTTATAATCTAAATAGAAAGCACTTTTTCTACCCCTAAATCACCACCATTTATGGTTCCTAAGAGAAGTGCCAACACATGAATGCACTGGTTTTAATGCTGTACCCACCACTATACTCGGAAAACTTACACTAGGACGATAATATCACTTACCGTTTATGATGTCTGATGACGATTTAATATCACCAGCTTGAACATTCACCTGTGCAACTCGACAATTCGTAAGAGCTTCCACTCCCTCATTTTATTTCATCGAGTACCAAAAACGATCATCTGACAGACTGTCCTATGCGTAAAGAAGGTACCTGTTTTAGTCGAAAGACAGCTGAAAAAGCGCCAAATGAGTGTGACATACCAACCGTCAACTACCTTACGCCCACAGCTTGTACACCCTGAGGTCAAGGTTGGCTGCCTCGATAGAAAAGGTGTTATCAGCAAAACCATATATGCCAGTTATGATGGCATCTGTTATGGCGAAGTTGGGAAATCTGTCTCAAATCCTACGCACGGACGTTGGTCAGCGGTGAAGAGATGAGAGCATCTATTGCAGGTGGCCATGTACACACTGGACACTGGGCGCAAATTTGTGTGGAAGAACATCTGCGCTCTTGTCGCCTGCCCAAAAAGGAAAGGCCGTGAATTCCTAGAGGCAATGCACCTAGATGGGGTATTAATCAATCGGCACATCAAGTTAAATGGTACATTCAAATTCTTTAAAGACAAGTTCAAGCGGTTTGATTGATACGGTACTGTTTCGGGCTTATTCGGTCTTCGTTCAGCCAATCATAACCCTGAACAGCAACTGCGACCAGAAACACAAACATGCGCACAGATGCACCTGGCGCAGTTGGTCCACCACTGGAGTCCACCAGATGGGTCATAGAATTTGTACGACCGAAAGAACATATAACCAAGCACTGTTTTTGTCAATACCTCTGCACTCAGTTGCCGATCAGGGTGACAAAGATATTTCACAGCTTCTGGAACCAGTTTCCGGACTTCGCTATAATCTACTCACCGCTTCCGGTTACTTGTGGTCGGACCTCACCGAGTGTCTCTTCAAACAACCGCACAGTTGACCGGCTTAGTGTTTCGACGTGGCATTAGCAAAAAGTTCAAAACTTCGCAAATTGGAACTTTCTGTTTGCTATCAACATATAATTTCAGTATCGCTGGACACCTACGCTAATTCGGTACCCAAGCGATGGCACTGAGTCAGCGAACTTGCTTTTAGTGTGATCAGCCGAAGATTGCGCACCTGGAAACATACGAATGTGTGGTGCCTAAACTGGTAACCCTTTTAGGTTAAGCTTGCCCTCTCTCATATCTACCTGAAAGTTTACCTCAATAACAGACAAGGAGTTTAATGCCAGGAACTAAATTATAATAGGCAAACACATTAAAGAATCTGCAAACAGAAGCTCAATCATGTTATGCAACCATAATCGAAAGAAAAGAGCGCAGCTTGTTCACGTCTGGAAAATAAACTGACCACGAGGTGGTTTGATGGATTATTGGATTCATCCGGGACCCCAGAATTAACTGGATTGCCTTCTGCGCCCTTCTGTTATCTGCTCAGACAGCTCGAGCTGCATATCGCTATGGTTACTTTGTCCATTAATTCTTTGCTCTCGACACATCCTCAAATTCCACCACAATTACCGATAACTGGCGCGTCGCCACTGCCTGAGTTTTTGCCCAGGACAGCCCGTCATATTCTCACATGCAGTCGGGCGCTCAACAAGGATGTATTTCGTCGGAAACCTATCGATCAGTTTTTGGCAATCCTCGAGAAAACCCGGCGCGTTTCCACGATGCCGGACGCAGATCAGGAAGTCAAAAGGCCGACCATATTGCCACGTTAGCGTTATCTTGCGAAGGACTACAGAATGTTGTCCCACCTGAACGAAATAACCAAGTCGATAAACTTCCGCAAAATACGCGAAAAATGGAGCGTGCGCTACCGGACTTCTTACCAGGAAACAATGCCGCCTATCCATTTTTTGTCGAAATACTAGAGAAGAGGTGACATGGCATCCGAGTCGATGGCACTTTTGTCAATCTTAAATACCTTTGAGTCTGTCTATATCATGCTGAAATGAATACACTTCCTATAACTCCAAGTAACTTACGCTAGGAAGATACCACAACTTATGTGGCCTGCCTTTCCCATCGATTTCGTGCACCTGTATGAATTCAGCCAATTCAGCAAAGTCACTTCTTGTACCCGTTTGTGTGATGTTTCGTCTTGCCCAAACTGGGTCGTGGAATGAGGGATATACCTCGGTTTCAAAGGCTTACAATTACGAAATATTCATGTGATTATTCCCGTAGACTACTATCCTGCGGTTTATTAACGCTGTCCCACAAGTGTATATCATGATCCGTACTTCAAAACGTTCTAAACACTAAGGACTTATTTTTGGGAATTTAAATTTTCATGTTTATTTTTCATAGAAGATAACATCAAACCGCTCGTAAATCTAAAATTCAAAAAACAAGTTTCTGTTTCAACATACACATATTTTAGTAGCAGACCCACGTCGACATAGTCAATGTTTTACATGCTTGTACATGGTACAGCTGTGATCTTGCCTGACATGACCGGCTTCGATGAACCCGCGGCTTGTACCTCCCCACGCGTGATCTGCGCAGCGGATCTGGACAGCCTGACCAATCCTCTCCTTTATCGACAGAGGCCGGATACCGGAGGTCGAAGAACCACGTACATGTGCTGGCGAACTCTGTCGGGCCATGCTTTCAGTTGACTTGTTCTATGCCACCAGACGGGCAACGGCGCTGGGTCGGGGGCAGCAACACTGACCTCCATCCAGGTTAAGATCTTTGCAACATTGTCCGTGACCCGTTGCGACTTTAGGTAGTCTACGTGAACTTTCAGAGAAACCCAGCATTGCGTCAGTTAAGTTTTGGTGGGAAAGTTGAAAGTAGACACATTCTCGACCATGTACTTTGTCTTTGATCACTGTTCCGTGATACAAAAATTGAATCAATCTCAGCACTTTGACCATGCGGCGTGATCAACCACCGGGAGTTCTGGTGAATGGAGTCAAATGCAATGGCATACATCACGGAAGGCATAACATCAGACTACTTATAACAATGTCTATAAGAGGATCCGTCTAAGCGAACAGTTGTGCTCCGCATAACAGCCTCATAACCAAAAGCCACATCAATTCTTGTCACAAACATCGCGGCACTGGTCAAAGGGATTCATTAGTACAACAATGATTAATTGCTACTACAGGAATGTGGCAAAGACTGTTTTATGTCATTTTTGCCCATCGATCTGCCGGTTTAACGGCTTCACTCCGAACTTCAGGAGTTCTACCACTGAGCCAGGGGCTCGTGTCCTATCGATTGTGATGAGGATATTAACTAACGTAGAGTGACGCTCACTGATCGTGCTAGGAGACGTGCATGTCAATGGACAGCACAGTGAGTCCGTGGTCCAGTAGTAGTGCTGGATTTGCTAACAGTCGATGGCCAAAGAACTCTGCTTGTAACCTCAAATCCCGCGGACTTGGGGTTGTGCAAGGCTGGTTGATGGCAGCTAATAGGCCAGAAATGGCTATACCAGTCCCCCTAGTCTCTGTCGGTACCCCCATCTCTGAATATCGGTTGGTTTCGATCCTGATACGGTATACTTTGATTATTTTACACGTAACCTTTCAGGATCTGAAATGCCCCAAGAGGAGTGGCTTGAATTGGAGAGCGACCCGGGTCTCTTCACACTGCTTTTGGAGGACTTTGGAGTAAAGGGTGTTCAAGTGGAGGAAATTTACGACCTGTCTAAGCCAATAGACGATGTGGTTTATGGGTTCATCTTCCTCTTTCGTTGGCAACAAAACGCGGACAAAAAGGTTAGATTGTTTGAACAATCGTTCCATTTCGTCCTACGTTTTTACTGCATTAGTTTTTCGCGTAAACTTTTATGCCCTTGCGATACTATTGGAAACTTGTAGATAATACTTTCTTTATAAATAACAGTGCTCGCAAAATGTGTCCCACGCCCTTTTAGTGTAAAACTATGATTATTGTGGATCTGCCAGATCGAGCTAGTGCGCATTCAGGCTGTGTTTCCGAAACGTATTAAACTTCTGAATCATCATTTTCCAGCCACTAGAATTCTATATTTCGCACAGTAATCTTTACGGAAGAATTACATTTTTTCCGCAACGACCGTGATTAACTAGAGGTTGCGTAACCATGGAAGAACAATGAGCAAGGCTGTTCTCTTTAATTGAAGATACTTCGTACGTGAGACTGTCAGAGTTGGCTTGAAGGAACTTCAATTAAAAACTGACCTACTACTCCTACTGCCCCACTTGAACTTCATTTTTCTATGCAAATGGGAATTCGACAGTAAGAGTCAATGTTTTGTTATTTCCAGTTCTCCCCATAGGCTGTTAAGTTTTCTGCTGGTTTGTGTACAGGCACTTATCCGGTGGCCACTCGGCTTGTTCTGGGTAGTTTGTTATGGCACTTTAAAATGTAATAACTCGACCTCGGGACACTAGGTATGGCTTTAGGCCCTTATTGTAAGCAACGCTTGGGACTGTCGCGGAGCGCTAAAAATTATGGCTCGTGTGAAGTGACCGAATGGTGGACTGATGGTCTGACTGAGATGATTCCTTCCTAAAGTGGCCTTTATGGCACACCCACTTACTTTGGATCCGAGCCGTCCCCCTCTAATTATGGAAAGTCCTGGTCTCTTGTGCGTGGACCATGGGGTGTGGTGACATGCCTAGACGCGGTTTCATGTCGTGCTAGCCATCTGCGCCCTCTCCCACCCCCGGTCTTGATTCTCAACGTCGAGCCATAGTTGTTGAGGAGGAGAGAGTATGGTGGATGCAACGTGAGTCTATTATCGCCTACTATCGTCTACTCTCGAGTCGAAATTGAAGGTCTAAATATCGCTTATTATGATCAGTGTTAGCCATAGCGTAATACAGTTTTGTTTTTGGGTTTCTTCCCGCCCCTTTTCAACTTTCACCATCACTCTTTCTCACTCAGACGCCCCGCCGAAGCGCACGGACCTCTGCCGGGGCACCGAACGCTCCCTCCGAGGCGACCGACTTACAGCGCTCGGGATTATCTAAAACTCCGTCTGCACCCACGGCAATCAATACAACAATGTCGACTGATCGGCACTCCCAAATCCCAACGTCAACGACACTACATGACGCCACAACCACTACTGCGAACATCAGTAGTAAAAGTCATACGGCCGAGGATGACGAGGCCAATATTTTCTTCGCGCACCAAATTGTCCCCAACTCCTGTGCCACACATTCTCTCCTCTGCATCCTCATGAATCGGCCCCAGGTCAGCCTCGGTCCCCTTCTCCGTGAATTTCGACGGGCGACAATGCCACTTTCCTCGCATCTCAAGGGTCTCGCAATAGGCTGCATGCCGCCCCTCATGACTGCACACAACCGACATGCTCGGAAACCCGAAAGCACAGACCCCTGTGCAACAGGCCAGGAAACTGTTGAGCACGAAATGGTTGAGATTTCAGAGGCTGCAGCTGTGGAGTACGCGCAGGCCGCAGCACGTGCCGCTATGGCCGCTGCTTCCGTAAGTACAACCCCAACTGCCGGCCCCTCTACATCCACCCTTTGTGCCACAGCCAACACCGCCACTGCCGCAACAATACCTACAGAAAATGGCCTGTCGTTCGCCTGCGGTAGCGGTGGTGGCAGCAATTGCGGCATCTCCGTCAACTGCCATGATTCGGTTGGGGCGCCACCAGCCCTCTCCACGTCCCTTACTTCCTCTCCGGGCAGTTCCTCTTTTTCGACTGTAAACGCTGTCGACTCGGCAACTGCTGCGGACACCTTTCACTTCGTCTGTTTCTTACCCATTGGTCGATACCTCTACGAACTGGATGGACTGAAAACAGCCCCAATCAATCACGGCCCACTGAAAGATCCTCATTCGCACCGCGGCTGGACCAACCAGTGTACGGAAATTCTACGTCAACGGATGAAAGAGGTGGGTTTAATTGTCTCTCTAAAGTACCCCTTACCACTGTTGTACAATCAGGGTGATTCGCCTCATCTGCCACTCAATGGCTAACGGTGAATACGTGTACGAAGTCAGCCGGAGGTGCCTAGGGAGGGCTATCATTCTATTTTGAGCGCACCTGGTACCCAGCTCTCAACTGTACCTTCATAAAGCTTGGTTTGACGCATAAACCACCTCCCGATAACCACTTCCGCTGACTGACGAAAAAGATGGACGCTAATTAGGTTGCTTTCACTCCTGGAAGGGTTACTTGTTGGCTGACTCGGTCAGCAGAGAGGAAGCAACCGTGATGTAACAGTCGTGGATGGGGACTAGTTGCCAGGTCCTTCATTGCTCTCATACCCATTTCCAGTACTTTTGAAATCCTTTTTCCCTTGGGATATGATGTGTGGCGAAAGAGAGTGAAGGCGACACTTCGAAAGCCTTTGTTCTTACCCAGTCCACGCGCGTGTCACTTTTATCACTCTCTTGCACCCACATCCAACATTAATCCCCACCCCAACATTCGATCCCTTAGATGGCTCAGGCCAATTCGGACCGTTTTCCCACTATATACTTTATGCTCCTATGGAATTCGGCAATCATCAGGTTGTCTCTTAACCCTGATCGCAGAACAGTGATTACCTGCTTACGGGAGGTGTTGGAAAATGTTCGCTAGAATACTGCCTTAGCATTTGCACATCCCCACGAAGATGTGCCGTTTTATTTAAACCTGGGGAAACTAAGGCGGCTATTTGTGTTTTGACTAAAATATTTTCTTCGGTTTCGTCATTTTAAAAAGACACTTCTGCTGTTCTTGCTTATGATGATCTTAATCTATCACCCACAGCCGGGGCATAAAGACGACGCCAAAGGTGAAATCAGACCCAGATGTGATCAGTTCACACCAGAGCGAGAAACCCCGTTTTCTTATGACGGCAAGAGGCCTACCAATCTAAGAGATTCCGCGACTAGGACAATTTCACCGTCTCTGAAATGTTCTTGTTGCAAAAGCCTATGCCTGGTTATACTCCTGAACGGTATGCTCATATTCAACAGCTGGTGATAGTCCCTTAGACGCCCTGCGTAACTTTTTGCACATCCGCAGGTCTTCGCGTGCTCATTTCAGTGCAAGTAGACTCCGTGAAGCGAAGTAAAGTCATTTTTCATTCGACAGAGTAAAAGGTAGAATAACTACTAATCCGAATCCGCTACGCAGCACGCGGACACTTCACACAGCAGTTTTTACTTGCCATCTGTGTTTACTACGTGTCCAGCTGTTGCAGGGCATCGCAGTGAATCCTAAGGGGATCCTCGTTGATATTCGTGAACAACTCCGGAGCGGACTTTATGGTACGTCTTCTTCGCACTGTGGGATGGATACCTGGCCGAGATTCAGCAAAAGCGGACCAAAGCCAATAGAACCACCAGAGCCCATCAGCTCTAATGTCACCTCCACGGAGGCTGCAGCAAGGGCTTCTGCTATGATTGTTCCTGCGATGAACCGAAATGTAGTTCAACCTGTAACAAGTGTGCCTGAAAGTAATTCTTAGGAAGACAAATTTAGGCATAAAGTTGTCTGAACTTCCGAGATTTTGGCCGTCGAGTTCGTCGAAATAAACTTTCGGCAGATCGTATCCAACCTTCGCGAGGATCATGTTAGAGGTGTAGCGGTTCCTTGTTATTTGTGAGCCGCTAAATCACCATAGTCTTCCTCTCCTACCGGCTCATGTAACAGGGTCGTTGCATGCTAACTATTTGGGACTTCTAGTAGCTCAGTTTCAGCTTTGTCCTGTCGGCCAATTCCTAACCAGTCGAGAATTCCGCAAATCAGTGGTGAACGGAGACTGTGATAGCATACCATCTAAGGCTGAGCCATTATTTACATCGAATCAACATTTTCTTATTGAACTTCACTTTGCAAGCAACCTTCGTGCATTTCAAATCACTTAGTTTTACACAAGTGTACACTATGCAACTGTAGAGGGGCGCCCATCGATCGCCCTACGGAACTCACTCGTCCCGTTGTGCCTTGGGGCTCTCTCTGGAACCCCTCAGAGAGTTCTCAGCAGTATCGAAAACGCAAGTATATATGATTCGACCACTCAGGACAAAATGTGTGGTCAGGAGCGAGATTAGTATCAGGATCGCCTACACCTGAAATCCCAGACCCCGTGGCCACTGGCGCACAGTTTACGTACAGAAAGGGCGTATACTTAATTTGAAATCGATGCACGCCACTCACATGTGGTCTCAGCCGGCCTGACGCGAGTCCGTCATGCAGTGGTGAGAACGTCGCCCAATGATCCACTGACCCAGGGTCCGGATCTCAGGTGTGCAGCCCCGGATTGAGATATCACCGGCTGATGACAACAGGTAACCCACAGACGCCCTTTCCTGTGTCTCTGCCCTTGTCGATAAACACATCTTAATTATTGATTGCCAGTCGCCATGCTACCGTCCGCTTGGGCCGTAGACCTTCATCGCCAAGGCAAAGGGAGGATGTTCATTTCTGGGCAAAAGTCTTACTGGTAATAATACATTTGCTTCGAGTTGCGAAATGAGCACCTGGGAACAGTGTGCGCTTACATTACCTGCATCGAAAGTAAGGCAGACGTAGTAGACAACCGCGTGAAAAATATTGTGACGAATGTCTAGATTTTAAGATTAAAGAGGGAACCCAATCATCTCACGGAGATAATGGTAGTGCTCATCGAGCGAGATCACATTAGGCTCCTCAAATTATGTATTAAGAATCAGGAAGCCGTCGAGCAGGCGGACTGACAACGTTCACGTGAGACGAAAAATACCAGTGGGCACAAAATAGGGTGAAACGGAAAGCGAGGGGGGATGGCGGTGCCAGAACAGTCCAACTGACCTAGCCGATGTATAAAGCAGAAAACGGCAAGCTTACGGCTACGTAGCGAAACTATGCAGTTGCGTAAGGTCGACAATGCTGAAGTCTACAGAGACCATTCGTTCGAAAATAAGCCATCGAAGGAGGACCACCAGATGGCCTCCAAAAAACCTCCGCAAGGGGCCATGGGTGCTTCAGAGAAATACAATCACTGCGCCATACCAGCGTAAGTTTAAAACTACTTCCAAAAGCAGGTACTCGAACGAGACTGATATGACATACAGTCTCTCGCACTGAAAAAAGACACGAAAATGCTTGCCAGAGGTAGGCACAAATAATTGGCAGACGTGGACGCTGTGAGCCCAGCAGTGCGCTCACCGAATGCCAGGAGAGGGGATGGAGTAACAGCTGAAGCGATGCAAGATCCAAATTGACGCGTGAGAGTATGCCAACGGAGTGCGCTATTTAAGTGCAGGTAAAAAGTATGATCATGGAGGCAGCCCCAGAGTCAGTGCTTGCAACTGCCGTTAATAAAGGGAAGTAGGATTCAGCCACCAGCTTTTTTCACGGAAAGATGCCTGGTTGCTCAGGGAGTCCCTGAGGCCTCTGGTGAAACCTCAGAATTGGGGCTCGAACAGGATCTGTAGCGTTCACGCAATTTATTAAATGGCATCAAAAAATCCGCAGATGTGACCGAAGCCCAAGACATAATCCGCTTGGGAGTTATAGTAATGCGCGTCAACAGAAGACTCCTTGAAACAACAGCTGTAGTTGGTTTTCGACAAGTTCCCCACCCGACATTCCGCACTAGACGTGTTTTGACCATATATTTCCTGGAGGGGAAAGTCATCAGCAGCCTCTGTTCGAATGCACCTATTGGTAGCCATGTCTTTTGTATTTTCGTCGGAGATTTTAGCTGTTTTCTGTACCCCTAATTCAAGATGTTGAGGAATAAGGAATATGGAAGGAGGGTTACTCAAAAATGAAGGAACAGGTGAAGGAAGTAGTTGGGAACACCACATTACGGTTTGATCGAGAAGCTAATTAATCTTTCTTCAAAAGCTCGATCCAATATTTGCTGGTAAGCCTTCCCACTTAACAGAAGGTCTTCATCCCCTAATCTTGATGGTTGACATTTGAAATAGAGCTATTAAGATAAGGAGGGGTATGTCAGGCGTCTATGATTCGGGAGTTTGATTTTGGAAAAACAGTGAAATAGCGGTCGAGAGCTCCTGAGAAGAAACATATAACCCTAGAGCTGACGTTAGTCAAAGAAATCTCGTGTAATTCGGCAACTATCCGCTTTTCTGGAACAAGCGATGCAATATGAAGATCCCATTCCCTGTGTAGAGGATGATCAGGAAAGCAAATCAGGCAATAATATGGACGAAAGGCTTATCGCGTTTGTTCAATTCCAATTAAACAAATAAACCCATTTTTGACAAACCACTACATTTCAGTATCGCGAGAACCAGCGGCACAATTGGCATGGTGACGTTCACGATAGACAGTAAAGACAGCGTTAGAACATCTACAGCCCACTAACTCGCCTGGTCGGAAGGGCACCTCCTCAAAGGTTTTTTGGACGATCTCTCTAACCGATTAGCATTCCCGGTCTCCGAGACCTTCGAAGCCCCATCAGTAACCGGTGCTCTGTCTAGGGATGGGAAACAGAAGACCAAGGGATCTCACCAAATGACTTCAAACCATTGAGTCCCACAAGTATTTGCTGCCAACCAGTGGGGGTACTAATGAAAACGAATTTAATAAAACACGTCTAGGAAAGAAACTTTTTTGTGCACATTGGCAAGTCTTGGAGCGGACAATCATGCCTACCAAGTTGTTGATTTCGATGAAATGTTAAACACAGTACCTAGTCCACACTAACTTCCGAGAAGCTTTCGGCAGTGTTCTAAGTAAACGAACTATATTTTAACACCGCAATATAGGTGTGACCGAGAACTTTCTGAAATGACTATCTGACTTCCTCGCAGGAAAATCTCAGTGTACGTGTATTGTCAAGTTAAGCCAGACTGAACAACTGGTCCTAGTTACAGTTCCACAGGAGGTCGTTCTGGATTCGATTCTGTTTGTAATATACGTGAACGACTGCGCAGATGAGCTGGACAGCGAAAGAATAATAATTACCAAACGAAGAACCAGGGGATGATCTGCTACTCCGTAATAGCCCATATTTATTTCTACGAAGATGCCCGGAGTGGTCCCTAAACCTTAAGTTCTACAGATGACAGATTATCCTCCACTTGACTCATCGACGGAAAATCGGTAAAGTTGTAACGCATTAAAAGCGTTCATTTCACTCTGCTTAAGGGGTTTCGTCATGCGAATGTCGCCAATTCTGAAATCCTCGTCTAACTGTGCCAGGGCCCCAAAAGAGGCGATGGTGTCGTAGACGCCACCAATAGGTTGCCCGTCGATTTCGTTGATCAGCTTTTTGAGTGCATGTCTGGGACATTTGTTTGGCTGCTCTTAGAATATTTCGTTTAGTTTTTGTGCCCCTAGAGGAGCCGAGGTTATTCTCTTTCGGAGAACATGCAATGGTGACTAGTCGCATTATTCGGTGGATTAAAACCCTTGCCCAATGAGAAACGGCCAAAAAACTCAAACGGACACGATATGATCATAGTTTTTAGAATTGCGGAAGAAATGAACTGCACGCCTAAGTTAGATGTCAAAGATTCAACATCGTGCAAACCGTCCTATTTTCTCAACAGGTTGCTGAAGACCCCGTAGTTTTATCGAAAAACATTGACACCAGCAAAGTTGGAGTATTTGTTTTTACATGGTCCCACATCAGTCCTTGGCAGACCACTGTTATTGCTGTCTCATCACTTGCCTGTTCTCCATCTATCTTTACGTAGGTTTTTCCAAGACCACACGGCTCTTGGTTATAAAAGTAGCAAAAAGGCACATTTGTGTATCTATATGTTCAACCAGTAGTTCATAATCTTATTATGTGAAATTAGACCCCCTTAAGCTGGCTGCGCTGTTGCGTTTGACCTAAACGGATCTGAACATATATGTACGATGCGGTAAACGGAATTGCCGCGCTCAATGTCATTTTTAGTCGGTTAGACTCAACCCTGCAGCTGATGCGCGTTGGACCAGGGAATACAGTGTGCGACCGACCCTGTGTGTCCTTTCCTAATCATAACGAACCAGACGCCGTCCACAGTCCATGCCTAAAAGACTCGGCGGCTTCGGGTGGGGTTTGAAGCCACGACAGCAAGTGCAAAGCTTGTGCAAAACGGACGCTCTCACTCCCTGAGCTACGAGGTCCCGATCGGGAGCTGTGAGTTTAATCACACTTCGACCAAGTCACCCGCCCAACCTACTGCAACGTATGGAATCCAGTAATTCTCATACAGTAAGCTGACTGCCCAGGCAAGATTTCCTAGGCAATAAATCTGGAATCCATCAGATGACTACCACCCACCGAACCCTCAGAATTTTTCGCAATTAGGCCAGATGAATTGTGTCTTATTAGACACCAATGAATTGCCGGCGAGTTTGTTAACTGGCTCAATATCTCGTCCGCCACCGAAGCTGAGGGTCCGACTGTAGTGGCTGCTGCCTAGTACGATCATTGTAGCAACTCTCATTGATATGAGGTGTGAGCTGCTGAAGTCCAGTTCGTGTGAATTGAGGAACTAGCACATCTGTGGCACATGGAGGCGCGGATCATGACTTGTCAGTCACTGAGGCTATGCTGATCTCTAGTCACCTTGGCCCTGCCTTTCTAGTGGAATATGGTGAAATTGAGGAGAATGCAGTAGATAACGCGCAAGTCTCTCGTATTGCAAACCGATTCATGTAAAAGTCACCCCTGTTTCTCCTAGGAGGACACTGTTCTGCATCGGTAACCATGGGCAAACCCCCAGCTGGGTTCAGTGCACTGTTTAAAATGGAAAATCCAAGATTGTCAACTCTCTTGACCGTAATGACGATTTCCACAGGGGACATTTAGTTAAGTCCGTAGGATTTGACTGTATCGAACCTGTGACGAAGAGCCTGCTGTGAGTTTATGGTAGAAAGCTGTCTAAGTGGTCAACGACAATCGGACCGTCGTGGAATGGCTTGCACAGGCTACCCACTCCACAACTTCAGATCTGTTTTTCATATGCCTTAATCCAGTGCTCACACCAAGAGGGGCCATCGGTCGACAAAAGATGAGGCGAGGTTTGGTTCTGCAGTCCCACTTGAGCAATATCATATGGTTAGCTTACTAGAACAATTTTAGTTAATATACCTAACTTAGCCACTCGCTGGATTAGGATTATTAAGAGAGCGCAAGCAGGGCTCGAAGCACGCGCAGGGAAGCGCGTGTGAACCGATACCTGGAGTAATCGAGGCTGGCGTATAATCACTCATTCCACCATGACACAGTCACTCGCTGGATTAAAGTGGTGAGGAAGGTACAAATACGTGATATTTGTAAAGTCGGCGTATTCGTATCTACCACTTTTTTTTACAAAGCTAACCATATGATATCACTCAAGTGGGGCTGTAGGACCAAACCTCGCCAAATATGATGCACTTAGCAATTCGTGACTTAGGCATGGCGTCACTAGTTTTCCAATTCCAAGACTTCCGAAACTCTTGAGCATGTCTGGTACCTGTAAGCTAAAATGATATAGGTGTTGGGTAAATCTTCCAAAAAACAACTACGGCAGGTCGACCATCGTGACCGACGATGTCCACCGTGTGTTCCACTGCAGGGTGAGAGCAGGGAAATTGACTTGCACGTGAGTTCGTTTATGGTGATAGTGGACTTACGCTGCATCTACTGTACTTCCTCCCCCGCCTATCTGGTTCCGGTGTCATGACAGAGCCAAGAAGACGAGGGGTGGGAGTGGGCTCAGGTAGCCGGCACTGCGAAAACCCACACCTAGGCGTACCACCACACCTGGTCCACAAAGTACACTGACCAGGATTTTGCACCAAGACAAAAGGGGGGCGTCTCGGATCCTTCTGAGTAGGAATGCCATATTAGTTACTTTAAGAAGAAAGCATTACGGTTTTGACCCAGTCGGCCACTCCACAAAAACACACAACACTGGGCCGACTGCGAGGTCCAAGTTATCCCGTTAGTTGGCAGCGTTCAAAGCCACGGCTTTTAGCTCACTGTGATAGATTTAAGCGCGTCAGATTATGTATAAGGAGGAATATGCGCTCAGACCGTCGACTTCACATTCTCTTCCCTCTCCCAGGCACCAATCCGCTGTTCGAGCCGGTCAGATGTCTGATACAGTAGCCAACAGTGTAGGATGTATGAGTATGGCCCCCCATTTCCTCCAATGAGAAACGACTTTTGCACCCGAATAATCGACTTTTCAAATCTATTTTTCCATGCGTTTGTCACTTCTCAATTGTTCTATCCATTTTCTTTTGGATCTATCAACAGTTTTTTTTTCTGGGAAGAACTGTCGTTGTTGGTAACGTATTTTGCAGAATTCGAAATAACACTGTCTTTATTCAAAAAAAACTTTCAGAAAATTATTAAGCGGTTGTGGCAAACTCCCGTTGGTTTGTTTGCTCCTCATATAGCCGAGGCCTGCTGTTTCCTCCGAATTATCTGTCAGACTCGGTGTTAATACTGATCCCTAGGTTAGGTCCCACTTTCGCATCACGCGTCCCCCGCACTTGTCCTCCCTTTGCAGCAAGAAGTTCGTTACAATCTCATGGCTGTTGTGCCAGATCGGCGTATTGCCCTGAACGATCGCATAGGCAGCTTGCGGAAGAATCGGCTCATTGTGACTCGCAGCATTCGTCAGCGGGCCGAAGTGACGGCGACACTCGCTGCACGCCAACCCCCGCTGGATTTCAAACAGGAAGCACTTGAGACGAGCACCTTGAACGATGACATACTAAAGGGTGAGGAGGTGAAAAACGAGCAACATGGCGATGATCGAGCAGAGGCGCTGGAACACAAAACGACTCCGCCAGCGTCCAGTCATCCTCCGAACTCCCTAGCTCTTAAACCATTGGCTGTCCGTCGTCTCCTTAGTGACAACGGAATGACTCAGGCGTTGGAATTACCGTAAGTCACCACTTTCGCGTTTTTCTTGCTTACCGTCATAAGCCCCTTCTCCCAGCAAGACCCTGCTGCCCTTGCGGTTATCCTATGCAGATTTCCGTTACTTAACCGCCGGTGGGGATTAGTTATATGCCCTTTCCCGGGCAGGGTTAGGGTTATGGTTTGGATTAAGGCTAGGATAGGAGAATATTCACCCTAACGTACGTGGGGTTGTGGGGCGGGGAGAGAGAATGCCTATTCCGGCGGCTTGCCCAAGCGGGGCCATATAAGTCATTTCGACCAACCCATCTCCCTTGACGGTTAGCAATTTCGTGGACAGACTCACTCCCGCGCCATATTTTGACAGGTCGTCGCCCTGGTTTATGACCAAGGCTGGCGCCGTGTCGTTTAAGCTGAATCCGGTTTCCTTTTGTGCCGTTGAACATCAGGTACTCGACTAACCCACGCACTCCTGTCCCCTAACTGTTGTTCATGTTAATTTTCTCAGAAAATCGTGCCGGCCTCCTAGTTGTATCGCTTTAATCCTGGGCCTCGTACTCACACCGCGCCTTACAAGGTAACGCCGCCATGAGGTCGGTTGATCGTTGACTTGTTGTACAGATTAGATGCAGCGTATACGCCAAAGCACGCGGAATTATCTAAAACCCGGGAATAACTGGGGAGCAAAAAACTAAAAAAAACCTTAAAGCTAGAGCAAGTATTAGTGGCTCACGAGTAGATAATATCAATAGTAAGCAAAAATGTGACGTCCAAGCAACATATCACAGGGCGAGGCTTTCGTCCGACGTTTCAAGCAGAAATGTAGACCACCCATTATCAGATAGCAGCGTAGCCTCTGCACAGCTAGCGTTAAAACATGCGCGGGTACACCCTCCCCCATCAGAACCGCCGTTTTGTTTGTCCAGTGTCGCCTCCAAGGGCCGCACTCCCCACTGCTGTCCCTAAAGTACTCTAGGAGATAATTACTCCTTTCCCTGGTAGCTGTTCTGCAGTGGATTTCCACTCCCTTAAAGAGCACACATACGCAACTCAGTTTTCGTTGACGGCCAGCCTACAACTAAAAAACCTACTGAACTCGTAAGACACTGATCTACCTTTTAGTCTCTGGATGCATAATTATCCGGGCTGTTCGCTGAGACTGTCTTCAAAAATCTCGAATGGGAGGCTTTCGCCATGTACAAATCCAAATTTTGGGAACAATATACTACTGTCACCTTTATCGTCGATCAGGAAAAGACTGAGTACTGCAAAATCCTCGCGTATATTAATGATTCACGATGGAGATGGAACTGGAAAATCTAATCCCCCTCCTGGACGTCCTTATCCTCACCCAGTCTGATGATCAACTGGCGAAAATGCACTGTGGAAAATTTGCCCTCACGCTGCAGACCCGGCCTTGAAAAGAAGGATACTCGATCGCTAAAAAGGTAATGTTATTCGTCTGGCGTTCCGGATTTATACTCGAACCTATCATCATAAACAACAACAACAGGGAAGGATAGTAAACGTGCAGGGCACAGTATTCATAAGATGCAGTTTCTGTGCGAACACAATCGACATAATTATCAGACCTCGCATTCCCCTCCGCCGCTCGTACTTATTGTGCTGATTGTTTGATCGCCCACATGTGAGTTGTGTTAATGGCTGCTATCTCACCACTGGTGTTAGTGATTGTTGTGATGCTGGTTTGACATTTCAGCTCGTGAATGCTATCAGTGGAAGTAGTGTCTCAGTTATCACAGCAGCGCTTTCCCTCGGCAGAAACTAAGGTACCCTATGCCAGCTGAATAAGCCAGTGGAAACTACCTGTGGGCCTCCAGCCGCCAAGACGAAGACAAGCGATAATCTCTGAGAGCTCCACAAGGCCAACAGATACTTGCATGCATTCGTTGGAAGAAGCAGGATGCACCGAAAAGACCTAAATGAGTAAACAAATGAGCCCACATCGTGGCGAGGTCCCCGCGCATGAATGACGTCTGCAAAACCTTGGCCAGATTTCCCTCGCCACTTAGAATAGGGATCGTCTACAACTCCTGACTCACCACTCAGTCGACAAATGATGCGTCCGAAAGACCAATTTACGGCGGGAGACGCCCGTTATCGTCTAGGAACTCCAATGCAGCGGCGGCTAGCATAGTCGCGTCGGAAAAACCGGCCGATAACTTCCCAAACGGTAACGAAAACATCGGAAGGTGCTGTGGAGGACTGACACCAACTTACAGGTGGCAACCCACATCGCGGAAACTGGCTTAAGCTTTATTTTCGAAGGACTCAGCATAGTCGGGCAAAGAGACGACCAAATGGCAAGTTATCTGCAATAAACTTGGCTGTCAACTGATCCCGCGATCAATTGCAATATTGGCCTGCCTCTGACACACGTCCCTTCGTCACTATCTGACCAAAAGCAGACAAGACGTTTCATTGCCCCACCCGACAGCCGCATGAGAAAAGGAGCGAATTCACACTCCTTCGGATCGTTCCGGTCACCTAGTAGCTGGTGCTTCCTATGGCACCACGGATACCATCACCACTCTAGAGGGGTAGCCCAAACCCCGACAATCGGCGCCAACTCGGGTTCCTCAGGGAGCCAGTATATTTTTGCAGGTGAAGCTGCAATCCACGTAGCTCGAGCTATCAAAATGGGGTACACCTTCCCCCCTGCAGTATGATGGTGCGAGGACACACGGTCTCGTTCACACTCGAGAGCCAGGCGTGCGACTTTCCCAGAGACGGCACCAGCCAACCAAGCCTTGGATCTAGTGGAGCGCACGACCTACGCTCCTTATAATACGAGCCGTGCCGATGATACAGCACCAAATAATACTCGTGAAGTATTTAAGGCTTTACCGAAAATGGAAATACGCATTGTGGGGGCCAATGCGTTAACTTAAATTGTACTTCCACAGAATATCCAGGCATCTATAGAAAAGCCCAAGTTGTTTTGAGGTGTGAGTGAACAAGGACTTCTGATACTTCACGTTGTACTCGCGGGCTTCGAAAAACGAAATGAAGTATGCAAAACCTAGTGGAAATCAGACCGTCAATCGTCGGTTGTTGAATTGAGTTAGTAAATACATAATACAGCTTTTGTTTGGTGCTAGGGCTCGTATTAACATTTAACCAATTGCGATTTACTAGAGAAAGCTGTTTAAGATTGTGATCGACGAAATTCACGTAATAATGTCATAAAGCCGTATATGAAGTGGCTGGCCATCGTTTTAAAGTGATAATTTAGTTGTAAACCGGACTAGAAGCACACCTCTTTCGTTGCATGAACCAGTGCGTTATTCTGGAAATTTACTTTGACGTTCTGGCAGCGATGGAGGCTGTTGGGCCAAAAGTCTTGCGTAACAGTACGTACGAACGTTGTTCATGATATCCCCCGTCGACCACTTTCCGTAATTGGCGACCAGATAAACCATCAGACGATAACGGTTCTTGACTTTTTCATCCCAGTGGCGCCCTTTAATCTGCTTTTTATCCCGCAGATTATGTTCCAGGCCTCCATCTTAAATTTGTCTAAAATAAAACCATACCGCATAGTTACCTGGGTTTCCAAGCTGAGGGCATTTAATTAACGCGGTCTTTGGAAAATAGAAAGCGTTATCGAGGGATTTTTGCAGAATAGGTCTGCTACGAAATTCCGCAGGGGAAGGTCAAAATCACTGGCTGGTCAGGAATAACCCGGGACTATTTTCTCCGCCAACTGTCATGCAATTATGTCTTTGAAGATGGATAAAGTGGTCATCCCT
Organism: Spirometra erinaceieuropaei; assembly: GCA_902702965.1. Classification (NCBI taxonomy): domain Eukaryota; kingdom Metazoa; phylum Platyhelminthes; class Cestoda; order Diphyllobothriidea; family Diphyllobothriidae; genus Spirometra; species Spirometra erinaceieuropaei. Next base: position 297,242 of record CACRXP010000729.1, read on the forward strand.
GTTTGCTGCACGACTGCTAAAATTCAAAAAAATTTTATTGGCCCATGTGTTGCCCACTTTTCACCGGCATTCAATATGCTCAGACAAGTTAGCTCCCAACATGTTTAGCATTTAGCATGGCAGAGGTAGGTGGTGGAGTGCCGGAGAGCATCATGATGTCCTGTACTCGATATCAGGGTTCCCAGTTCTCCACACCTGGCAGAAAAATCGGTGTCGAGGTTATCTGAAGTTCAGGTCGTTGATTTGACTCAGTTGAACGAATGTCCGCTCCGAGAAGAACACCCGTGAGTGCACTAAGTTTATTAACGTTAAAACTCGATGTCACGTAGGACTCACGTGAAAATCTCCTGAAATGCATGTGAATGCCTTTTTTGCATTCACATGCATCAGGTTATAAACATACACAGAAAGAATACGCTGTCCGGTGTACCTCTATGTACTTCAAATTCTGAAGAGGATCCTTTGAGTTGAGTAAATCCACTTGAAACCGTTGGATTTTCGAGAATGTCCAGCATCGCACTGTGACATCCTACCAGGTTTGGCAAGAAAGATCTGGAAATGTTCGTAAGTATGATTCCCAATGTCGGTTTGCAGGGAGTGCAAAAACTTTTGAAACGCCGGCAAATGTTGAATGTGCTTCCAGATATGGTCGATTACATTAGTGGGTTTAGGGCACCAATCAGCATCTAGCATATTCCCCTGCACAGACTAGACTTTGGCTGGAGATCTTTCCATCTGCTGGTGCAAGTTTACGCCCGAAAAAATGCCCCACGTTAAGTGCTGTGTATTTTTCGATTTCCTCACGGTGGTCGCTTATCTCCAGTCATATGTGCTAAGGAAAATGAGCACTAATTTCGCTTCTTATTCTAATTTTCTTAGTAAATTGCATTTTTCTTTAATGTTGTTACCTGAAGGGAGTGTTTCAGTTTCTGCTACTCCCTGTCCACGCAACTTAATTGCTGGCTCCTCACCTCTACCTAACCAAACTTTACACACTTACGAATCCACTTTACCTCGTGCTGATTTGCCTACACATGGAAGCCGTCCCTAACTGAGTGGCCCGTCGTCACCGACCACAACCCCTGTGGGGAATTGTTAACTGGGGTCCCTCAATTTTCGCGTTCACTTGCTTGCCTACCACCACCACCACCA
>CACRXP010000730.1:0-21010 GCA_902702965.1 Spirometra erinaceieuropaei
TTTGGCAGAAAAATTGTCAGTGGCTGTCAGGAGGGGACATAAACTGACAATGTTTCAATTCTTCTTTCTGACGAAGGACGTGACCAACTGTTTGCAAAATATTCCCGATAAGGCACCTTCTGAAAGTGATGGCATACAAGAGATGGCTTTTTATTTGATCCGTTGGTGTGTGAACGTCCATTTTCTTCGGCGATTATGTTTCACATTTAGGTGAGTCTACTGATATGTGCTAAATTTCATTTCGCAGAGAAAAGAACATCTCGCTACAGCGGTGAAGGAATTCAAGGGCTGTCTTTTTATGGAAGTGTGTACGAAAATAAACCATATTACTATATTTTGGGCAGTCGATTGAGAGCACTAAAACCGCAAAATTGTAACCGACATTTTAAAAACACCTTCAAACAAATCGGACTTTGTCAACGTCAGAAAACTCTCCTAATACGCAGAAAATTGTTACCTGTTAAAGTTTCTTTCAACTATACAATCATCAGTCTGCATCCAGACACGTGGCCACAGGCGAACTTCCGTCCTCCATAATCAAATGCATCACGAAAAATGTACAAACGAAAAAAAACTACATTTTATTCCCTTAACACTCTTTTGAAACGCACAATCAAGCATTAGACACTCGACTAGCTGTCATGCTACATATTTCACAAACTCTTGAGTGAGATTCACCCTGGAGATTATATAAAAATGCTATTGAATCTCGTTTTGCTCATGTCATTTTAGGTACGGAGATGTCTGCCTGAACAGGCATTGTGGGTTTTGGCAAATTTAGTCTCCTCATTTGAGAAGAATATTCGAACTTTCATCTTTTCCGCCTTTCTTAAGAAAACTTGCTGTTTCTAACCAAGGCAATATTCTAGACGTGGTATTACGTTTACTACTTTTGGGGTTCCATTTGTACGTAGGTCGTTCAGTGCTAAATGGCCCTTAGATAGGTCTAATTGGGTCGTTCTCCAATTGGTCATTGATTTCCCGTGAAGTTGCGCATATTTCACGCGTTAGGTTACCTACGGCATGAGTGTGGACTGATGTTCTAGTGCGTGGGCATGTCATCGGAATGCCGCATTCAGTGAGTGAAGGTGCGCGCGCAATCTGAGCACGAAAACTGGGCGACATTTTATTGATCGCTCTCGCTTCTAAACATTTGACAAAGTACAGTAGGTGAGCTAACTCATGAAATGTCAACCGAAATTCCGAAATGCGTTTTTGTTTCGAAAAGATTAATTAAGTAGGATTGTAAAACTAGTCAGCCTGCAAAATACTTCTATAATATTTCTGTTACCTCAGCGTGCCGGCTGCATACAAAAACTACACTCTGTAAAAAATGATCACTTAAGTGACATGCATTTTTTCATTGATTTTAGATCTCCCTAAAAGTCCAATTATATTCCATTAAAAACTTGCATAAAAATATTCATTCTTTTGCTCATTTGGTAGACAATTACGTCTTCTTTTAATTTTCTACTGGAAGGAAGGACATAATTCGATTTTAAAAAAATTTCTTATTGTGGGACTTTTAAATACCGTGAAATGGTCGCTCATAAAACGTCATGTCTCTGTATTTACCGATGTGGCTTTTAAAGCTAACAATATGGATTAAATCCACTGCAAAATTTTATGAACCCCATCTGGTCTCCTCTTAATACCGTAGAGAAATGTATGGTTATTCTTACGCGGAAAATATACGGTTTGTAGATTACAAACCCTGAATCCAAGTGTAACGGTAGAGCGGGTTCAAACTTATTCGGGCATTGGGAAAATTTTGAAAACCGAATTATACCCTTCCTTCGAGTATAACATTGGAAGTAGACGTGATTGTCTTCCAAATGAGCAAAGGAATGAATAGTTTTATGCAAGTTGTTAATGAAATATAACTGGACTATTAGGGGCATCGAAAATCAAGGAGAAAAATTCATGCCATTCAAGTTGTCATTTTTTCCAGAGCGTGAATTTTGCTTGCAGGCGGAAAGAAGTTCATTCGAAAGCCGACATCCTGAGGTAACAGAAATATTATAGAATTATTTTGCAGGCTGACTATTTTAACAATCCTACTTAATTAATCTTTTCGAAACGGAAACGCATTTCGTAATTTCGGTTGACATTTCATGAGTTCACCCACCTACTCTAGGTCCGTAGAATAACAGGGAAGGGATTGGGGCTGGTGTTGTCTAGGGGGGACTCTAAACACTCGATCTCCAGTCGTGCTGGTCGGGGGCGCAGGTTCCCGACAAGGCCGATACGTGACTGGACTGTGAGACAAGCTGACTCTGTATTTTCACTTCAGGTCGTTGGCCCTTGCGTCCTGGCAGTTGCCCAATTGTTGCATACGACAGGAACGCACTGCGACTGGCACGTGATGCTGAGGCGATGGCTCGAAAAAACCACCGGGAACCCCTAGGGTAGTCCCGTAAACCAGTTCGGTGGTGACGCACACAAAGTAGGGTTTGAGCGCGGGAACCACAGGAGCTACTCTCTCCAATGAGTAGATTTATCTTAGGCCCGGAGCAAGGTATTGAGTAGATGGTGGAAGCCCTCAGCTAGACCGTTGGATGAGCGATGGTAAGCCGACGTGCGCATGCGAGAACACCTGGGGAGGTCAGAAAGAGCGTTAAAAAGTCCTTATTCAAATTGCTTGTCTCGGGCGGTGGTAATAATTGTGGGAACACAATAATGAGAAATCCAGTGTTCCAAAAAAGGCACGAGCGACAGTATCTGCAGCGATGTTAGGGATCAGAGCTGCGATGGGCAATCGCTTAAATTGGTCAGCTGCAGTGAACAAGTAGTTGCAACCACAAGATGTTGGCAAAAGACCCACGAGATCAACGTGCACATATGCAAAACGCGGATCGGGTTCAAGGAAGGTCCCAATTGGGGTCTTATTCTGACGCCTGAGTTTGTATGTCTGATAGGCCATACAGGAGCGAGTCCAGTGGCGGATATCATGCTGGGCCAGACAAACCGGTCGCTGACGAGGCCCTGAGTAGCCCGGATGTCAGGGTGAGCAAGATTGGGCAACGCGGTGAAAACACCTCGTGGCATCTCACTCGATACTATAGGGCGAGTAACCGCCGGGACATATTGTATAGGAAGTGGCGAGAAGGGGGATGATTTTAATGTGAAGCCTAGTATGCTTCGGTTGTTCGAAAAAATTCGCCTGCTCCTGCAGCCCGACCATGTGTTCCAAGCGGATGGAAGGGCGCGTGGGACATTAATTCCAGGTAGGGATAGACAGTCGGCGACCTGATTAGACAGCCCTTCAAGAAATCTAATATTCGTGGTATATTGAGAAATAAAATTAAGATGGCGGACCTCACGGGCGAATACTTGCCAGAGGGGGTGGAGAAGGCATAAGTAAGAGGTTTATGGTCAGTGTAAATACAAAACTTTTTGCCTTCAACATAGTTACGAAAATTCATAATGAAGAGATAAAGGACAAGGAGTTCCCCAAAGAAAGTGCTACAACTAGTTTTGGCGGATGTCAGCTGAACAGAGTAGACGGATATAGGTTAAAGGCCCGTTGGGATCTGTTGCTGGAGGGCTGCACCTATGGGGCATTTAGAGCGCCAGCAACAGTAGGGAGCGGAACATCAGTTAGAGTGCGAAGAGCAACTTAATCCACATGCGTCTTTTCGAAAAGTTGGAAGGCGTCCACGGCTGTCTGTGAATAAAAATTCGCGGTGGTTGCCCCGTAAAACATGTGTGAGAGGGGGTAACATTAACTGAGCGTAGCGAGGGATGAGATATCAATAAAAAATTTTAAGGCCTATGAAAAAGCGCAGTTGTCGGAAATAAATAGAAGGAGGAAACTCGCAAATAGCCAAAACTCTGGCGTCTACAGATGATAACCAAAAGCATCTACGAGATGTCCTAGGAACAAGAGCGGGGGAACACCAGAAAACTCTTTTGGAGGCACTGAGGTGGACACCATATTGGCTCAGTCGATCAAAAATAAGGCGTAGGTGTTGCAGGTGCTGATGTCCACTGAAACATACAACTTGAAGATCATCTACATAAACAAGAACGAAAGAAAAATCGCGGAGGACTTTGTTCCCGAGACTTTGGAAAGTTTGGGTGGAGTTACGGAGTCCAAAAGGCATCCTGAAGAACTCGAAAAATGTAAATGGAGTCGTATTCGCCGTTTTTGGAATGCCGTCTGGAGCAGCGAGCCTTGATTTTTTCATAGGTCTCTCCAACAAAAGTGAAGAAAGTATGTGGTCAGAATTCAAACCGCCTCATGAGGTGTTCGATTTTGAGGGCATTCTGAGTCTCGTCGTGCGCCTCTTCAAGTCTCTTCCGCAACACTTCGCGGGCCAAGTTTGGTGCGATGAACGTGAATAACGACGTCACGTCGAAGGAGACCATGATTTCGTCTTATTGAATCCTCCGATCTCACATTTACCATTGCAGAGCATATTTAAGTACTTTGCTTAATGCTTTATAAGTTCCGGTGAACAAAGCATACTCGAAGGAATAAATGACTGCCGCGCTTTACGAGCGGACGATTTTTATTGCCGAGGGGTTATTGTGGACCGGAAGATCGACTCTGACATAAAACCATAAAAGCTTCCTACCCACGGGGAATAAAATCTTGGGCCAAATAAGAAGCAAACTATCAACAGCCAAGCTGCCATCTAAGTTTCAGAGGTCAGGGGTTCGATATTAAACCCGATGGGCAACAAACTTGGCACTATGAATGCTAAACAGCATAGACTATCTACGAGTATTCTGAAAAAATTTGGCCATGTCCACTTTTACTGCATCCACACTCACCTTATTTTAGAAGGAAGATTAAGCCACTGCACCGGATAAATGGTCGCAACCTGTGAGTGGACGCTTTTTATCCAAACTGGAGAATGGCAGATTGCTTTTTTGGGGAACAAATTTGGCTTTAAGACGAGACGAACAAACTCTGTTAACTTCCTCCACGCTACATTTATTGATTTGGTTAGCTGACTGGTCGGTAGGTAGAGTACGCGAACACTGGAGGACATGCAATTAGTGAGTGCGACACAGAATATTACAAGTTTATTATCATGACTATCGATCACCCTACTGTAGTTTCTGTCGGACAGTGGCCTTTTTTCAGACTGGTTGAGTGCCTGTCTTCACTAACGACAAAAAGCCCCACTGGAGGAGTATTCTTCACCCCTGTCGTCCGATAAGCGTCCATAAGGACTGTTTACCAATAAATACATTTTGGAGATGACTGGCAGCAGTTGGTGTCCAGTGCAACAGTGCTCTGCTAAGTCAAACGTCAGGAAAGTACGTAGGCAAAGTACGTAGGCAGTCTATTAGTGGGCCGAAGCTAAAAAGTAACGGTTGCTGAACGCTCATAGGAGGGTCTGACTTGCGCGAGTTTAAGGCGCGTCAAGGTCATGCTACTGCCCAGCCAATTGGCAAGTGGTGTCAAGGCAGGATGCGCAGGCGAGCAACTGCGATACGTGTGGAGAGCAATATCGATGTTAGATACTGGAGTACCTGATCTCCTATGTAATGAGATTGAAGTACGAAAGTTGACATATGATCTGTCATCGTGCCTGTAGCATAATTTCACACGGCACTTCCATCACCTTAACATTTAGTCATTTATACCGCGGCCGTGGCGGTGAAGAAGGGTCCTTACTGATAATTTGAAACTTTTGTCTCAAAATAAAGCTCATTAGCTCTCTTCCTCTTCCTCTTCCTCCTCCTTCTCCTCCTCCTCCTCCTCCTCCTCCTCCTCCTCCTTCTTCTTCTTCTTCTTCTCCTTCTCCTCTTCCTTCTCTTTGTAGCCTTGACAAAGCATGTCTGCAGTAGGACGGGAAGTTGCAACTTTTAGCAACGCGTGTGCACTTGGGCATACAAAAGGGGAAACTCTGTTGTTGCCTAAAGAACTGCAAAATAAGACCGTCAGTTTTTTTGGTTTAAGAAAGAACCAAGTCCTTCCTGTTTGCGGTGTTGTAAAAGTCTTGCTGTAAGTTAAAATCATGCACTAGGCATAGGGCAGATTCTACCCTTGCTCAAAAACAGAACTATTTTTATATCGCACGCATCTAAAACAGAACAGGAAACGAAACCTGTACTTCGTTACCGTCTTTCAAACTGAAGGATGCAGTTTACTCGCGTTTTTTGAAAAGGCTGCTTACTACCTCGCCCTTCAGGATGAATGAAAATGACGGTAACTATGATCCTGAACCGATGTTAGTAAAGACAGAGGTGACCAGAAAGAACGATTCTGACTTATTGTTGTCGTGAAGAAGGAGACACGATCACTGGGACAAGGACTTTCTTTGCTTGACGTTTCGGATCCGTGCTCGAACACATCAGAGACAAAAGCAGATATGGGTGGTTCATGCACAAGGGGTTGCAGTATTCATAGGATTCAGTCGCTATGCTACCGGAAGGAGCAATCCTGACTTATCGGCTATAATTAACTACACCTAACCCCAACCTAGGCCGCAAAAGTCGGAGATTCAAGCCCTGTTTCAGGCGCACACCGGTCCATTGGCTTCCCGAAGCAAACAAGCTTCGTATGGGCGATAGGGGTCACGAACAGGCAACCACCTACCAGGCCGAAGTCGGCCAAGCTATGATAGCAGCGGGGAGACGACAGAGTCTGGGGGTAGATTGATACAGCACTGTTTCGGGCTTGTTGTGCCTCCATTCAGCCAATCATAACCCTGACCACCAGCAGCTGGGACCAGAAACACAAACATGCGCACAGACGCACCTGGCGCAGTTGATCCACCACTGGGGTCTACCAGATGGGTCATAAGCACTTCATCGAACCGAAATTCATCAGTGCCTCGCCACCTGTCATCCTCTGTCGCTGCAGATCGGGTATTTATCAATCAGGAATGGGCGCGCACCGATTTATTGGCTTCACAAAGCAAACAAGCTCCGTATGGGTGGCGAAGGTCACGAATAGGCAATCAGTTACCAGGCCGAAGTCGGCCAAGTCATAATAGCAGCGAGGAGGGACGACATAGAAAGCGGGTAGATGGATACAGTACTGTTTTGGGCTTACTGTGCCTTCATTCAGCCAATCATAATCCTGACCACCTGGCAGGCGACAGGGCACTGATGAAATTCGGTTCGATGAAGTGCTTATGATCTCATCTGGTACACCCCAGTGGTGGATCAAATGCGCCAGGTGCGTCTGTGAGCATGTTTGTGTTTCTGGTCCCAGCTGCTGGTGGTCAGGGTTACAATTGGCTGAATGAAGGCACAATAAGCCCGAAATACTACTGTATCCATCTACCCGCATTCTCTGTCGTCCCTCCTTGCTGCTATTATGACTTGGCCGACTTCGGCCTCGTAACTGATTGCCTATTCGTGACCTTTGCCACCCATACGGAGCTTGTTTGCTTCGTGAAGCCAATAGATCGGTGTGCGCCCACTCCTGGTTGAATAAATACCCGATCTGCAGCGACAGAGAATGACAGGTGGCGAGGTGGTGCATCGCAAAACAATGGGGATACTCGCAATGCTTAAGTAGGTGCTGTTTTATCCTGTCTGATTTCCTAGGTGGCCTTTAGGACGCGCATTTAAGAGTCGGCCTCCTTGCGTGACTGAAATGTTTCAGGACAATGACGAATCATAATCAGGGTCATAAGCACCCCTAGATGACCTTTTCTGCCCATAATCACATTTCAGGATCTCAGTAAATGTTTCATGACTTACGTCGTCTCTGTAAGGAGATAGTTTTTAAAATCGTCTACGCGTCCTGCTGCTATCCCAACAGACGTCGGTTCCCTTCAGAAGCTCCGTTAGTCAAATAGTGTGGGCAGACGCATGCAAGCTCAAATTAAAAATAACCTTAACGAATGAGTATTCCTCCTAGCCACGCTCTCTCGAGAAAGCACCAAGACATTATTAACTGTTGCTTTGCGTGAAGTGCATTTGTTGCTGTTGAAGGTAAAGGTTTGACGTACGCCTCCATTGGTGACGGCGCATCGGTACAGTTTGAAAGTTTCGTCCTGCAAAATTCCTACAGTACACCCTTCTCTAGCAAATGTATTAGCAGAAAATTGAGTTATATTTTACCATATTGCTTCTTATTTGCTGATCTTTATGTGCAGTAGATGTGCTAATTCAGGAAATGCTGGCCGATAGTCTGAACTACGTTTTCGACTCGAAAAGATTACCTAGGCATGATTGTAATATTAATCACCATTCAGCATAATCCCAAGATAATTCAGTCACTTGAGGATGTCAGATTTTAAAAGAAATTGTTTCCGTCCGCCTCCAAAAACCATACGCTCTAAAAAACGAGTTTTCCCATAGTTTTTGATGCCATTATAAATTCCAATCTATTTCATGGAAAACATGCATAAAAATCCCTTATTTTACTCATTTGGTAAAGAATTATGTCGTATTCATTTTTCATACTAAAAGGAAGGGTATAATTCAAATGCCTCCACTGCGCGTAAGAAGGCGAATGTCTGCAAGCGCATTAACGATAATTAATAAATTCACGTAAGTAACGTCGGGGAATAGACTCGATCGCGTTCAGTATACAGACAGAAATGTTGCACCACCAACTGCGCACTTTCCTGCTAGTCCAGCTTTCAGCTAAAGTGAAGAAAAGAGGTAAGTCCTGGAGACTGTGGTATTCGGGAATTCTTGAGGATGAACGAAAACCAGTGTAACAGTGGTTAATAGCCATTGGTGTAAGTGGTGGATGGGTAATCGGTATCCCATCATCTTCGAAATCCTTAATAAGACCCACTAGGCAGTATTTCCTAGTCTCTGCACGTTGAACCGTCTTAACATGGGAGTTGCAGGACGATGTACTAGTATCGACATGCAGTCCTCTCCTCCTTTACTCATCCGTTGGTTTGGCGTTTCCTTGACTCACGCATTCCTCCTCCTACATCTTACTGCCCTCTTATTCTGCTCTGGTTTTCTAGAAAAGCAATACTTCTACACCTAAACGCACGAGGCAACTGGTCGCACTCTCTGTCTTCCCCCTTCTCTGTGCATGTTGTCTGTTAGAGCATTCTTGCCGACTGGGGTTGACGGCGGGCGTAGGGCCGGGCATGGCGTGAAAGTCGCCGCCTACAATTGCCACATGCATATATTAAGACACTGGTTAAGGACTAACACAGACGTACAGCATCTCGATCATGAGCAAATGTGGCAAGCTCAAAAATTGTCCCATTTGGAAGGGGTAGCAATAGGTTAGTCTGATCAATTCCTGTCCCTCATACTACTGAAAAAATGATTTGTTGTGAGTGAAAACGCAGTTACGAGTCTACAGGGCTTGATGTAAAACAGTATCAAAAAGGAGGAAGGTTGACGAATGGGAATGCGATTGCAGAACCTGTTTCGTCGGAGTTGTCTGACTGTTATTAGTGCAGTAATTCGTTCCCCTCAACATCAGTGGTCGCAAGCGCGGTCGATCGCTGTGCGTGGAGCCTAGCACATACATGAGGTCCAACTTTAGGGTGTCGGTCTTTCGCCGAAATAACAATTCAGCCATGCTGGTGGCCCAGTGACTACGAGCGTGAACTGATCTCAGGTGACCTTCTTATCAGTCAGGCGATACAGTTTCATTCTTTATCTTTGTTAAGCCATTTACCTCCTGGAACCGGATGACATAGACGAGGAGGGAGCGATGTCGCCTTTGGCCATCTTTCCATGTTATATAGTAGGCATAGTTATATAGTAGCCATTTCTTACAAAGTATAGTTTTTGCATGAAGCCAGAAAGAAGTTACTTCGAAAGCCGGCATATCGATGTCAATGTATTATTTTAGAATTATGCTGCATGATGATTAATTTTAAAACCCTACTTTAGTAATCTTTTTGAAACGAAAACGCACTTCGGAATTTCGGTTAACATTTGATGTGTTAGCCTACCTACTGTACGCCTGGTCATCCTATTGATTACGAAGATGTTATTCACTGGGTATGATAGACCAAGCGCAGGCCGAAAAATAATCGGTTTATCGGCGCATCTTGGCCATAAAATACGCCCTCCTTTTTGCGGGGACCGATTACGGTTTATTCGTAACCGCCAGCGTACTTGTCGGCCGAAGAACACGTGTAATCTTTGCCCAGTCGCAAACCTTTTCTTCCACCTCAGAACTTCTTGGTGGAGGATAAACGGCAAAACAACCAGCGAAGTCCCGATCGAGTAATCGATCGCTCGACTGCTGCTGGGCCTTGAAGGTGGGATCCGTTAGGAGCTCATAAACTGCTAGCATAGTCGCACTGGTTTTAAAAGTACTACGTTCTGCAGGGTCGTGAACGAGGACTGCAAGTGGAGGGGGAAAAGAGGTAAATTGGGAATTATTTGCGGAGACAATGGGAGAAGGAGAAACGTAGTTCAAAATTCCCAGTTGATTGGCCATTTGTTTCTTAGGAGGAGTGGAGCATGCTGTTGGGGTCTCACCGCCAATGGCCAAAAACCACGGCGGCAAGGTTCAGCGCAACAACATATCACCAGTCTTCCATACAAACAAAGGTTGCTCTTTAGAGCATCAACTTACCATCTGTCATAGCGAGACTGCGTCGCAGATGATCACTGCGATGAAGCAGAAGTTCAAATTATGCATACCTGACATTATCCACTAACAATGAACTGAACTTTTTGGAAAGACCAAAAAGCCGCATAGACCTCCGCAAGAAGTGAAAATCAGGTTTTGGGGTACGTTATGACACTGACAAAGGCGTAGGCCACCGCCAAATAATTCGTTGGGCGCTTTACTACAGTTGGGGACTAATTTTCAAAACGCGTGGAAATTGCAAACTACATCCTTTCCCGATGACGGATTGCTTGCTGTTAACTATTTGCTGCCTGTTCTTCAGCATGTACATACAATACTTCCGTGTAAAAGAATCCAGGTAGCGGATGCAGATGATTTACGCTCATATTTGAGGCAACAATATATATGTATATATATTCACTCAGGAATGGACGCACACCGATCCATTAGCTTCCCGAAGCAAAAAAAGCTTCGTATGGGTGAGAGGGGTCACGAACGGGCAACCATCTACCAGGTCGAAGTCGGCAAAACTATGACAGAAGAGCGGAGACGACAGAGTCTGAGGGGGGGGGGTGGTGTAGATTGATACAGCACTGTTTCGGGCTTGTTTACCTTGATACAGCCGATCATAACCCTGACCAACAACAGGAGCCAAAAAACACAAACATGCGCTCACACTCCTGGCGAAGTTGGTCCACTACTGGGGTCTACCAGATGGGTCATAAACACTTCATCGAAAAGAAGTTCATGAGTGCCTCGCCACCTGCCATTCTCTATCGTTGCAGATCGGGTATTTATTTAACCAGGCATCGGTGCACATAACTTGACCGACTTCGCCCTGATAGGTGGTTACCTGCTCGTGACCCCTATTATCAATACGAAGGTTGTTTGCCTCGCTAAGGCAATGGATCATACTGCGGAACTCATTAATCCCATTTTACCATGGAGTTCTCTCTCTTGAGCCCAATCAGCATCTTGACAACGGCGCAAATATAGGCTGAGTAACATTACTGACGAAGGAGAATGGAATGGCAGTTTCTGGCTTGCTAGCCGTCGACAGTCCACCACATCCAACTCCGATGAGTGCAGCACCTGTGGGTCGATTTCGCGACCTGTTGTTTGGAAGTCCGGCACACCAAACCACTGAGCCAGAGATTTGTTTTCTTGTCGATTGCGGTCGAGTGTGGCTGGCTGATGACGGCTAGTAAGCCAGAGATCGTCATTCCATTCTTTGTCGGTAATGGTAGTCTGCCCATATTACACGCCACAGTGCGGCTGCTGGTTGGGCTCGAGGGAGGTCAAAGGCGCAACGGGACGAGCTATTTCCGTAACACGATCCATAAGCGCTCCTCCACCACTGTATATATATACAAACGTAACCGATGGGACAACGAGCCCTCGGCTCAGTGGTTAGGGACGCTGGACTTTTAACCAACAGGTCGCGGGATCGGCCCCCAGGTGTTGCACTCATCGGAGTTGGGTGTGGCTTGCTGGAAGCGGCGAATAAGCCGGAAATGTCCATTCCAGTCTTCCTTGACCGCGTCAGTAATGTTAGTTGGCATATATATGTACAGTAAGTTGACTAACTCATGAAATGTCAACCGAAATTCCGAAATGCGTTTTCGTTTCGAAAAGATTAATTAAGTAGGATTTTAAAGCTGGTCAGCCTGCAACATAATTCTATAATATTTCAGTTGCCTCAGGATGCCGGCTCTCGAATGCACTTCCTTCCCGCTGCATGCAAAAACTACACTCTGTAAAAATGACTACTTAAGTGACATTAATTTTTCTCATTGACTTTCGATGCCTCTAAAAATCCAATTATACTTCATGGAAAACATGCACAAAAATATTCATTATTTTGCTCATTTGGTAGACAATTACTTCTTCTTCCAATCTTATGCAGGAAAAAGGGGTATAATTCGGTTTTCAAAAACTTTCCCGATTCCCGTATAATTTTGAACCCTCTCTACCGTTACACTTAGATTCAGGGTCTGCAATCTACAGACCGTATATTTTCCGCGTACAGAAAACCATACATTTCTCTACGGTATTAAGTGGACATAATATGGGTTTCATAAAATTCAGCAGTGGATTTAAGACAAGTTGTCAACTTTAAAAGCCACATTCATAAATGCAGAGACATGAGGTTTTATGAACGGCCATTTCACGGTATTTAAAAGTCCGACAATTAGAAACTTTTTTTAACCTGTATAAGATTGGGAGAAGACGTAATTGTCTACCAAATGAGCAAAAGAATGAATATTTTTTTCATGTTTTCCATGAGATATAATTGGACTTTTAGGGGCACCGAAAATCAATAAAAAAAATCACGCTACATAAGTAGTCATTTTTGCAGAATACAGTTCTTACATGCAGTCGGAGATAAATTCATTTGAAGGCCTACACCCTGAGGTAACTGGATTATTATAGAATGATGCCGCAAAATGATTAGTTTTATAACCCTACTTAATTAATCTTTTCGAAAGGGAAACGCATTTCGAAATTTCGGTTGGCATTTCATGAGATAGCCTACCTACTGTATATACACTGTAGGGGCGCTTGCCGATCTCGTTAAGGGACGCACTCGTCCTGCCGTGCTTTGGAATTCAATCTCGAATCCCGCCGACAGTCGCCTCGCGATAGTATTGTAGGTAGAATAATATTAAAGCTATCATTGAACGCCCCACTGTCACTATTAATACACTTGATCTCAACCGACAGGACAGCGTGCCCGTGGCTTAGTGATTAGTATGTTGAACCTCTAACAGGCCGCAGGCTCGAGCTATATGGGTTGCGAGAACTGGGACTGGGTGTGGCTGGCTCATGACGCCTATTAAGTTTGAAACAATAATCCCAGTGTCCCTGTCTCGTCGGTAATATCATTCTGCATTTACCTGATTCAAGTGACTATAGTAGTTGAGCTAACTCATGCAATGTCAATCGAAATTCCTAAATGCGTTTTCGTTTTGAAAAGATTAATTAAGAAGTGCTGTAAAGCTAGACAGCCGGCAACATAATTATATAATATTTCAGTTACCTCAGGATGCCGGCTTTCGAATGAACTTCCTCCCGGCTGCATGTAAAAACTATGCTCTGTAAACAATGACTACATAGCAGCATGCATTTTTCTCATTGATTTTCGATGTCCCTAATAGTCCGATTACATTTCATGGAAAACGTGCACAAAAATATTCATTATTGTGCTCATTCGGTAGAAAGATAACGTCTTCTTCCAGTGTTACACTCGAAAGAAGGGTACAATTCGGTTTTCAAAAACTTTTCCAATTCCCGAATAATTTTGAACCCGCCCTGCCGTAACACTTGGATTCAGGATTTCCAAACTACAAGTCTTATATTTTCCGCGTACGGAAAACCATACATTTCTGTACGGTAATAAAGGGGGACTTTATAGGGTTCATAAAATTAAGCAGTGGATTTGATCCATATTGTTAACTTTACAAGCAGCATTGGTAAACGCAGAGATATAACGATTGATGAGAGGCCATTTCACGGGTATTTAAATGCCCCACAATAAGAATTTTTTTTTAAACCTGAATTATATCCCACTTTCGAGTATAAAATTAGAAGAAGATGTAATTATCTACCGAATGAGCGAACGAATGAATATTTTTATGCATGTTTGATCGCGACCGACAGGGCAACGAGCCCACGACTCAGTGGCTAGGGCGTTGGACTTTTAATCAACAATTCGCGGCTTCGAGCCTTGGGAGTTGCACAATCGGGGGTTGGGTATGACTGGCTGGTAACGGCCGACAAGTTAGAAACGTCAATTCTAATGTCCCTTGTATTCGTCGCTAGTGACATTTTGCCTATATACATGCAATTGTCTTTCATATGTCGCAAGCGTACGTGTAAAATCCAATTCCTCCACAAATGCCGATGAACTATTCTGGCGAAGCGAGGGATGGCACAACAGGGTAGACAAATAATCCGGAAGATCCGTTATGGCTGACGTCTTCGACTGCAGAAATATGAGAGGCTTTTGAGCCAAGTGATTATGAAGTGCGTCGGACGCATAAAAAAGGACGGACCACGCTGCCGCTAGAGGAGATTAGTAGGAGGGCCAGAGCCCTGCAAGCTAAAATTATGCTGAACTGGCTGGTAAGGTTCAGACTACAAGCCACTCATTTCAGGAAGCGGACGAAGCCCTAATCCACAAAATGTTCTTTAAAAATCCGACACCTGACCAACTCAAAATGCTGACTAACGAAGCTTGCGTCAATACCATGGCGCCGATTCGATCAGCCTCGTGGCTAAGGTCGAATGAAATTTCAACCAAACCGGGAAATTCCATTATATTTAATGAAAAACTGTATCAAAATATTTATTCTTTTATTTATTGGGTAGAAAATTACGTCATGTTCCAAGTTTATACTCGATGGGAGAGTATAATTCGGTTTTAAAAACTTTTCTAATTCCCGAATAATTTTGAACCCGACCTGCTGTTATACTTGCATTCAGGGTTTTAAAACTACGAGCCGTATAATTTCCGCATATGGAAAACTATACATTTCTCTACGGTATTAAGAGGAGACCATATGTATTTCATAAAATTAAGCAGTGAATTTGGGCCATATTGCTAACTTCACAAGCCACATTGGTAAGTGCAGATACATGACGTCTTCTGAATGGCCATTTCACGGTGTTAAAAAATCTTACTATTAGAAACTCTTTTGAAACGAAATAATACTCCTCCTTCGAGTATAAAATTGAATTAAGACGTAATTTTCTATCAAATAAATGAAAGAATAAATATTTTTATTCATTTTTTCATGAAATATAATTGAATTTTCAAAGGCATCGAAAATCACTGAGAAAGTTGGACGCTACTTAAGTAGTCATTTTTTGCAGAGTATAGTTTTTGCATGCAGTCGAAAATACGTTTGTTCGAGAGAAGGCACCCTGATGTAACTGGATCATTATTGCATTATGCTGGACGGTGATAGATTTTATAACCATACTTAATTAATCTTTTCGAAACGAGAGCGCATTTCGAAATTTCGGTCGACATTTTATAAGCTAGCCCACTTACTGTACTTAATCCTTGCAAGCAAATACTTGGTGAAACCCCGCTTACACTAAAATGTGTCTGAAATCGTTGAAAAAGACTTAAGAAAACACCAAATACGAGTGGCACACCGACCTGCAACTGCCTTACGCAGTCAGCTTGCACCCGCCAAGGATAGAGTTGGCTATCCGCAGAACAAAGAAGTCGTCTACAAGATCCCATGCAAAGCGTGTGATGACGTATGTTGCAGCCAAACTAGAAAGTCTGCCTCTACACGCATCCACGACTATCAGCGAGATCATTCATCACAAATGGCCATGCATACGCTAGATACTGAGCACACTTTTGCGTGAGACATGACTCGCATCGTCGGCGTCTGCCTTACCAAAAAGTCGAGTTTCTTGAAGCCATGCACTTGAGTTATGCATTAATCGGTACATTGAATCAGACGTAATGCATAAAAATCTCGGGGGAAGATGGAAGAGACGAGAACCGATCGACACACAATAGCATATTCGGCGGGCACTTACTGCAGAAACGCCGGAGGAGTATTGATTTTCGATCGCGTTATAAGTGTTGACTGTTTTCTTGTATATTTACTCAAGTCTAATAGCGATCCCGGGAATCGACGTCGAAAATTTGTCAATAAATTTCTTAATTCTAGCAAAGGGCTTACGTCTGAAACATATATACATGCATTTATATAATACGCAGACAGCTTACTAAGAGTACAATAGGTACGACGCAGACAACTTTTATCGTTATCGATCATCAGACATCGAAGACCGTATGAAGTGAGGTATATAAGCATGTAGAGTAGACGCGAAAGGGTATATATACATATACATGATGATGATGATGATGATGATGATGATGCCGGCAAAGACAAGGGAGACCGGAATGGCCATTTCTGGCTGATCAGCCGTCATCAGCCAGTTATACCCAACCCCGAGTGTGGATCAATCGAGATTCGAACCCGGGATCTTTGGTCATGGAGTTTAACACTCTACTATTGAGCCACGGGCCCATTGTCCTGTCGGTTGTGATCGGGAATATCAATTATGGCAGATGGGTGCTCGCCGATCAGGTTACGGGACATGCTCATTCCGTTGTGCCTTGGGGCTCATACTAGAACCCTCGCAGGCAGTCGCACAGCCACTAGTAGTAGACATAGATGAGATGATACCGACAAAGACAAGGCAGACCGGAATAGCCATTTCTGGCTCATTAGCCGTCATCAGCCAGTCATACCCAACCCCAAGTGTGGATCACTTGAGATTCAAACCCGGGATCTTTGGTCATGGAGTTTGACGCTCTACCATTGAGCCACGGGCCCGTTGTCCTGTCGGTTGTGATCGGGAATATTAATTATGACAGTGGAGCCCTCGCAGGCAGCCACACAACGATTAGTAGTACAGGTAAATGAGATGACACCGACAAAGACAAGGGGAACGGGGAAGGTCACTTCTGGCCTGCTAGCCGTCATCAGCCAGCCATACTCAACCCCAAGTGTAGCCATTCCGATCTCTCTTGTCTTTCTCGGTATCATCACATGTACACATGCGTTTATACACCGCACAGATGGTTCACAATCGGGGTCTAGCAGATGGGTCATAATCACTTCATCAAACCTGGGCATCCGCATGTTTGTTCCGTGACCTGATCGGTGAGTACCCATCTGTCCTAATGGATATTTCCGATCACAACCGACAGGAAAATGGGCCCGTGGCTCAATGGTAGAGTGTCAAACTCAAGTGATCCACACTTGGGATTGGGTATGACTGGATGATGACGGTTAACAAGCTAGAAATGGCTATTCCAGTCTCCCTTGTCTTTGTCGACACCCTGACATTTACTTCTACTACTGCTGCTACTACTACTACTACTACTACTACTAATCATTGTGCGACTGCCTGCGAGGTTTCTAGTATGAGCCCCAGGGCACAACGGAACGAGCATATTACATAACCTGATCGGTGAGTGACCATCTGTCATAATATATATATATATATATATATATATATTGAGAGATGAGCATGCTAAGAAGTTTGGTTAAGAAGTAACAAGCCCTTTGGGGAATACGAAAAACTGTTTTCCATACATTTTCGACACGAAGTAACAGTCTAGGTCATTAATTATTGGCAAGAATAAAAGGACAGTATCGATTTTTAGACAATTTTAAAAATTTTGACTGTTTTACATATCCACCATACTTCCGAAGGCGACCTGGGGAACCAGTGTCGAAAATTTACGGAATAAAGTTTGTCACACTTCCCAGAGGACTTATAAATTTCTAATATGTTCATGTACATATACATATCAAGCAAATAATTTCAGCAATTATTCAGTGCACAACATGAGGTTAAGTCTCCGAGACATGACTTTTTTAGGGTCAGACTGGAAATTTCAATGAACATTTGAGTCCAAGGCAATCAACTACTGTGTAATAACCACGTAGTGTCCATTCTACAAACAAGGAATACTACGAGTGTTATGAAATGTACATGGCAAACTATTATACGGTACTCCCGACATATACATATATTTGAAGACAAATACGCTCTTTGGGAAAAGTAGAAAATTTTATTCATTAAATGTTCGATGCTGGTTCCCCAGGTCGTCGTCATACTTCAGCAAATATGCAAAAACAATTAACATTTCGAACGTGCTGAAAAATCTATATTCATTTTACGTTTGCGCCAGTAAGCTGCCGCCGTAGGCGTCATTCAGTATTGATTAGCTCTCTTCTCTTCTACTTCTCCCTGAGATTTCTATACGTGTAATCTAACCCAATATGTCGACTAATGCATGATTCATCGGAGTGCATGGCTTCGAGAATCTCTCGGCCCTTTGTAGAGGAGCAAACTCCGATTATGCGAGTTTTGTCCCATGCGAAGGTGTGTCCAGTGTCTAGAGTGTGCATAGCCATTTGAGACAGGCGGTCTCTCTTTTAACTGCCAGTTGATGTTCATGGATGCGTGTAGAGACAGACTTCCACATTTGCTCAAGTCTGAAGACGATCTGGGGAACAAGCGTCGAAAATTTACTGAATAAAGTTTTCTACTTTTCCCAAAGGACGTATTTGCTTTCGAATTTAATTTCTTTGGATGCCTGCATTCCAACATATATGTATACATGCAGTAGAGGGGCTCTCACCAGTCGTGTTATGGAACTCGGTCGTCCCGACTAGGTCGCCCAACCGGTAGCCGCACACCGGCGCGTATGATACATTACCGACAAAGACAAGAGCGATTGGAGTAGTAACCGTCGTCAGCCTGTCATATCCAAACATGAGGTGTGAAACACCTGGTTTGACTGGCTAACGATGGCTAGTAAGCCAGAAACGACCATTTCATCCTCCAATTTCTTTGTCATTGATGTTGCTCTGCATACATATGCATGTATGTGCGTAACCAAAGCAACTCGGGTTCCGACCTCAGGCGCCCCCGAACCTGGCCTTGATAAGGTTAGTTGACGACAATTAATAAGCCAGAAATCGTCACCCCACCCTTCTTTGCCCTTATCGATAATCTCCTTCTACACTCATCACTAGTTGTTGCGCGACTGTGTTCGGACATCTAGATGGAGCCCCGAAGGAAAACGGGATGAAAGATCCCGTAATCCCTATCAACGTGTGTACAACAAAAATTCTCAAAAAGCAGCCAGGCCCCAATGCCTCACGACAAAAGGGCCCCTTGGCGAGCTGCTGACTTGGTTTCTCTCCCCAAGAAGCATCCACTGTGGTGATTCTGGCGTCCAGGTTAAGAGGACCCAAGACAACTTATTCCTTTCGCTACTGCCTTAACCGCAGCCCTGAATCCTAACCCTGAAGCATCCAACGCAGAAGTTAGAAGGAGACAACAGGCTAAAATTCAGAAAGGACCACCGGCATTGGACCAAAAAAGGTAGACACGGCAACAAAGAGACAAGGCCGCCAAAAGAATACACACCGCAACGCACAGCAACACCATGCCAACGTAATCACACCAACTCAAAATAATTAATTAAATCAACAGTACTGTGTCCATCAGGTCCGGCTACATAACCACATCTTACCTATGTGTTTTTACCGGTATTCTTTGCTCATGTTCAAAATACACTTAAGGTGCGCCGCTACAGCATACGCTTACTACGGCTTCCGGTAGCTCACTGCTCTTACCGTGCGACGTAAACGAGTGAAAGTTGGAAAATCGATCGTTCGAAAAAAGTGATCAGTGGTGTTCTACGCCTACAGCCTACCCGGATGCACCGAGCAAACAAGGCCAGTAACAATAAATAGGGTGTTCTGGGGACGGATATTGAAGAGAAAGCCGAACAACCGACTTAGTAGTCGCTGTTTCTAGTCCAATCAGCTCTACAAAATAACTGATAATCTGTAACTCCTTATAAATAAGATTTGTATCTTCAGAAAAATTTATCCCAATTGTTCATTGACTGGCAGTGAGTTAGGGGTCGTTTTTTAATCTTTCTAATGCTCTTCAGCTTGAGTGAACTCTAGCATAAATGCAAATATTGTCTGTTAAAAAGCATAAACTGTTGTGTAGGAGTGACTTTAAAGACTGAACTTACCTGCATGGAGGAAGAGCCAAACCTCGAACTGATCGGTAGGGAGAAGTGCCAAAGAAAAATCTCCTCTCGGCTTCAGCACATCCGTGTTTCTCTCTCCCTCTCTGTATGCCATCTTCCCTGCCTCAGAGTATACATGTACAAAAATGAAACATTTCGTTCGTTAACCAGAGGCGACGGGTTCCTCTACCTGCACCTGTCGTCCAGACGTGCACATCACCAAAGCCGTTGTCACCATCATCGCTACCGCCACCACCACCACCGCCGACATCGTCCTCATCGCCGTCGGCGGCATTTGCGAAAGCGTCAGCAACGGAAGCTGTAAACTCCTAGAGTCATCCCACTATGTCCAAAAACAACCGACTTTCACGTCATGCGCCGAATGTTCTCTCTCCCCTTTTCGCGCGCTCTCCGCCGCCGACATGGCTCCTGTCGGTCTGACGGTAGTGGTCTGGAACAGATACTTAAATGGCGGCGAAGACTCGCGAGGCGCAATCGCCTGCGTCCATACGCGCCTGCGTTGAGCTCACCCCGCTCTGCCAATTAGCTCTCTCTCTCTCTCCCTCGCCTGCTTACTCATTCCGTCGCCGTATGTTCGCCCAATTGTACCTGTTTAGGCCTTGAAGCCCCACCTACCGTCCCACCTCCCTTCCTCTCGCGCTCTCTCTCTCGCCCCGTCTCGTGTTTAGCCCATCGCATGACCGTCCCCCAGACGGGCGGCCGACAGCATCTAGGCGCACAGTCGTCGCGTGGCGTGACCACGTCAACAACTCGCCTCCACCAAAACACACCCACCGCGGCGGCGGCGGCGGCGGCGACGGCCGCAACGAATCGATCTATGGCCGTAGAGTGAGGACAGATCAATCGACCACCAGGAGGGCGTCGTCGTCAGAAGGGCCTTGTCACACAACCCGGCCGGGTCATTCCTTGGC
>CACRXP010000730.1:22944-75775 GCA_902702965.1 Spirometra erinaceieuropaei
GGGGGGGGGGGGGGAGCCGGGTGGTGGGAGCTCGGCCCACTTTTGCACACGCGCGCTCCCATTGTTACCGGAGGGCGAAACAATCAGTCCGGAATGGGAACAGTCCGCGCACACACACACACACACACAATCGTCAGCCGGCAACGGACTGCACAAAACCTGTGCTGCGCTCGCGAGGAGGAAGCCATTCCTTTAGGAGCTCCGTAGATAGTGCTCAGCCCAAGAAAATGGTTGGCGCTAGGGTCAACTGTACCTGAGAATGTGAGAAATTTTGTTCAGTGGGAAAAAGAAGTCGACAGCATGCAGATGCTCCTCTCCCGTCGGCAACTGTGCTTCTGTCTCTCCGCTCGAACCTGATGTGAGTGCGAGGGGAAAGATGATGAAGCGGTGCAGCTTTTGAGTGCACGTGCCGTCATATTCATAGAGCTATTTAGAACCAGTGACTTTTAAGGTTGTCAAGTGGAGACGGAACTCCATCTTGTAAAGGGTGTCCAGGCTGTTCACTCACAGACGCCCTTCTGATTCCTCTGCTGACAACGTGATATTGTCTTGAATTGTAGCCGGCAGACGTACTGAATTTCTATGGGGTCATCATGGATTTTAAGTCTTCGTCCTGATGTCCTGAGGTCCGGACATAAGGCTTTCCCTATTGAGCAGAAACTTGTTCTCATTAAGGTACGGAGGGAGAAGCTTGGCGCGGCGAAAGATAACCTAACAGGCTGTTTCGCGATTATCTTTCATCAACAATACACGTCGACCTCTTTCTGACAGGGAGTTATGTCCGTCCCATCTGGAGTTCGAACTCCCGGCCAAAAATGGATTAAATTTACATCGTGCTTAATAAGGCACCTTCCCGAGCTCGAAACATAATCACTGTGCTTACCTCGCTGTTGCACTCCGCTCTACTTTTCCTCGTTCTAGCATTATCCATTGTCATACACTTTAGGTAGATGCTCATATGGGGTCTGATCACCGATCACAGGCTTTGGCTACAGGCTTCAAGTCGTCATGAAATATTTTGGGGAAAGGAGTTTCGACAGGATGAAACCTGCACTCATACTTACAATAATGACCTTCCAGCTCAGGAAGCCTGAGAAAAAATCTGTTAACAGTCCGGTTGACTGTCCATTTAAGCAAATCGGCAAGGGTAGGTTGTATGACCCCACTGGGTTTACTATGCATAACT
Organism: Spirometra erinaceieuropaei; assembly: GCA_902702965.1. NCBI lineage: Eukaryota > Metazoa > Platyhelminthes > Cestoda > Diphyllobothriidea > Diphyllobothriidae > Spirometra > Spirometra erinaceieuropaei. Next base: position 24,131 of record CACRXP010000730.1, read on the forward strand.
AATTACTACATTTGATATAGCAGACTTCGTCGAGTTTGCTAATTCATAGCTACCGAAGGCCTCCTTTTGGATGTTAAAACACTGACGCTCAGTTTCCTTGACATCAAATGGTTTCTGTTGTCGAACGTGTACGCCGTGACTTACTTCATTGAAAAAGCTAACTTACCCTTTTTGTGTTGTGTCATTGTTCACCCTATAGCCCGTGCTGTAAGGGTCATTGGTTACGTGCTGGTTTAGTTTGGCTCTGTTAAAACACAATCACTCTGTTTCCTCGACATCTCCATATGGTCTCTGTTGTCGAACGTGTACGCCGTGACTGATATACTTTTTCAAGAATACGTGTGCGCACTCCCATGCATAACTAAAAATAAAACAGTTAAATTGATTTGAGGTTATGCACAAGCATTTACTGTCAAGTGGCCATTAAATTGCTTTGAGAAAGGAGTCCTTTAAAATCCCTGTCAGGGAGGCTGTTGCTTCGCGGGCGACAGAAATATTTTCCACGCTTGCTTTATGTCAAAAATGTGGAGACCAAATCACAGACGATATTGAACCTCGTCTACGTGAATCGATATTGCACTACCCGACATCGGTCTTTCTTCTTGCAGCTTCCGTTTCAGTCTGCCCCAATATGCCCAAGTCGCATTGGTGTGTTTTCGTATGGTCAGATGTTTGGAATGCTTGATACGTACATGCTTGAAGCGTACATGGCCTTCATATTGGAGGCGCTCGTACGCCTTCCATTCATTTGTTAGTACTATACTTCCTTTGACAGACTTGAGGGCTGACCGGTTTTGATGGTTTACCTGTCCAAGCAGGGCTTTCTTGGAACTTTCCTGCTTTAACATCGGCTGCGCCGGAAAACATATCTGTCGGCGTGTAGCCTCAATATTTGCTGACTGATTTGGCGCCCACATTGGTATTTTGCTGCATTCGGTAGCAGTCCCCTTGCTTGGTAGTATTCCACCACATTCTTATAGCTTATAGCTTCGGCTATTTCATCCGCTTTCGTCAGAAAATCAAGCTGCGGCTATCTGGCGTTTCTGTGGCCTGGAATCGATGGTCTGTGTTTGTCAAGATGTGGTTATGTAACCCCACCCGATGGACGCATTACTGTTGGGGTTGGGGTTAGGGTTAGGGGTTAGGATTGGAGGTAAAAAAAGGGTTAGTGAGGGGGTTAGGGCAGCTTTTTCTCAGCCACTCAAAGTTCAACCGCGCATTCCCAATAGCTTTTCTTTCCCATACAATTACCTGACCTAGTCGCCTGTGCGTTCCCCGGCCCCACCCGTAAAAACCCCTATTATCGTCGGCCCCGTATTACAGGTGGCTGGGGCTTGTTTGCTTCATGTGGGGCTACATAATCACATCTGACCAATATGATTAACTGCTTTGTTCATTAATGCATTCCATTATCACATTTAGCCCCTGCATATATATTTTTGTTTTCCTTAAATTTTTATATTATATAACTGAGTATCCTTATCATGAAGATGTGAACATGCGTTCATACTTACGTTATTTGACTTTTTCGGACTCATTTGGGTGTATTTGCATAGCTCCGATAGCATTCATATGCATCATGTGCATTCATATGCACCATATTCGGAACTTACTGTCCCCCTTTCCCACTGATTGTTCGTTTCATTGCTCCTGACCTGCCTTAAATTTGCAAGTGGCGGTTTATTCAACTACCTTTTATTAATCGACAGTTGCTTCTGGTTTATTTTTCAACCAACGCGTTCAACTCCGTTGCTATGTATAGGCGTGAGAGAAAAGTGCCAACAGAAGTCTGCGTAACTTTATGTTTTAATTGCATCCATTCTGTTCCCCGTGCGCAAAGATGCCTGACCCGTAAAAACCCTATTACCACCATGCCCGTATTGCACGGGCCTGGAGTTCTTGGTTGCGAGGTTGGGTTACACAATCTACCGTTGCCAACAAATCAACAACTAGATGTATGTCTATGGCCTCCCTATACGTCAGAGTCTTTTGCAGTACTGTGATGGGGTTGCAGTCCCAGCATTCCATGGTTCAATTTTCGATTTATCTCTATGTACATAACTGACAGATGATTGGGCAATTTATCCCCGGCCACCTTTCTTCTTATGTAATGTGAAAAACTACTCGGCGACTTTCAAACAGGACGTCAGTTTTGCAGGATTTATGATCCGAACTTTGCCTGAACGCCTAGCTGGCCATTTTCGTTACTGCAATGTGTGTCTTTGTATTCCTCTGAATTACGTGAGTCTGGAAGTTATCTGGTGAATTCTAGATGTATTACTTAGAAAATCCTCCTTGGACAGTCAGCTTGCTGCATCAGATTTGGTGGATTCCAGACGTTGCAGTAGGTTGGGCGGGTAAACTTGATCCAAATTTGATTAAACTCGCGTCGTCCGGTGGAGCATCGTAGATCAGATGGTTAGAGCGTTGGCTGTTCTAAATCTTCCCCTTGCTGTCGTGGGTTCGAATCCCATCGAAGCATCGAGTTTTTCATAGATGGGTCAATGTGAATTGTTCCTTATCTGCCATCGCAGTACAGTTGGTGCGGTCAGACATGGCGGGTGGCCTCGCCCTAAAGCCCGGGAAGATTCCTATTTCCCTTTCCGAACTTTACTCCCTGCTCTCTCCTCAACACTTGCCTTAACCCTAACCTCTATACTCCTAATGATGACTCCAGCCCCAACAATAACTGCCATAGACCCAACTTTAACCCTAACCAGAGCCATGACCCAACCCTCCAACCCTAACCTTAATAATGATCCTTCTGCCAATAGAAGCGAAGAGACGAGTCCCTGGAAGTAGGCTTGAAGAAGGAGACACGATCGCCGGGACAAGAGCTTTAAAAGCCTGACGTTTCGGATTCCTGCTCGAACCCACCATCAGAGACAAAGGCAGATACGGGTGGTCCAGCGACAAACGCAGTTTTGTAAGGACGCTCTATCGGCGTGTCGAAACACACTTCAGTGAACCGGAAGACAAGATTGCCGAACTACGTTAACTCGGACGGGTCTTCAAAGCCAATGGCTACCCGCGCAACTTCGTCAACCGGTGCATACGCAAAAGGGACAGAAGGCCTAACCGCATGGACACCAAATTTTGGCGAGCGCCTCCGTATGTCAAGAACGTTTCGGAAGCTGTCGGCCGCCTTCTCGCATCACTTGGGGTTAAAGCTTCACGCAGACCGGAGGCAGCTATCAGGCGTCAGGTAATGAAACCAAAAGACCCACTGTCACGGCTAGAAACGTCTGGAGTTGTTTATCGGATCTGGTGCAGTTGCGGACAAAGCAACTACGTCGGAGAAACCGGAGGACAGCTCCGAACGAGAATGGCCGAACATGCTGCAGCGGTTCGGAGAAATGACGCCAGCTCTCAAGTTGCGGCTCATTCGAAGAGATCCGGCCACACATTCAAATTCGTTGGGCCGGTGGTTCCTCTTCCTAGCCGACTAGATTCGCTGTCGGTCTGTCTATGTATGGCCTTCTTAAGTCTGGTATGGTTACTTGACCCTGAGCTCTAAAGACGTGATGACGTAGGACTTGGTAAGCTCTAGGAACGTCCAAGTGCCTGTTGATGGAGTTGACATCTAAGTGCCAAGCCTCGAGCGTTAGCCGTTCTGACTTTTGTTGCCCCGGCCTAAGATGGTAGCTCTCTGGAGATCGAAAGTATGCCCAGTTTCTCCAACTCGCGTTGATAATTTAGAGTTTTGATCTAGCCCCCGAGCCGCCAGTTTGTGCTCTTGTGGGCGGGTCTGCAATTTTTGCCCGGTCTCTCCAACATAGTTGCCGTCGCCCTCATTGCACTTTAATTTGTAGACAACTCCTGAGATTTCAGCGGGTTGCATCACACAGTTTAGAGTAGACCCTCCCACCCGCCTACACACGGCATGTGTTCATGTGGTCGGAAGTTTTTAGTCATCGGGCCAGAGTTATAAATATGTTAGAGATCGTGCAACGGTATAGAGAAGGACGCCAATTAACTGTCAGTAAACTGCGGACCGTGCCTCAGGTGATTTATGGTAAGGGGAGTTTTATGGGTGGGGCAGCACGCTAGACAGTAGGCTGACAAAATGAAATAAAACACAGAAATTACCTAGATTTATGTCGAAGGCCTTATCCTTCGCTATTGTGCGACAAAGGAAGTGGGAGCAGTAATCTATATATATAAAAATGGAAGGGTTTTTTTCTGTGTTATATCTAATCTCCGAAAGTACTGCACCGATTTCGCTGAAATTTGGACACAACCCGACCCGCGCATAGGGCCGGGTTTTTGGCTGTTCAATTGTGTAATTATGCCGATGGTATGCTTGTGATGGGTAAAAAACCGGATTTTTTCCGGCATAACATCGCCACCTGCTGCGGCCACTTGACCTACATTGCGCGCGGACACATGTGCGCCCAGACAGCGGCCACTTGACCGACATTCGCTCAAACGCACGGGCTCCGCCCGACAGCCGCGCTCACCCCATCACCCACCCTGCAGGCACTTGAGCAGGCCCACCACCCTCTCTGGGCCGATGCAATATGGGCCGCCAGAGCAAACCAACCCTGGGGCAAAAAAACACGCAACACTTGGACGCCACTTAAAATTGTCCCACAGTCCATATAATAGGGCCGTCACCGCCGCCTCGGGGATTCTCGGGGGTGAGGACTGGATGCAATTAACACCAGCGCCTGCTCCCCCCACACAACCCACATAATGGGGATTTAGCCCAATGCCAGCTCAGTATTCTGCAGCTCGGCTTGCGGAAGCTCGGTTGCGGTCACGGCTACCGCATTCTGCAGCTTCGTGTCTGATTCGTTCACAACAGAATGAGCACTACCAGCTGGGAGTGGCCGAATGGCGCCAGCGTGGAACATCAGACCGGCGTCAAACACGACTCCATGCTCAGCATTCACGCAGGCTGATGCTGTTGTAAACGACGGTACGCCAACAACCGTTGGAAGGTTAACGATTTTAGGGTGAGGGGATACCATATATACCGGCAGTCGGAGACCGATTCCAACGCAACATCCATTTACTTATCGGGATGGTACCGATGGATATCACTTGAACGTTAAGATGATAAATCCAGTCCGTGACGAGGTAACGCACATGAAATGCAGCGCTGTGAACCACTACTCCTATACGACAGAATGTAAGTAATCCCCTTTTGAAATGCCGTAAATTGCTTCATCACTGCATTGTGGATATGTATGCAAACATCGAAACTGAACGCCTGCTTTTATTCGTTTAAATCAGACCAAGCTGCGCTCTGAAGGATACATTCCTTTGCATGATGCAGTTGTAAACGACGGTAATACAGATAACGTTGTAAGACTAACGCTTTTGTCGTCCACATGCACAGAGAGTCCACGCCATATGTCCGAGTACGCTCGAGGTGCAATTGCTTACGTTTGTCAGTACGGGACGTCCAGACCTACTCATTACCTTTCAATGTAATCCAGTTTGGGGGATATTCAATAGCTCTTACTTCCTGGGTAATCGTCGGTGGATGGGTATGACATCACAGCACGTGTTTTCAGGAAGAAACTGCAATCGCTGATGAAATTCATGGTGAAACAGGAGGTGGTTGGGTCTGTGCGCTGCTGGATGTATTAGGTGGAACGGCAAAAGAGGGGACTGCCCCATGCACATGTCCTAATCTGGCTCTATAACAAGATGGCTTCCAACGAAATCGACGACGCATTATGCGCCGAATTACCTGATATCGACGTCGACAGTGATTTGCATGAAGTTGTGGCGAAGAATATGATACATGGACCTTGGATGCACTGAATCCCAATTCTTCAACCCCCCCCCCCCCGGCATGATAGACGGAAGTCCCTTATACCGAAAATGATCAGCGGAAAACATCGGCAAATTGGCAACCGTACGAATGCGAATCGGTGACTTAGAAGTCGGTAACCGCTGGGCGGGTTCGTATTCGCCTTTGCTTTTAAAAGTAAAACGCAGCTCGCATAAACGTGGAAAACTGCCATTCCGCGAAATGAATTAGGTACATTTGTAGGTACGTGAATAAAGGCAGCCGGCACCACTTACTTCAGAATTCTCCAGCGCGACTGGGTGCAGCAAACAATTGCCCTGCCTTCGACAGCGGCTAGAAGGACAATCCTGGGTTTCGCACACAATACGTACCGCCAACAGGCGGCCCTTACATTTTTCTTAATTGTGAACGTGCTCCTTCCTCATTCCATTATTTCCTAATTCATCAGATTGAGCCGCAGCAACGCGTGGCGGGGCCCGGCTAGTTAAACCATAAACAAAGTGTAAATTTCACAAAATAACGGATTTTGAGTTAAGGTGTGAGACTGTGGGAAGCAATCGCTGTTGGCAGTATAATTTCTGCAACAGCCTGCAAATGTAAGCAAAGATAAAACCCCATATGTGACACGGTCCACAGTCTACTGACAGTTAAGTGGGGTCCTTCTCTACACCATTGCCGAGATCGGTTAATGAGATGGTACCGACAATGACCAAGGAGTCCGGAATGGCCATCACTATAAACTAACTCCGGCCCATGTCATCGTCCTGCGCCCATCATGCTGTTGGGCGCACGGTAGGCATCGTCGCATTCGACCTTCGAAGTGTCACAACCCCAAACATTGAACTACTTATGTATTTGTAACCTGAAGTCCTCAAAACTGGCCTTTCAACAGCCTTACTTTCGCGCATCGACAGTTTGAAGTAGACCCCCCTCCCGCTCGGAGTTCAGTAAAACCGCTGCTCGCAGGTCAGCTAATAAGAAGCTGGTATTGATTTCAGTGCTCAACCGTTAAGCCAAAAACCCACTCCCCCTATGCCTACGATCAGGAATATTCTACATCACGTGGAAGCAGCGGCTGCGCATCCCATCTGCTTGCAGGATGGGAGACAGTCCTTTAATTTCTCATTAGAGTTCCGGAAATGGGAGTTGCAGGCGTTGAATCGCGAAGAGGTCACGCGTAGACAGCCTGGTTGTTACGTTCACCACGATGGTAAGGAGACACTGTCAATTGGTTTAAAAAACAAGAGGGGACTACGTCGCAATAGTAGAGGGGGAAGGACAGAGATTGAGAATAGATTGATACAGTACACTTTAGGGCTTATTCTGCCTTCTTTCGGCCGGTCATATCCCTGGCCACCAGCTGGGGACAGAACCACAAACATGCGGCTGCCTAAGTTTGATGAAATGATTATGAGCCATCTGTGAGACGCCGACTGCTGACCGTCTGTGCAATGCACAAACGTATGTGTTTATGTGATGGTACTGACAAAGACAAGGGAGACCAGAATGGCTACACCTGGGGTTGAGTATGACTGACTGATAACGGCTAACAAGCTAGAAATGACCTTCCTGGTCTTCCTTGTTTTTGTCCGTGTCATCTCATTTACCTGAACTGCTAGTCGTTGTGCGACTAACTGCAAGGGTTCTAGTATGGGCCCCACGGCACAACGGAACGAGCACGTTCCGTAAGCCGATCGGTGAGCATCCATCTGTCATAACCTAGATATGTGTATAGGGTGGCCCAAATGTAATCGAACTCTAATTATTATTAAATGTTACAAATATGGAACGAAACTTTACCGCATAAGGTTACAACAAATGTTCGGAATGTAAACCTTGTGCACGAACCTCCAGCGGATATTGATTATTTCACTTTCAATGAGCATGGATTCCTCGATTTAGTCAGTTTTGGATTTATTGCCGCCCTCTTTCTTTTGAGACAGGGCCTAAACACGGCATGTGTTCATGCTGTTGAAAGTTTTTATTTATTGGGCCAGAGTTACAAAGATGGTAGAGATCGGTCAGTGAGATGGTAATAACAAAGCAATGGAGACCGGAATGACCATTTCCGGCTTATTAGCCGTCACTGGAATGAATCATTTAATACATCATATCCATCAAAATTGGTAGTCTACAAATTGATGCCGAAATTCGAACAAATGGGCAACACTGCAGACTCGGATAAACCTGGCCTGTCATGGGAAGATATTCACCTGGGGACATAGCAATGAAGCAACTGATTCAATCACTGAAAGATGTCGCAACTTTATTGCTAATAATAATTTACATACACGATAAGTTATACAGTCCAATCAGCGATAGGCCTAGAGGGATGAAATATGATAGGTTAATAGAACGCAGACCGCTGATCTGACATATGGGAAGGGGGATGGAAGTTATCCAAGCAAGCGAGTTTACATTACGGTGGAAATATGTTAGGGGTGATTAAAATTGAACATTAAGAACCTTTTTTGTAACTATGTGTGATAAAATTATGCGCCCTTTATCTGTGACTTCTTATAATAATTAAGGTTCGGTTACATCTGTCCCACCCTGTGCATATCCAAAAGTTAATGAGGCTCAGGAAATATGGATCTGGAAAGATTATTTCCCCCAACAGGCTTAGACAGGTACCCACAACTGCGTCGGATACAGAAATGTGTGCCTAGTGGCTCATATTGTCTGTGATCTAAGACCAGACGCGGTTTTCTGTTGGCTGACTACTTCTGATGAGTACCAGCAGCCTCATTATCCGGAAGCAAAATGAACGGTGATCGATAGAAAGTATTATCTAGCAGACAGACCGGGTACGTTGCATTTTTGCCGCCGATTCTTCAGATAACCTAGAGTTCCAAAGCTAGTCAATGACTCTGAGTATATGATTATACTAATATGGAATTCATTTCTACCCACTGTGAGAAACTAAGCGCCTCGCTGGGATACGAACCCACAACAACAAGTGGAGGGTTTTAGTCCAGTCAACGTTCTGACCACCTGAGCTACGAGGACCCACCGGACGACAAGCGTTTAATCACATTTAGATCAAGTATACCCACCGAACCTTCTGCAACGCCTGAAATCCACCAAATCTGATAGAGGAAGCTGACTGACTAAGCAGAATTTCTGAAATACCAGGCTCACGTAATTAATAGATGCTTTTGCTGTACTAAAGCCTTTCCCTTGCTGTTCTGGATCGAATCCTAACTAGTCGCCGAGTTTTCCACAGTGTGGTCAAAATGACTTGTCCAAAATTTACCAAAACATCTAAAAATATGGAATTGCTGCAGATGGAATCAGGGAAGACTGGGTGGCCCATTTCAAATCGTTGGTCAGTAGGTTTTCCCTTGGGCGACAACAGGAAATAAGTCGGGCACTGCAGGGCGTATTCCCCTTATCTGTGTCATTAGCACTTCCAGACTATTGGCTATCTGTGACTATGAGAACGTCTGCATGGGCCCTACACATGAACGTCAAAACAAACCGGTAGGGACCGTGTTCTCTCCAATAACCAGGACACACGCGTTAACACTAAGCCTACCCTACCCGGTGAGTGATAGCGTGTGAGTCAGTTTTTCAAATGACTGGGATAAGTCGCCCTTTTTGAGTGAGAACAAGCTTTATACTTTGAGGTGCCCAAAACTTCTAGCAAAAATTCCCCACCGGCACCTTTTCCAAATCGCATGCGTGGCTTCTCAACACCGATAGGGCAACCCTCCCCATGAAGATACCTTTATCTGCGAATGTCTCTGAGGATGGATTCGAGTGAGAATCCCAAACGTCAGGCCAATAAATTTCTTGTTCCAGTGATCTCATCTTCATCTTCTATACCGCAAATTCTGAAGCTCTGAGTCGAGCACTTTGAAAGTCTCCTCAACCGCCCAACCACGATATCCGACGCCGTCATCGACCGACTCATTCTCTCAAGTGAAAGCGATCGGCAACTTGGACGTCCTGCCTTCCCTCACAGAAACAGCCAGAGCCGTCAACCAACTGTCCATCTGGAAAGCACCGGGATCCGACGCGATCTCGCCGAAGTTTACAAGCACGTAGGTCTTGACTGATGGATCAACTAACAACATTATTCCGGGAGATGTGGCGCCAAGGACACCTTCCCTAGGACTTCAAGAATGCAACAGTCATCCATCTCTAGAAACGTAAGGGCAGCTAGCAGCTGCCTGAGGCGCCTAGAAATTCTAGCGAAAACCCCCTACCAGTACCATATCCAAATCGCGTGCGCAATTCCGCCTAACCGATCCACTATCATGAGCCTTGATTCCCTGCAATTCCGCAGTCCACTGGCGACATTAACAACCAAAAATAAGTGATAAAGGAGGGACAAATTAGTGCATTTTTTGGGAAGCAGATCAGCCTGTGTCCGCAAGCACAAAAATAGCCACGCGTGAGTGAAAAGAGAAAAAAAGCGGCGGCACGGATTCAAAAGCCTGCCGGTTTTTCGATCGCCAGCGCTACTGGTTGGCGTTCGATAGTAGTCAGTGTATGTCTGCGCGCGCGAAGTCTGCCGTTCTTGCTGTCGCATGCTTGATTGTCCCATCACTGCGGAACGGAGCAAAGAGTTGAATAAGTAAACCTCCTTCAGGCCTGAAGGATGCAGTAGCAGTTCTGCGACCTCCTCATTAAAGACTAGCTTGAGAGGAATTTGAAACCAGCGAGGGTGTGGCACGCATAGATCTCGCTTTGGCTTAATCAAACCCTGCTTTCGCGCCTATCCCCAGACGCCCTGAGTCCTTCTTGTCAATAGGGTGTGAGTTTTGTGTGTCGTGTGTGTGACGAAAAATCCCGGTCAGGCGTATGTTGCGGGCCAGGGGTGTGGTGGCACGCCTAGGTGCGGGTCCGGCCGTGCCAGCCACCTGCGCCCTCCCACACCTACGGTCTTTTTGGCTGTGTCTTGACACCGCGTCCAGGTGGGGAGTGCGGTAGATGCTGCGCATGTCTACTATCACTGTAAACTAATTCACACGCAAGCCACCGTGCCTGTTGCGCTTTGGTGTGTAGCACACAGTGGACACCGTTGGAAGTGACGATCTAACTGTCGTGTGTTTAGCCCGGGGGTTCATCGGTGCCCAGCTGGAGACACCCGTATAAGTGTTACATGTCGAATTATGCAAATCGTGACTGCTCCTCACGGTCATTAACTCTCACCCAACTTTCATCTGGGGTTCCCGGAAGCAAAGCTCTGCCTAGTGGCCGCACCCCGGTAAACGCCTCGACCGGCAGACTAAACCAGAGGAAAGTATCCGGTACTATGTGTCCCGACACTCGATTATCCTCTTCCCGTTGTCGTCCCTTCATCATCCTTCCCTTCCCTCCCTTTCCTTCTTTCCCACCCCTTTGCCCCCACTCTTCCCCTACATTCCCTTCCCTCATCTCCTCCTTCCAATCCACAAAATCCTACGAAAAGGGTGGCATGCAATCCCATAAGCGGCCCAGACTAACTCGGGCCGCTATTCCACTAACCCAAACAGTAACCCATAGTGGAGTTCTGCGACCGACTGGAATCTCTGAACAGCCGTATTTAGGGACAATGCTGTTTACCCCCTCGCGAGGCAAGAGGCCAGAAAAGGTACCCTAAATTAACGCTGGGATTACGTCATCTTCAGGCAGATCGTGGATCGCAGACAAAAAACTCACAGTCAAAACAACAAAACAAACAACAACCCACATCCCCATCCCTTCGCTTCTCCCGCAAGCTGCCGCTAATTCTGGCAGCCTGAAATGTCCGTTCCCTTTTAGACAATCCGAGGAGCAGCCGGCCGGAACGAAGGATAGCGCTAGTCGCTCGTTACAAGGTGGATATCGCTGTTCTCAGCGAGGCCTGCTTCCCTCAACAAGGCAAAGTGGAGGAGGTAGGCACCGGCTGCACCTTGTTCTGGAACGGCCATCCAAAGGCAGAGAGACGCGACGCCGGTGTCGTCTTTGTCATCCGGAACGACATCGTGGGATGACTGTCTTATCTGTCGCAGGGCGTCAACTACCGTCTCAGGAGTTTACGCCTGCCCCTTCGGGGGGCATCATCAAGGTCTACGCCCTCCACCTACCCCGAAACCGTCCCCGACAGGGCACACAACAAATTCTACGAGGACGCGCATACCCTCCTCTCGTCTGTGCCGAAGGAGAAATAGTTAGTACTTCGTTGTGACTTCATTGCCTGCGTCAGAGCAGACTACGGCGCCTGGAGAGGAGTGCTGGATACCCATGCGATTGCCGGCAGCAAAGACAACGGCCTTCTCCTGCTTCGAACCCGCGCAAGATGCAAGAGCTGGATGCACCCGCGATCGCGACGCTGACAGCTGCTGGACTACGATATTGTCCGGAGGCAAGATCGACAGGACGTGCTGGTAACCGTGACGATCTGCGACGCCGACGACTGAACGAATCACCACCTCGTCATCTCCAAGATGAGCCTCCGACTGTAACCCCGCAGGAGGACAAAAGATAAGCAACCGCCAGGTAGGTTAAGTACTTGTCCGTCGAATTTGTCTACTCACCAGCCCAGCACGGGGGAGAACTGCCGGCCACGGACGACAGCGTTATCGTGGAAACTCGGCAGTGTCAAATGAGGAGTACTATACAATGTGCTGTCTTGGACGTCTTTGGTGGCACTCGTCCTGAACACTAGAGAGAGAGAGGACTGCTTTATTTTGAAAATAACTTTCAAAACTTTCAGCAAAAACGGTTCTCCAGTACACAGTGATTACCATAGAGATTAACAGGTTTTGGACAGGTGGAAATGATTATATATGAAGAAAAAAGGACTTTGAGGTGCAAGATCGAGTTTTAGTTTTTGTTTTTCAGCATCTTTGCAGGTGAGATACCGGGCTAGAAATGGCAGTATGGAATTCCGATAGGCCAAAGTGCGGCAAGGGATGTGGCGGAAGCATCGACGCATGGGGCGTAAGGATTTCGCAGCCATTAACTCATTATGAAGGGGATGGACGGTGTCATTCAGAATTCGGTCAGCGAATTGCTCCACCGAGTTGAAGTGTCGCTGCACGATGATATCAACTAAAGTATGATAGGAAACACCAGCAGCAGAGGCGAGCATTCGAATGACACGTTTAAAAATAATTAGATCTTTTTTAAGTAAAGCTGGAAAAATAACTGGAGAACAATAAAGAATGAGTGGAAGAATACAGCCATCTATGAATCGCCAGATTAAGGACTGGGGTGTGTGATATGAACGTAGACGATGAATGTAATAAACAAGTTTTTGAATTTTTGTTAAAAGGGCTTCCATATGAAGAGAGAAAGAGAGATTTGAGGATAAAGTAACACCTAGGTACCGGAAAGAAGATACCTTATTGGGAAGAATATCCAAAGGTTCAGGAATGGGAGAGGGTCGCAATCGAAACACACACTGTACTGATTTCTGATTGTTGAGTAGGAGTCCATTATTCGAAGACCATGCGGAGACGTGATCTAAGCCATCCTTTAAAGACTGTAGGTGAGTCAGGTTTTTGAGTGGGTGGCCTACGACCATGTCATCGGCATACTTAACATACAGGCAGTCGTTTGGCGATCTCAAATCATCAGTATGTAGGGAGAAAAGATGAGGGGATAAGATGGAACCTTGTAGAACTCCACAATTATTTGGAAGAATAGAATATTTTCTCTTTCCCGACTGGACAAACTGAGTGTGGGAGGAAAAATAATCTCTAAGCCAAGAGCCAACTCAGCTCGGAGTGTCGCACGCAGCTGTTTTGGTCAGGAGGAGTTGGCGCGGAATAGTGTTGAAGGCGGATGAGTAGTCAAGAAAAGCACATGCATATGCACGGCATCCCTTGTCTAAGTCTCTCAAAGCTGAATGAACAACTAAAGCAACAGCATCCAAGGTGCTACGCTTTGTCTTTTATGCAAATTGTAGAGGATCAGAAAAATTGACGGAGGAGGACTTAAGGGAATCTAATGCAACTCGTTCAGTAAGTTTCAGGAGTGCAGAAGAGCAGGCAATAGGACGGAAAGATTTAGGAGCAAAAGTTAAAGATTTTTTAAGGATTGGAGTAATTCTTACTGTACGCCAGGCGTCAGGAATCTTGGACTCTATGAAGGATAGATTAATAAGGTGGGTCAAGACGGGAGCTATCTGCAAACAGCAAGACTTAAGGAGAAAAGGAGAGACACCGTCCGGCCCAGCCGCCGTTGACCCACGAATCTTTTTGAGATGGTGTTCCACTGTTTAACGAAAACGATGCAGACACCAGCAGCCTGCTCGCCGAAGATCACGGGCTGCATCAAGCCAATGGGAACCATTAGACCGACGACACCAAAGCGGCCTTCTTCTGATATCGCCGCCCTGAACAACGACGACTGCTGGAGATGCAGGACGCCTGAATGAGAAGGTGTTGCCGGCAGACATCATGACCGGTCTGGCGTCATTGTGTAACGCCCCTGGACTTGAACAGTATTGTTTGAATGCCGTGACACTTTTGGCGCGAGGACCTAGGGTGGAGATGACGTAACCGCGTGTCAGCGAAGATGGCCGGTGTCCCTTCCTCTCTCATCCGCCGATCCCTGCCCCCTTACCGTACCGTACCGTAACGCTCGCCTGGCTCTCCGTCTCACAACATCGGCACCTCCCTCGGCCCTCCCCTGCAGTTGCCCACAGCGCTGCGCTCCCCACCGGTTATTTAGCTGGCATGTCGCTATCGCCTCTTCACTCAGACAGGTCATTCTTCAGCTGTAACTCATCCCCCTGTATTGTTAACAGTTATTATACACATTTTCCTTGGTTGTCTCGTTATGCATTACACTATTTCCATTACTCGATCTGTCTTCTTCCCCGGTGTATGGATGAGTATCAAGAAGTGTTAACAGTTCCGTTCAGGGTCTAACCCGGCCAGGATCTACTCTCAGCGTTCTCTTACTCTGGTGTGTGCTACCCTTGACGTCCTCGGCCGCTACAATTGTTCAGGACCTCTCTGCCTCAAGGTCATTCACGCCGTTCCAGACGCGCTGACCTGAAGTCACACGGCCGACAGCTCGGGCATACCTGAGTCCGCACAGCCGCAGCTGCCCATGCGCCACCCCCTGCAACCAGCAAAACAAGCCACTGGGACATTACCCCTCGGCAAGTGAAACACACGCTGACTGGACACCACTTGAGCTTGGCCCACGAGCCTACAAAAGCGGTTGACACCACTATCTTAGGAACTCTCAGGCATGACTGGACGCAGTCAACACCAGCGCTGGCTTCGCCAGTGGCCACTGTCACCTGAGAGGACAACTCCGGGTTCTGTGCACAACAAACTCCTCATTCTGGTGACTTTTTCCTTCCCTCTACAACACTAGGATTTGCCCTGATTATGGTGACGCTTAGACCACTCACACATTCTCACCGCATAACCACCACAAAGGTAACCCAGTGGTATGTGTACCGAAATGACATAAATAGCTCCCACGCAGCAGTCAAGGCGATCTACGGTCCCAAAACCAAAGCAGAGGCCTGCTTCCCCGTTCTGATAGTACAGCCCCCTTGCAAAGATATACCATGATGTGGAGCGCCGAATAGGGCACTTCAGAAGTTTCTTCAACCTCCCATCCACGATTTCCGACGTCGTCATTGACCGACGACCTGGACCTCCCGCCTGCAATCCCTGAAACAGTAAGAGTTGTGCACCGAATCTCCAACGAGAAAGCACCGGAATCTGATGAGATTTTAGGCTGAATTTTACAAGCACGGCGGCCCCGGCTGATGGATCAACTTACGACGTCATTCCAGACGTGACCCTGGTGACATGTCCCACAGGACTTCGAAGGAGCGACAGTCGTCCATCTGGCAGCTCTGGGATAATCAGTGAAAAGGCTCGCCACTCAACAACCTCAGAAAGGTCTTCGCTATCACCCTCCTCAACCTTCTCAACGGCCATTTCGTACATGAACTCCTATCCCGGAAGCCAGTGTGCCTTCGCACGCTGCTGCTGAAGTACCGGCATGAATTTCGCTGCCCGTCAGCTGCAAGGGTAGTGCGAAAGATGCAAACACACCCCTACCTTCAATTCGTAGGCCTGACAAAAACCTTGGACACGGCAAATTGAGATGAGCTTTGGAAAATCATGCGGAAATTCGGGTGTCCTGTACAATTCACGCACACGGTACGTCAGCTCCACGTCGGTGTGATGGCGCGCGTCACGGTCAAAGGGATCGTCTCGGGACGATTCGCGCTGACCAATGGAATGAGGCAGGGCTGCGTACTCGTCCTCACCCTCTTCACTCTTATGTTCTCCTTGATTCTGATGAAAGCCTTCTGTGATGAGCGTCCGGGGATCCCCGTCGCCTGCAGAGCCAACAGTCATCTTATCAATAGTTGGCGCATGCGGGCTTCAAGGTTTCTCTCTGCCACTTCTGTCCACTACCTGCTTTTCGCGGACGACTGCGCGCACAACACCGTGACAAAAATTGACATGCAACGGAGCTGTGCCAACAACAGACTGGCCATCAGCATGGACAAATCGGTAGTCATGCCTCAACCGTCACCCAAAGCTGCATCGCACCCACGTAAACGGCACCCAACTGCAGACCGGTCGGTTTAAGGTGATGTCTTCACAAGTCTTCGGGTTGATTTGTAGATGCTTAAAGGAATTCTTCGAGGTTTCCTTGTAGCGGGGACTTTGACCTCCTTATAGGCGAGTCACCGTGGTGACATCACAGAAGAAGAGTTGTTTCGGCAGACAAGCATTGTTCGCCCTCACGAGGAAGCCGCTTCATCGTAATTGCGGTTGCTTCAGCATGACGTGGACGCTGCGTGGACTCCAGCGCGTTCCAAAACCGCCATGTCCAGGATCATGTACTGCCGCCTAAGATTTAAGATTCTCCGAAGACAGCTGAGGCAGAAATGATTCTGCTTCTGTGCTTGTCTCTTGCAGACTGTCCAGGTCTCCGCACAAAACAGCAATTTCGTTAGAATCACAGCTTCGTCCATCCTCAGTTTGATGTCCAGTTGGAGACCGTGGGGATTCCATACCGAGTTCTGCGGCTGTCGACGCTTAAATTTCAGCAATCAACTGATTTATTGACTGGAAGATATGCGGACCCTGAAAGACAATGCCACTGGGGACATAATGGCTTCAACTGCGAAATGTCATTCGTCTTACCGTCATGGATGTCCTTGATCGAGCGTGTCGCCAGTATCAAGAGTGGTTCAACGACGACGAGGAAATCTCCAATCTGCTCTCCGGAAAGAACAGGCTGCACACAACCTACGACAACTGAGAGACTCATGATAACAAAGCAGCTTAGTTTCACTGTCGAAGCCTGGTGCGAGTACGACTGTGGGAGATGCAAAAGGCTTGGACGGATGGCAAGTTTGAAGAGCTACACGGCTACGCGGACCGCAACTGCATGAAGAATTTCTTCGTCTCAATCAAGGCGCCGCTGCTCAACTCCAATCGAGCAACGCTCCTCACTGATAAATAGCAGAATCTGCAAGCGTTGGACGGGGTACTTCAGAAGCATCCTCAACGGGCCATCTTCACTTTCAGACAACGACGCCATCGACAAGTTCCCGCATGTGTTGTTCAAAGCCAGACTCGAAGGCCCGCCACAACTGCCAGAGACCATCAAGGATGTACGCCAGATATCTAGCGGAAATGTACCAGGAACTCAAGAAGTCTCCGCCGAATTCTTCATGTATGGCATTCCCTTGCAAATGCTCACTTCACTCTTCCAGATGTGTGGATAAGGACAATTTTCTCAATAATTTAGATACGTGACCATCGTTCATATATACAAGCGCAAGGGAAACCAACAACTTTGCGACAATCACAGAAGCATTTCGCCACTTAACATCGCAGAAAAAATTTTGCCCACTTCCTCCTCAACCGTCTTGACACATCTGTGGCTTTTCCCAGAAAGTCAGTGTGGATTTCGCAGGAACAGCTTAACCAACGGCATCAGCTTCGCAGCCTGCCAAGAAATGAGGTCCAACATCTGCACCGCTTTCGTCGATCCGACAAAGTCCCCGACACTGGGAACCTTTACGGGCTCCGGAAGATTGTACTGAACTTCGGATGTCCGAAGCACTTCACACAAATTCGGCGTCAACTTCACGATGGAATGATGGCCTACGTTACGGACAGTGGGGCAGTCTCTGGAGCATGCGCAATGACCAACAGGGCGAAAGAGGACTGCGTACTCACTCTCACCCCATTTGCTCTCCTGGGCTCTATTATACTGATGGATGCCCACCGCGAGGAGCCGCCAAATATCGAAATCAACTAGCGTATCGACGGGAAACTGTTCAAAAGCATAGTGCAGAACTGTGGTCACCACCTGTCGGGCAAAGAAAAGTGTGAAACGGCTCTACTTTGCTAGAAAAAAACTACTAAGAAGCTGGTCTGGCAAGGGTATAGTATGTAACCCCCTTGGGGAGACCGTAGTTGCCTACAAACATAACGCCAACCATGGTCATGCTTTCAAAGGGAAATCTCTGGCCTGTAAGCATTTAAGGAAAACTCGGACGTAACCGTAGCTATAAGCCAATCCCTAACCCTAGCTTACGTCCCAAATTCAAACCATAACCCAGGCCTGGAAACCCTATTCCCAATAATAACCCGACTAACGCTAATTTTAACGGTTTCAAAACCCTAACCTTGAGCCTAAAACGGGCAACTTGGATACCGATGACGCTGGCGGTCAAAATCTGTTCCCTGCTTAACTTCTTTCGCGACCTTCTGCCAGGCAAACCGTTATGAAGCACGCCAACCACCCAGGGGGGTTACATACCCTATTCTTGCCGCTGGTCTGTTGCTAACTGGGAGTAGAGTCATTTCGGGATGTTGCACTTCCTTGAAAAGTGTACGGGTATATCGCAGAAGCCCAAGCCGAGAGCGAAACCCTGGCTACCACGACCTTCAGACCCGACTCCGAATGGAAAGGTAAGATGGATTGCTAGTTGGATGGATTGTATATTCTGTACAGAACAGTTAGAGAAGGTATTGGGAGGAGTCCGCAACCAAAGGAAAGTGTCTCTGGTGTCGGGAGAACGGCGTCCCAAGTCTCAGTCAGGGAATGCGTTAGTCTTAAGCCAGAGCACGTCTGACTCGGCCTTGAATCTGATTGGTCAGTTGGAGAGCGGAGTTGGTGAATGCCGGACAGCCCTGGTGCGCACGTGCAGAGGCCTAGCGTTGAGACAGACGCTCGGAGTAGGGGCCCTACAAGCACACACTTGTCTCATCTCAATTGTCACGGTCATCGAGGCCTTTGTGGAGCAACTTCAGAACGCCTCACCTCATCATATCAGTTCACCCGCGGAGTGGCTTATACAGTGCGTGACCGATCTCATGAAATGTTGGCCAAAAGTCCGGAATGCATTTCCGATTAGGACGGATGACTTAAGTGGGGTTGTTATACTAATTATCATACAACATAATCTTATAACATTTCGGACTCGGCAGGATGTCGGCTTTGGAATGCACCTCCTTTTTACCTCCTGCAGGAACCACACTCGGTAAAAAATGACTACTTAAGTAGCATGCATTTTTCCTATTGATTTTCGATGGTCTTGTAAATTCGAAAATATTTTACAGAAAACATGCACAAAAATATGCATTATTTCGCTCAGTTGGTAGGAAATCACATTGGCTTTATATTTCATACCAGAAGAAAGTGTGTATTTAGGTTTTAAAAAAGCTTTCCAATTCCCGAATAATTTTCAGCCTGATCTGCCATTGCATCAGCGTTTAGCAATTTCAGTCTACAAGGTGCATGCTGTCCGCATAAGGAAAATCCTATATTCTAGTATGCCTTTAAGAAGATACCACATAGAGTTCATGAAATTTTGCAATGAATCCGGACTGTGCTGTACATTTCATGGGAAGCATTAGTAAACGCACATGTGCGGTCTTGCATGCATGGACATCTCACGGTCTTAAAAATCTCATAATTAGAAACTTTTTAAAACCTTAATATACACTTCCTTCGGGCATAAAATATAAAGACAGCGTGATTTCCTCTCAAATAAGTAAAAGAAAACATATTTTGTGCATGTTCTCTATAAAATCTATTTAAATTTATAAGACATCGAAAATCAATATGAAAAATGCATACTAATTAAGTAGTCATTTTTACCGAGTGTGGTTCTTGCAGGAGGTCAAAAGGAAGTGCATTCAAAAGCCGACATCCTGGCGAGTCCGAAATATTATAGGGTTGTGCTGCAAGATAATCAGTATAACAACCTCACTTAAGTAATCCGTCCTAATCGGAAACGCATTCCAGAATTTTGGCCAACATTTCATGAGATCGGTCACACACTGTAACACTGCATCAAGCAGTGGTTTTGGACTCACTTAATCATACATATTCTCCGATCGTCAAACAAGACTAAAACTGGGACGGCAGGAATCTCTGGAGGATGACCCCTGCCCGTTGACCCAGCTACGCTTGTCGGTGACGGTGGAATGATCCTTGGAGAAGGCTGGCTGCGAAGTAGGTACGCTCCCCATTCTGACCAACAATCGCAGACCATGGAGGTGAGTGATTCGACAGTGATCTAGAAAGTCGATTGTCAATGGAGAGATGAGTACCAGAAGGCAGTAGTTAAGAAGGAGACACGATCGCTGGAACAAGAGCTTTATTCGCCCGATGTTTCGGATTCCTACTGGAACCCATCATCGGTGGCAAAAGCAGATACGGGTGATTCATGCACTAGGGGTTTCAGTATTTATAGGATGTAGCTGCCACTCTACCCCACACCTATGAAAATCCACGGCTCACCCTCCTTCATCAGGGATTGTTGCACTTGGTGTGATAACTGTTCGATGGCCGACATTCGCGTTGTCAAACGTTACAATTTCACCAGAGTTGTTGGATGTAGGTGGGATGATAGCTCGACCATCTGACCCGCCGACCCTGACGTTGGGAACAGTGTTCACCTCTGCGCTTCCCGCGTAGCTAATTACACCGCCTAGGCGAAGCCTCAGCACCGAGTATGGAAAAGGAAGGTCGTTGCACTTCTTAATAGAATGGGGTCCAGCTAGCGTTTTACGCGGTTGTCACCTTTAGCGAGAATTCCGGCCTCATCGAATCTGAATGTGTGGCCGGATCTCGTCGAATAAGCCGGAACTCGGGAACTGGCGTCTATAAAAAGGTCTCAGGTCAATAGCGGTGTTATAGCGCAATGAACACCGCCTGTCATCCAATGTGGCTTCACCCACCGGCGCCCGATGCGATCTCAGAACATTAAACTGACTCCCCAAAAAAGGGAGAGGGGGATGTATGCAGACGCCCACCTCCGAACAAAGACACCACGGAGATCACCCCTCCTCTGTGCCACCCAATGCAACTGTTCCGCTCGCGATTCCGGGTAACTAGGCCAGAGCAAAGCGGCAAAATCTAACTGAATCAAGGACGTCCTCTTCAACAGTTTCACTGGAATATAATCATTCTCTCTATTCTACAGTTCAACATCAACCCCACTGTATCCAGCGAACGCGGTAACGCCACGACACCACTCCTACACCATTCTTCAGTGCTCTTCATAATGCCTGCAAGAACGGTACCGCGAGAGCCTGCCCCGAACAATATCATCCCATATTAACACGCACATTTCTAAATTGCGTATTTGCAGGCAAGCCCTGGGTCTTTTAAGTACTGAGCCCTGCCCGCATAGCCATATATCATTATGATTAAATTTTTAATCATATTAATAGGGACAAAGCCCAATCGTGCTTCCGTATGAAGTTGCCGCAGTGCCCATATCTGCGCCTTTGTGGCGTACGATGCCACCAAGCAAATCAGTAAGGTGGACATACATTCAAATGCGTCATTTTTGGGGTAGATAGCCAAGCGTAGGTTGAACCAATTGTGGTCCGATGAAGGGAGTATGGTGAAAATGACGTCGGATGTATCATTTCCGAGGTCAATCACCCTAGGAGGACGTTTACCAAATGAAAGTCAGTAGCGACCATGTAAGCATGGTCATTAGAAGGGGGAGTGGAGAGGGTAATTGTTACATTTCAGTCTCGTATTGTCACCATATCATGCCCCCTTCGTTCAAAAGCACAAACTATAAGGATTCTTTGTTTAACCTGCGATAAGCTTGAAAATTCCGAAGTAAAAAATAGCAGACAGATAAGTATGTACACCAGGTGCGGCAGGCAGATGCCAAGCTCAAGCGCGACTAGTTTGCAAAAGTGTGGAGGGGGGGGGGGACAGTGGGCGGGTCCAATTCTTCGTCATCTGAATTTGTACAGCCAATTCGGGGCGCGGAGCCGAGGCAAAAGCATAGATCACGTCCAGCCTGTCCTTTTCCAAAGTCAAATATATAATAGAAAAGAAGTGGAATTACTACAAAGCAAGTCCTGTGAGGCTGAAGTGGACGCAGCAGCGGCGTCGGGGAGGAGAGCGGGTGTCGGCGCAGTCTCAGGTGGTCGAAGTGGTCTTGACAGACTTGCCGAAGACGGGCTGGGCGGATCCGTAGTGGAGGACCACGTGACGGTTCAGAGTATCACAGATGGCTTGACTAGAAGAGGGGCATGATGGGATGAAAAATAAATCACCTTACTGGTCTAACTAGAGGAGGACACCCTTGTGTAGACAGAGACTGCATTTCAAGGATAATAATTGCTCGGTTTAGTTTCGGTCAGTCAAAAGTTCGTCGTGCTCATTGCCAAGTTTTAAGGCACGCAACGGTCCCTAAAGAATCAACTCCACTAGCTCTGTGAAGTAGACAAATTATGTTTTTCCAAACGAATCGGAAGGTGTCATGCCACCTCTTACATGTTCCATCCAAACGAGAGAGTGCAAACTTACTAAACATCTTCCGAGAGCAGGACAGTCTTCCACCCATGGTGAAGCAGAAGACAATGATTATTTTTCTGCAGTGAAATGACTAAAATGTCTGCCCGGAATTTATTGTGATTCTGTTCTGCGGGGCCTCGTAACTCAAGTGGTTAGAGCGTTGGCTGTACTAAAGCCTTCTCCTTACTGCGTGGGTTCGAATCCCACCGAGGCGCCGAGTTCTTCACAGTTGGGTCAATATGAATTATCCAAAATCTCCCAAAATATCTATGAATAATCAGTATTATAACCCACTCTCGCAGGCTAAATAAAATTTCTGAATTTGAATTAATGTTTCGTGAGATAAGTCACCTACAGCAGCTGTACAGACAAAGGGCGGCAACCGTGAGGTATCGGCCACAGCTGATCGCGGTTCGATAAGATCCAGCAGTCTCTTTTTCTGGAGGCCAAGTTCGCCAGCTCGTTCTAGGTTATTATTCATGAAGACAACAGTTGCTCTAGCCTGGGAGACTAATCGAAACTCATAATTGCACCGCCAAAACGACCAGTACCGCAGTGAAGCAGCAGGTCTTTTAGGGCAGACCAGACATGAAGCCGAAAACGCCACCTACTGGAAGTCATGACTCCAAATCATGTTGCGGACGTAGGCGCTGACGTGACCACACTGGGGCAGAGTGCGAATATCGGAGTGGGGGAAGACTACGTCAAAGGGCACAACGCCGTCACGTGGCACGTAGGCATCTCGACCCGCAGTGACCGAGGTGATTAGGCGAGTATCCGAGACGGAGGGGAAGTTGCCCAGGTGGGTGAAGTAGTCCAGAAGTTCACGCAGAAACTCGCGCACCTCGGGGTCCGGTTCCGGACTGGGTGGAAAGTGGCTGCTCACAGGCAGCACGGAGGGCACTGAACGCAGGACGGACATGGCGCCGTCCAGGACGTAGTTGTCCACGTAGAAGTGCAGTTTGTTGTGCGCTTTCACGTACGACCAGACTTTGGAAAGGTTGTTCAGGTAGGAGAGACTGTGAAGATGTGGGGGGAGGTGTGGAACAACAAAAAAGGGACACGGTATCCCATTAGGAAGGCGAACACAGAAAATATCAGTCACTTTGTGGGAAGAAACATGAGTCTCAACGACATTAATCATCTCAAATGCGGCGGAGACACGACAAAGCAGCCCACGCTGCCCTCGACCACCGATTGTAGGAATGGTGACAACCTAATTATACTCCTTCTCAGAGTATAAAATATAAAGAAGACGTGATTCCCTACCAAACGACTGAAAGAAGGCATACTTTTGTTCGTCCTTTCTATAAAATATGTTTGAATTTGCAAGACCATCGAAAATCAGTGGGGAAAATGCATGCTGCTTAAGTAGTCATTTTTTACCGAGTACGATTTCTACAGGAGTTTGAAAAGCAGTGCATTCAAAAGCTGACATCCTGCCGAGTCCAAAATAGCATAGGATTATGTCGCAAGATAATCAGTATTACAACTGCGCCCAACTAATCCTTCCTAGTCGAAAACGCATTTCAGAATTTTAGCCAACATTTCATGAGATCGGTCACTCACTGTAGAGGATGAAATACTCTTTCCCTCAGAGCATAAAAGTCCTAGAGATCCCGATTTCGTAAATTCCAAAATAGGTCGAGATATATGACAGAATCAAATCAGACGTGGAAAGACAATGAACAAACATCGAACAACTGTTAATTTCCGGTCAGAGTGCTGGAAACAGGTGGACGAAGAGGGACTAGTTAAAAGCCGACGCCCTACAACGTAGAAATTGGCTGGAATCATGTAAGCTCGTTTAAGCAAACTTTTATAATTAGACGCATGGTTAAAAATTGTAGCCAGTGCTTCGACGCTAACTTAATTGTGCGTGCAAGTCTGAAATGTGCCAAATAAAGTCTGTCAGTTTAGAAAACCCTCAACTATCTTCTTCGATAGGACTGACGAAAAAACGACACACATTCCACCCCCCTTAACCTCTATTCCTACTTGAATGTCACTGCTATCCATAGGAAGGGATTAGTGAAACGTCGATCTCTCGTGAGGAGAAGGGTACCCTTTTTGAAAACTTTGCGCTCCTAGAAAGGAGTGCTTCAGCTAGAAGGGACGTTTGCCTTACTACGCGTGCATACCAATCATTTGAGAGGAAAAGGTGATTGGAACATATGCACTGTGGGCGATTTGAAGAGCGCGGTTGGCTCTCTATTGTCAAGTTTGTGAATTAGGCCCAATTTCTGTGGGCGTCAGGATGCCTCACAATAGCAATAAGAAAAGAAACTCAGAAGATGCCTCGGTGAACACACCCACAAAAACGCAAAACGGAGATTTTGAAAAAGTACAAACAACTTTCGAAACTTACCTCCGAGTATTAGATTTAAAGAAGATCTGCTTTCCTCGAAAAAGGATTATAAAGAAATGACACCTGGTCGGTCCATTCTGCGAAGATGGCACGCACGAAAATATGGTGGGAGCACTTACATCGCTTAAGTGGCCAGCTGAGAGAACGATATCGACAGAGGTGCCCGGGTAGGTTCCCAGTTAACGACCAGCATGCTACGGTGTGTGAGCCAAGTTGGAGTTATAAGGCTGCATTTAGTGGTGGTACTGCCTCAAATAAGCAGTCTTTTATATGAGAAAATAAACTTCACGAATGAAGGCAAAAGTTCGAGTTCCAGGTGTATGTATAAGTGAAGAAGAAGGATTTTCGAGCACCGGAACATTTTGTTTATTGTTCTGAGCTTTCGAACTCGTGCAGGAGTCCATCGTCGCACAGACACCTTAGGTGCGACGAGGCGACGTATCATCACAAGTTGCCGCCCACACCTACGAAATGGGTCACGAGTTTCACTTTGCAGCCACCAAAGTAGTAGCCCACGCCGGAAACAAAACAGGCCGAGAATTGCTTGAAGCCTGGACCTCGGATGAGAACTCAGTCAATCGATTTATCGATCTGGCGACGGCGTATAGAGTCCCGCGCACTCACCTCCAATCTTGCGCCGTCGGCCGATGATTGGTTTACACGCCCTATAACTGTCGCTTGTTCTGTTGCTGCTATCATCTCTGACGATGGACTCCTGCACGAGTTCGAAAGCTCAGAACAATAAACAAAATGTTCCGGTGCTCGAAAATAAACATATTTTGATGCTTAGCGTCACGCTGCATACTGCAGTAAACCATCTGGCCGTTTGCATTCTTTTACCGATTTGGGCAAGCGAACTTCTGCACACAGCCCCCATCTGCCAGAGGTGAGCAAGGCGGGCCGTTGGCTGGCTGATATTGAGTGAGGATCGATCAGCCTCAGTCAAAAGAACGGAAACTCAGAGCTTCGAGACGTCAACTACGGAAACGGAAAGCTTCAAAAGTCGGGTAAGAGGACCAATAAAGGACATCCGCGTGTTAACTTACCCGTTGATGGTAAGAAATAAGGGATTGGAGTTATTTGCAGGAGGTGAAGTCGAGTTAGGCGTCTGGGGTGTCAGCATAGGGTTGCGACTAGGAGACCGACCAACAAGAGGCGCCTTCCCCGTGGACATGGCGGTTTGGTAGATCTGTTGTTGGTCGGCTCTGCCAGAATCCGAAGACATGGTAGCCAGTTCACGGGCCCGTCCTCCCACTACAATGGCACCCAACATGTAAACAAACTCAAAGTTGTGCTGTTAAGTCGTGATTTGAATCATTGGAAAATTCGCAATCAATAGGACTCTTGAATGATCTTTTTTATAAGGTCAGGTATCTCCTCTACTGGTAGGTGTTATTTCCTCTAACCGCCTCTCCAAATCCAAGAATGCAAGTACCAAGGCAGTAAATTCGTGATCTTCGAAAGGGTTCGTTCTGTCTCGTGTAGGGTTGGGGGGACAATTTTCAAGACTCATGTTTTATGTGCTGATCGGAAGCTCAAGGGGATCGAGTTCGAGGATCCGGGCCTCAATTCTGAGCCCGAATGGAGAGTGGGTGAGGTATGGACTTAGTGGACGGGGCCTCTGGAAGATGCTGTGCGTTCAGACACGGTATTTAAATGAATTTTGTGTTCGTCAGTATTACGTTGTCCGTGCCTGGAGCGGACCTATCGATGACGTAGTAATGGCGGATACAACAAAGGCATTTAAACACAAACCGGATATATCTTTGCGTGAAAAATAGCGTTCAATCATACAGGAAAACTCCGATGCATTAAATCATAGCTTTGCTCATACCTACCGCTAACGCAGGTGCGCGTTACTACACCTACTAGGGGGGCCCGGGTTTGTTCCTACTGTCACAATAATATTTTACGAAAATCGTGTTACTGAATACATTATAGTAGGCCGTGTTTTTTGGATACTGTATGTGCCGTCTCCAATAGGGCCCCCGAAAGGAATGCCTATTGCCATTAAACATACTGAACTGTACTGACCTGGACCTGCCGAGCAGAAAGCTGAACAGACGACAGGCAACCATAATCAGGATAGGCCAGTGGACGCCACCCTCATGTGACAACTGTCTCACAATAGAAAATGAGCCAAATCCGCGAGTCAAGCCGGCTGGGAGTGAGAATGGGCTCAGAGGTTGACATGGCGTTCTACACACGGACTCGGATCTCACCGAAAATGAGCGGCCCCATAGACGCCGCATGAGTAACTCACTGCAGTGTGACACCCCTTCGGAGTAAAACTGAGTCATTTCATCAATTTACAATCTTCCAAGTTAGGACTTCTAGAGCGCCGTGAGTTTCAAGGGCGTCATACTTAACAATTAGGAGGGTGTTGAATCTCCATGATTGTGCGAGGAATCCAAGATAACAGACCACTCCAAGGGCCTCGAAGCGCGTATTGGTTGCCCTGCTCGGCCTTTAATTAGCAGCTAACTCTTATCTACATATCCGTGACACAGTAATCGACGCATTCGTCAAGGTGATGTAGCTATTTTGAATAGAGGCCGAATGGAGGCAGAATGGATTCGGCTAGGCGACGAGGCTGTAAAAATTCCGGTCCAGTCGGCAAAGAGGAGCCGGCACTCTTAGGTAAAAGGCTTTACTCAAAGTCAGTCGCAGGTTCCCGCCTCCCACCCTCTATTCCCCAAATACACAGCGGCTGGCCTTTCTCATGAAGTACTAGCCGAAATTCTGAAATTCATTTTCTATCAGAAAAGATTTGTTATGTGGGATTGTGGGAATGATTATCCTGCAACATAATCCACGGACATTTCGCTCACTCGGGATGCTGGCATGCTACTTAAGCAGCCAATATTTACCGAATAAAGTCCCTACAGGAGGTTGGAAAGAAGTGTATTCAAAAGCCGACCACCTACCGAGTCCGAAATATTATAGGATTATGCCGCAAGACAATCCGTATTACAACCCCACCTAAAAATCCTTCCTAATCGAAAACGCATTTCAAAATTTTGGCCAACATTTCATGAGATTGGTCACTCACTGTAGTTTTAGACGTGCGAAATTCTGTTAGGGTAATCCGAATAACACTGAGAGGCCGAAGATATTACTTGAATAGAAATTCGGAATCTGTAATTAGCACGTCTACGGCCAAGAAGACTCATACAATTGGGTGTGCAAATTGGGAGAGTACGACTCGAGCTGTGCGGTCTACAATGCTGTAAGTAATTAGAAACGGCCACTATTTTCTTTGTGCAAACTATGGGAAGTAAGAAAACTGGTATGGCAAGCAAGCTCGTGCTTCCACGCACAGCCTGTCAGTCCGGCAGCCCAGCGGGCGGTGGCGTTCTACTAGAGAGCAGCAGTTAACGCGTTTCCCAACTCCATGAACTGACCATGTCCCCTAGTCCCGCGAGATGCACGACTGGACTAATCTGCTCTGAGCTAAGCCTTCTGCTGAGTTACAAAGCTGGCTCCATTGACGCAGAAGATGGGCAAACATACAGACGAGGCCTGTCCTAGTCCGTAACTATAACATACAGTACTTATCTTTCCAAGACAGTCTGTGGAGAAACCGCCAGGAGGCCCTGGCTCGAGCTCCGCTTCGCCGACACTGCGCTGATGACGTCCGCTGACTGGCATCAAAGTCAAAATTATGATTAATGCCGACAATCTGTACAGTTAGGAGACGTACGCGCAGAAGCTCAACAATACAACACCGGGCACAAAATGGGAAGATTGGCAGTCCGCCTCTGTTCGACGACGACGAGTTTTCAAACCGTACAAATTTCATATTGACCCAGCTGTGAAAACTCGGCGCCTCGGTGGGATTCGAACCCACGTAGTAAGGGGAAGGCTTTAGTACAGCCAACGCTCTAACCACTTGAGCTACGAGGCCACGCCGGACGACGCGAGTATAATCACATTTTGGTCAAGCTACCCGCCCAACCTGCTGTAACGTCTGGAATCCACCAAATTTTAAACAGTAAGTTGACTGCCCAGGCAGGATTTCCTAAGTAATTCACCTAGAAATTCACCAGATGACCATCAGGCTTACGTACAAATTTCCCTTTTTTCTATAGCCCGTATTGACGAGATAGTTGCTAGTCATTGACCATAAAAAGCTTCACGTGTGAAGACAAAGTTTCATTTAAAAAAAACGTTTAAAAAGTATTCTTAAGAGAACAAAGAAACATTCTTACTTTCCTGTCCTGCGGTTAAGAAGTATTACGTAAAATAACACCGCCAAGCACTGGCAAGACCGAACCGCATGAAAGAAGCGGTAACTATGACAATGCCTAGTCCTTACGTGACGAGGTTCGCATCGAGGGAAGGTCTGCCTACGGCAGAAGAAGCAACAATAACAGCGGTCATTACGCTTTGTTTACAGGCTCGATATAAACGATGTGCCGAGACTACATGACTAGAAAAATCACTGAAGCGAAGGTCACTCGGCTCCATCACAAGTGGATGGGCTTCTCCAGCTGGCAAAGCATCAAGAAGCCGCCTAAAACTACTCACACTCCTGTCTTCCGTGTAATCGACTTAATACAGTCAAGCAGGGAGGAGTTTCGGCAAGGTCTCATTGTAAGATCGACCAAGTAGACAGGTCTGATGCAAATGGATACATCCCAAGAGAGGGGAGGAGGCAGTTGCCGTTGAATGTGTGGATGAATGGTCGAGCGCTCTTTAGATGTACCTGCTCACAGATCTGTAAAATCAGTTACCAGCATAAAAAGAACACAAGCCATAGCGGTGCAAAGTCACGGTGAAGATTCCTCGCCGAGATGGACGACTTACGATCGAACAAAGACGATGAACGATGCCAGTATGGAAGCTGGCCAACCAGAGCTGCCTCGCGTTCCATTCACAAGGTCACGTGGAAAGGGCGAGGAGCATGGAGGTCGAAGTATTAGCTAGTCTATTCATGATCAGCTTTTTATGCTTTAGACACCTCTTCCCCAGTCTAATTATATTATCTTCATAAGAGCGGTCAGGCTCCAGACGGTTCCTCCGCACTACCAATCAAACGCATCAACTGCCTAATAAGTAAACCGGAGCGCATGTGCTGTCGTGGAAGTGAAGATATGGCTTCACTTGGCGAAAAATACACCAAGTGGGGACTCAATGAATGAGCAAAGGGAAAAAAGGAATCAAGGATATTCGACCTCGATGTTCAGATAGTTAGTAATGCTCATCCTTCTCGTTCAGATGGCACCCGATGTGTTGGCGTGAACGGTGGTCGAGCTGTTGTACATACAAAAAACAGATAATCGAGAGCATCAAATATGCTCGGAGTACCCTTTAGAAAAAGTAAGTTTGAACACGTGTATCCGCAAAACCGTGAAGCAAGATTCTGATTTTCCTTGCTACAACGTTTGCGACGAGAAAAGACTATTACATGGGTACTGAAACCGTGAAAGTAGTACATTATTTGCGATAAACAGCAGTTTTGGTGCGAGTGTCTTTAGGTACCCTCGGATTAAGTTGGTAAACGCCTGTGTGGGTGGTAAATGCACCATCTGTCCCGAAACCCTTGAGCATTTCAGAAATTTCCTAAAGAGCGGTTGTTACTGCTGGATTTTGCTAAATCAGCATCGAATAAAAGGTATATGGGGAACTCCATTAGTTTATCTCATTACAGAATAATCTCGAAACAGACGTATCCGAAAGTCTTAGGAAAAAGAAGTGCTCACCCGATCGAGGTGATTGTCTTGCTGACGTTTCGGAGAGCTTGGTCGACTCTTCATTATCAAAGCTTTTAGTGCAAAAATCGATCAGAATTTCGAATAGACAGCTGAATTAATTGGCTTTGGGTTGATCGACTTTTTTCTCCTTTCGCTGCCTTGGCCTACTGGCCGTCATTTGTGAGTGCTGGTAGCCTCCTGTGTTGTGTGTCGTCACCTCAAATGGGGTTAGTTGCGTTTGTGTCCCCTTTTGACTAAATTAGTCGACCCAAGGCAACAATTCGTCGCCGTTTGATGCAACCCAAAGAAATACTGCCAGCCACTGAAGCCTCAGCAGTTGTGTATCAAATACGTTGTACCGATGGAGACTGTAACTACGTTGGAGAAACCGGAAGGAAATTGCAGACCCGTCTACGGGAGCACAAATTGGCAACTCGGAGACTAGACCCGAACTCACAGCTTGCGACTCACATCGGAGAAGCTGGCCACAGTTTTGACTTTCAAAGAGCAGCCGTCTTAGGTCGAAGCACCTCAAGGACAGAGCGTCTCACACTTGAGGCTTGGTACTCAGATGTCAAATCCATCAACAGGCATCTAGACCTTCCTGCGGCCTATAAAGTCCTACGTCACTACATACGCCAGGACCAGGACAAGACGGTCATACGGAGCTTAAGAATGGCGAGCAAACACGGTCCGGTGACTAACTCATCCAAAAGGGGAACACGGGTGCAACCCATCCCCATTGAGGTGACGACAAACAACGCACATACAAAATTCTGATCCATTTTTGCACTAGACGCTTTGATAATGGAGAGCCGGCCAAGCTCTCCAAAACGTCAGAAGGACAATTCCCTCGATCCGGTGAGCAGTCCTTTTTCCTCAGATTATCGACCCGGATCTTTTACGTGTGCTAACCTGTATCCGAAAGTCCTATGCCTGTTTTCCCTAAAGCCGTGTAGAAGTTGGCTTTTCAAAAATCATGCAGCTGCTGAATCAAGGGATTTAACCATAAATACGCGGTAGCAATGACACGTTGGTTGAAATGGAACAACTTGGCCGACAACCATCCCCCCCCCCTTGAAAAGGCGTATATTTATCAGATTGTTTCGTTTTTTGTGAAAACTTATGGATCAGAGGGCAATTTGCACCCAACCGGACTAACACTAGTTGCCAGATAGAATATCGGAGACACGGCTTCGGCTTTTATCCAGACTTCCTAACTTTGCATTGTAAATTCTTCAAATGATGGTGCCAAGACCAGTACAGGTAGTTCCATTCAAGATTATTCTTAGGGTCGGATTTAAGCGGATGACGACAGGCACGCACGAAGGGGAAGTGAGGCTTGACGTGATCTTTACACGCACACGATCCCGACAATCACGAAAATAGCGGTGTGCTTTCGGGTACAGACACGCACACATCGTCCGCGATCAAAACAACACAAATGACCTTCGGTTAGGCACCATCCTAATGATAAAAAGCCAATCCCTTAAGTGAATCAGAGAAATCAAATGGGGAACGACCACATTCAGATCCAGTCAAGAATGTCCGCAAAATTGTCTGAATCGCTGGTAATCCCACCTTAATAATCCGGCTGACATTCTCCAGCAAGCACTCCCACTAGAATAATCTAACCGGTTAGCATATTAGCTCCCGTATACTGAGTCATATAATGAAAATGTCCAAGGCCTAGGCACTCCACGAGACCGTGGGATGGGTTTCGATCCTCCTCGCGATCCCCATGCAAGCGCCCAGCGTCAGTAGAACGTAGCATCTTCGACTGCGAACTGTCAGTTCGAGAAAGTAAAAAATACAGATCTGGGAGTCAAGTTGTCGCGAATAGGACGGTGTAAGGATGGGATCGCCGTCAAACTGATGCTAGCCGGATTTCTGGAAGCTCTTGGGGGGGGGAGGGGGTACCACCCATGGACCCGTCGCCATGCTCCAACCGCTAAAAAACTGAATATGCAAGGGGAATGCTCCTGACTTGTCAATAGAAGTGAAGAGACGAGTCCCGGGAGGCAGTCTTGAAGAAGAAGACACGATCACCGGGACGAGAGCTTTATTAGCCTGGCGTTTCGGATTCCTGCTCAAACCCAGCATCAGAGACAAAAGCAGATACGGGTGGTTCATGCACAAGGAGCTGCAGTATTTATAAGATGCAGTCGCCATGCTGCCGCATACCTATGAATGTTCACGGCTTCCCCCCTCCATCAGAGATCATTGCAATTGGTGCGATGACTGTTTGATGGCCGACATTCACGTCGTTAATTGCTGCCATTTCATTACATGTGTTGAATGTTGGTGTGATTATTGCTCGACAGTCTGATCCACCGACCCGGTGGAAAAAGTGCTCACCTATGCGCTCCCCGCGTGGCTAATTACTCTGCCCAGGCGAATTCTCAGCACCGAGTATGGAAGGGGAAGGTCGTCGCACTTGTTAATGGACTGGGGACCAGTAGACCATGACTCAAGCAGCTCCCGGCTCACGCTGTTGTCACCTCTAGCGAGGATTCAGTCGCCATGCTACTGCATACCTATGAATATTCACGGCTCTCCCCTTCATCAGGGTTCGTTACACTTGGTGTGCTGACTGTCTGATGGCTGACGTTCGCGTCGTTAATTGCTGTAATTTCATCACGTGCGTTGCAGTGATTAACGACGCGAACGTCGGCCATCAGACAGTCAGCACACCAAGTACAACGAATCCTGATGAAGGGGGGAGCCGTGAATATTCGTAGGTATGCAGTAGCATGGCGACTACATCCTGTAAATACTGCAGCCCCTTGTGGAAGAACCGCCCGTATCTGCTTTGTCTCTGATGGTGGGCTCGAGCAGGAATCCGAAACGTCAGGCTTATAAAGCTCTTGTCCCAACGGTCGTGTCTCCTTTTTCAAGGCTCCTGACTTGTACCGATTAACGGTCTTCGATGACTGTTGCAGGGGGACGATATTTAATGTTAGGCATACAAGCACTCCGCAGTCGCTAGGTCATCCAGGAAGAATGACTGTGAGGTAATTTGCACAAGTGCCACACCATGAGTTAGGTGCTTCGGTACGAAGTCCGCGGCCGTCTTCTTCAGAAAAGTTACGAGGAACCTAGTCCAAAATACGGCTGAATGGGGCGTTCGATAAGTCTGCGCGTCGAATTTATGGCCAACACTGACGACGTTAATAATGATCGTAAATATGAGAGGAGGAAGGTGGAGGAGAAGCCCAAAGGTTCGCGAGTCCAAACAGAGTCTTCAGTCAGTATCTGAATCTTACCTGGCTCTTTTTGCTTCTCCAGCTTGTACTGGAAGATGGGTTTGATGGAGGGTTGAATGCGAGGACGGATGACACGCGAGTATGCAGAGTCTTCGATGTACTGCCTCGTCAGGGTGGCCCAGTCCACGGAGTTGGCAAGGACTCCCTAGGAGTGAAAAAGGAGGGGTTTCGAAGACAGCGACTAGAGACAGCAATTTCGAACTATGGGCAGTTTTATTGCTCAAATGGCATGTTTATTTAAAAAAGACGACTGGATACCTTAACAGATCTTTCGTATTGCCTCGGTAAATGCGTCAAACAAATTCAGAGTAGCCTGTAAAACACGTAAATTTGACAAAGCGATATCCATACCCGGCAGTTAGTTCGACATAATCGATGACAACCACGAACACAGCGTCCAGAACGCAGTAGTGACTTGCCCGTGAATTTGTTTATAATGAAACATACTTCCGACACATTTATCTTTCTCCATCTCTTTCTTGATTTATCGTATACCAGGGATAATGCACGATCAAAACGGCTACGGACAAACGTGAACGTGGCGGTTATTGTGACAGAGCTCATGAGTAAACGCGCACACGGCATACTGGTACCTTAGTGAAAACGAACCAGACTAAACTATCGCGGATCTCACGTCAAGGAGGCGCCATAAGGACCACATTAGGCAATCATTTCGGTTCAACTCTCAGTTCGGAGGAGGACCGTGTTACCGCATCAGTTGACAGTCTTCAAAGGCACACCTAGCCGTAGACAGCCGTCCTTGCGTCCCGGCGCTTCGCTACGTCAAAGTCATTCATTGCCTCTGCGAACGGCGGGTTCCAGGGGCGCTGGCCTGTTACGGTCTAACCGACTTCGACACGCACACACAGTCCCGGTCATCCACGGCAGACTTGAATGCGTCACCCCTCCGGCAATACAGCGCACACAACTCGAATCTAAGAAGACAGCTGATACCCCTGTCTCGTCTTCCTCGTTAGCAAAGAACACTGGTCTCACCAGCGGCCAGAGGCAACGACATCGGGTCCTGTATCGCCGGTAGAGGCAAAGAGACGAGCTCCAGGAAACAGTTGGCAGGAGTGAGATGTGGTCGCTGCAACAAGACACGAATTCGCCCGGTATTTTTTGGATTCTCACTCAAAGCAATGCTCAGAGACAGTCGTAGTGACTGCATATGCCCTCCCTTGGGAACTGTGTGGCCACCAACTGAACAGAGGATGAAAACTTTCCGGTTGTAGTACGGCCCGCCAGGCGGAGATTTCCAAGTAACAGTTTGAGCAGGACGCTTTCTGCTTCGATTGAATTAAAACAGCGCGTTGGCACCCCGGCGGTCCATAGCTCTAGCATAAACATGGAGATGCGGTTTGCGGCTTAAAGATTATGCTACGGCGTTATTGTGCAGAAGTTTCTAGTAACAGACATTACAATCGGAGCAGAAACCCAAAGGCTCCGTCTCAAACAGTCCTGTAAGTTCATTAAATAATATGAGCTCTGTGAAAATTCGAGGAAGTGTTGGACAAAGTCGGCGCATGTCAGACCGAGCACTTCATAAAATGACTGACATACCTAACATAACAAAGGGTGAAGAAGAGTCGAGCACCGGAAGACTTCGTTTATTATCCTGAGCTTTCAGACTCGTACAGGAGTCCATCGTCAGAGGTAGTGGCAGAAACAGGACAAGCGGCAGTTATAAGGCACGTAGGCCCAATCATCGACCGACGTCGCACGACTGCAGATGACTACGCAGAGCTTTGTAAGCCGGCGCCAGATCGATAAATCGATTGACCGAGTTCTCATCCGAGGACCAGGCTTCAATCAATTCTCGGCCTGTTTTGTTTCCGGCGTGGGCGACTATTTTGGTGACTGCGAAGTTAAACTCGTGACCCATTTCGTAGGTGTGGGCGGCCACTTGTGATAATGCGTCGCCTCGCCGCACAGCCAGCTTATGTTCGTGTATGCGCGATCCGAGCATGCGTCCAGTCTGTCCTGTGTAGTGACAAGGACAATTTTGACACGGAATGCGATACACTACTCAAGATTGCTTATCAGGTTTTAACCGGCCTTTGATTTTCATGACCCTGTTGCGCATGGTGGCTTTGGGGGGGTGTGCAATTCCAACACCTAGCTCCGCAGCAATGCGCTCGGTCGCCCACGCCGGAAACAAAACAGGCCGAGAATTGATTGAAGCCTGGGCCTCGGATGAGAACTCGGTCAATCGATTTATCGATCTGGCGCCGGCGTACAGAGCCCTGCGTAGTCACTTCCAGTCTTGCGTCGTCGGTCGATGACTGGTCTACCTACCATATAACTGTCGCTTGTTCTGTTGCTGCTATTAAATCTGACGTTCGACTCCTGCACGAGTCTGAAAGCTCAGGATAATAAACGAAGTGTTCCGGTGCTCGACTCTTCTTCTTCACTTATGCATACACCTGGAACTCGAAATTTCGCCTTCATTCATAACAAAGGGTATACACCAAAACATCGTGCTCGAATATTTTCTGCTATTCTGACTATGAATATATACAAAAATGACGATAATATCCTCACCTCGATGAATACAACGGAAGCGGAAGTCCACGAAAGACAGGGTATCAGCGAAACAGGAGCGGCAACAGTTGTTGCGCATATTGTTGCCATCTGTATCAAAAGAAAAAAATGCAGGGGGTTTGAAATAGGCATTATTCTTTGTTTTAATCATAGTGGGAAGGACCGCCATACAGACTATCCGAATCATTCTTCATTCGCTAAAGCGCTACTCGATAAGTCAGTTAGGGCAGGCCTGCGTGTCATGCGGCAGAGCACGCGACTGCCAGGCGGCTGACAAGAGCAATTTTCTTCAGCCCTCAACATGCCAGATTCTGAATGTGCCGTCAGACATGGTTTCGACTGCGGTTGCCCCCGCAAAGTTCAGCCCCGACTGTAACTGCGCGCCGCAGTCCGCGGCAGAAAATTAAGCAGATACGAGACAACAGACCCACGGGTGAAGCCGAGCTGCCTGATGACGTCTACTAGAGCTGTGCTGAATCCTCCTTTTAAGGTGGCTGGGGAAGGTCGTTTGGCGCGCATGACAGGCTGGATTTGTGGTGCAGGGCTGGATCAATATCGCTCCATGACCCCCCCTCAAAAGCGCCACCTGCAGAAGCCTCATCTCAATGGGCGTTGTTGAGGCCTTCGCAAGGATCCTGACGGACTGCTTTCGTACCGTCAGGGACACACAGAGAAGGGAGTTCCAGGACGGTTTCCACAGTGGCAGGAACTGTGTCGACCGAAGATTCGCCCCAAAATGGATACCGGGGCAGTGAAGCTGTTCTTAAACGACGGCGGCTGGCTGTTGGCTCGATTTTATTGTAACGCTCGACTTAGTCGGCCAAAATACTCTATGAATGGCTGTAAAGGTTAAGATTGTGACCCGACACCCCCGAACTACACCAAGGTTAATTATCAATTGGGGTAGGCGAAAATCAGAGCTTAAGACGAAGAGAAGGAGTACTTTGCTGTCAATTCCGGCGTCCATCGAGACTGTGCCCTCTCGTAAGTTCTCTCTGACAATGCATCTGACTCGGCTCCGTCCCCAACACTTTACGACTACAATAGTA
Organism: Spirometra erinaceieuropaei; assembly: GCA_902702965.1. Taxonomy (NCBI): domain Eukaryota; kingdom Metazoa; phylum Platyhelminthes; class Cestoda; order Diphyllobothriidea; family Diphyllobothriidae; genus Spirometra; species Spirometra erinaceieuropaei. The sequence continues at coordinate 61,570 of CACRXP010000730.1, forward strand.
TCCAGAAAGAAACAAGATCTTCGCGCCTCAGATCTTGACCATTTTGAGGATACAGACATGATTGCGAACACTTTCGAGGAAACGCAACCTGCCCTTGGCTGCATAGTCTTTGCAGTCGTCATATTCGATTCGAGATTGAGCGCTGAGCAGACAAAAACACTGACCGGTGGCTTTCTACCGCAAACAGTGTCCTTCCGACAAGATGTTCCGGGTTGCCGAATAGTTCGTCTACTTCAGCTACTAACGTGTAGCACGTTTTTCTTTCAGGATCTGAGTACCTAAACAAACTTCGAAGTTCAACAGATGACAATTATTCGTGTCAAGTGAGCACGTGGCCCTCGCTTGTGGTTGGAATCCTAGTTGATCCCATTCCATTCGCCAGCCAGCTGGGCTGCTGGCGATAAGGAACGCTGTCCCAGAGTAACATACGAAATATGATACATCGAAAAGTCTTTGAGGCACTAACAGGTCAGGCAGACAGCCGTTTCACGGCCACTACCGATCGCCAGTGAGCCATAGACTTGCCTTTTATAGTCTGAAGTGGTCAAGTAGGCGCACGACCCCCACCCGTTGTGGCTGGAATCGTCCTCGATCCCATTCTATCCGCAATAAGTGAGGGTCACGCAACCACTTGACAGGCTTATGTACCTCACCTTGGAGGGTACCAGATCGGTACTGACGATCGGCAATGACAGCGAAACAGCTGTCTGCGTCCCGTGTGTTAGCACCTCAATGAGCTTTCTAACAATCATCCGAGTATAGGGTTATGACCGAGGCGGGACTCCCCAACAACAGTTAACTGTGGTCTCTAGGGGCTGGTGGTCTGTTCGGCAAATGGTGCGTCCACTTAATACCACGGTCTCAGTTCTTAGGTTGAACCTCAAATGTTGAATTTTGCTGCCAACCGGGGAAACCCGGCGACGATGCGATAAGGGACCGCTGTCTTAGATGGTCAACGGTCACGCACACCACTGACGCGAAAAGGATCTTGGCGACAATGTTACGTCTCCAAACTCCCGACTGCGTCGGCGCCGCCGTCGTAATTGGCAGAAAAAAGTTACCAGACGCGTTTAAGCCATATCTGGAAAGGAGGCTGGGGCTGACGGTCTTTAACATTCGGGAGTGAAACGCAAACAGAACAGCGATCGCTGGGGGTCCAGCCAACGATGGCAATAATGTTGTGCCGTTTACACCCAGCTAAACATACACTGGTGCTATATAACACATAAAAAATCATGGGATGGTACCGACAAAAACGAAGGGAGAGTGTCCAACTCCATGGCCAAAGATCCCGGGTTCGAGCTTCGGGTGTTCCACAGTTCAGGGTTGGGTGTGACTGGCTGATGACGGCTGATAAGCCAGAAATGGCCATTCCGGTCTCTCTTGTCTTTGTCGGTACCACCTCATCCACACCTACTACCATTCGCCGTGCGAGTACCTCCGAGGATTCTAGTATGAGCCCCAAGGCAGAACGGAATGACCACGTTCCGTGACCTGATCGGTGAGCACCCATCTGTCATAATAAATAGTTATGGCGCGAGGACGTTCGCTGGTCAGATTACGGGACATGTTCGTCCGGCTAAGCCTTGGGGCACAATCTGTAGCTCTCGCAGGCCGTCGTATGGCGACTATAAATACCGCACGGATACTGACAAAGACAAGGGAGATTGGGATGGCCATTTCTGACTTACTAGCCGTCGTCAGTCAGTCGTGCATAACCCTAGTTTTGCATAACCAGGGACACGAACTTGGGACCTTTGGTCATTGAACGTTAGGTTAGAGGTCCTACCATTGAGCTAGGGATCCCCTTGTCCTATCGGCTGCGATCGGAAATATCAACTATGATGACAGGACGTTCACCGATCAGGTTATAGGACATGCCCGTCTTATCGTCAGGCTCCCCTTCCTTATACAAAAGTATGCCTTAAGGGGCAACGCAGTGGCCAAGGTTCTCCACGGCAAGTAGACAAGGATACAGTCATCATACCACAAGTGGGTAAGGCATTCTAAGGACGCGACGGATCCAAATGCTGGTTTAAAGATAATCGTAATGGAATACGAGATTTGATTCTGATCCGCCGCCATGGATCAGCTCAGCCTGAAGCACTGTGTGGGGCATCATTAAGACCGGCTAGACCAGGAATGATCGTAGTGGCATCAAGCAAAGGCAGTTACATGGGCACTAAGAATATCCGCAGTAACATGTATAGCATGCGGCTGCCATTTCATTTGTCGGACAGGTATTCGGAATTTATCTAAACCCTACTGAGGACTTTACCGCCAAGTGAAAAGAAAATCGTTCCCGCTTATTCTCGGGTTAAAATATTTCATCCATGAATGGAAAAGGGTATAGTAAGCGAACAGCAGACACCACCGGAAGATGGTATGCTTGTAGGCAACAGCTAAAACATTCAAGGGAAACATTTATGGAGGCAATGGCTACGTACATAACCTCCCATTGATATTCCATGCAGAGCGAAAGGGCCGAAACCTAGACGAGAGCACCATCGTAGAAGGTTGTGGCACTCCAAAATCAGCGACCCACCCATTACAAATAAGTCCGACAAGTAATTGAGGCCGGAACCCCTGTGCAATACAAAGAAAAAGCGGCACAAACGAAATGTGGGAAGATACTGTCATTTTATACAAAACCAATAATATTCCAGGGATCAAGTGTTATGAAAGCATTGAACGCTTAGTACTGGTCGGCATAAAGATTCGCAGAAGTGTCCAATACGTCAGTAGCAATATCACAATGTGTCCCACTTCCCGTAAAGGCCTAGAATGAAGACTAACTGCCATCCTGATTTGTAGATTGCAACTTTTAAAAGACTGGACTCACAGTTGGGTGGTAAGATGTCAGTAGCCCCCTATATCTCCATGAAAGTGCAAACATCCTCTAAGCATTTTCAAATACAATTCGGCTGATAGCAACGAGATCTTTGCCTCTAATGATACAGAACGCAAATGCGGTTATATCCGAGCTACTTCAGAGAGCTCAAGCAGTCATTCTCAATGGACCCAAATGTGCAACGTATGGAGTCCTTTTGAGGTCTAATCTTCTAATTAACTTTCCCGCCCTCTCCTCCAACATCAAGAGTAGAGTTAAAGGACTTGAAGAGAAAACAATATGCAGAGTCGTCTCAATGTCAATTTGCTGCCACTCGTTTTTCAGACCAACCACAAGTGCCGTGTTCGTAATCAAACTGTTGATATAGTCTAGGGCGAGGGTATTCCAGGACGTGGCCAGTACGCAATTCATTCGCCTCCCCCCTTGCAGTCAGCACAATCAGATGCTTTGGACTGGGTCCAGGTCCGGCTGGAAAGCTGGTCACACTTGACCAGCCTTTCGTCCTCCAACACTGCCTTTTAATTCAATGTCTGCATTATCCAGCACGCCGCTTAACAAAAACCCGATAGAACTGCTGTATCTTAGTCATGTTCGATTGTCTACTGCGTCAAACGTATGTGGGGAGGCCGATAACATTCTGACTGAGGACGAAGTTTGTGCACTGAGGAAGAGTGCTCTAATTCGTCAGTCCCCACGCCGGAATGTGAACGACAGACTCCTAAAGAAGGTCCTAACTTCTAACAATTAAGATAACTACGTTATCGAATGGGCAAAGCGGTGAAAATAAGCCGCGATAAATAGGCAAGACTGGTGACCATTTCTGTATTTATGAGAGCTTACTTGCAATGAGGCCTGGCACGCAGCACGGACATCCAGGAAGAGTCTTAGGCTAAATCAGAAGTTTCGACCCTATATGAAAAGCTGAGCTTTCATGAGCGGCAGTGTCGGCCCCAACATTCCCCTAAAGTTTTCGCGACACCAAATTGCAGGTGGAGCTAGCACTGAAATACGTATACTTTGCAGGACGTCCGGTTAAACCGTTAGTTCGATTAAATAAAACAGGCAAATAAGATTGTAGTCGAATGCAAATGAGCAATAAATAACTGGTCCAAGCGCGAAGTAGTCAAAGTCCCCTTAATAATGTGTGAGAGGCAACCACGGAAGAAAGTTAATGAGGCTGATCCAAGAAAAATATGTCTAAACAAACGCAGTGCAATAAGGACGACAGACCCCACTGAATCTTTTGTACTCTGGCAAAAAATTTGTTCACAGCTATCAAGGTGCTTTTCTCTTAGGTCACATGCTCAGCACTTGAAGTAGACTTTTTTGCAGGGGCATCGCGCGCATAAGGAGCTGGCGAAAGAGGCACATATCCCAACTACTAACCATGACAAGAAAACACGTCGCTTCCGCGCACGAGTTATGCCTCGGTTTTTAACAAATTTGCAGCAGCATAACTGTCGCGAAAGAATTCTATGGGCAGCCGGTCGAGACTTAATCTACGCCTTCCAACTCAAAAACGGCCCGCAGAGGATGCATGTGAGTATGCTTTTTCGAACGACCCACGGCCAAACATCGAGTCCGATCGTATCTAACACACTTTCCGTGTCGTATTTAGACGAGCGCTATTAAAAAGTTAATAATTCTTTCTGGGCTAACAAAGCAGCCCTAATTACGGTCGATAGTAGACATAATTGTTATTTTTGGGTGTCTAGAGCACTCAATCTAGAGTACATAATAATGAATAAAACAGATCACAAATCACATACCGCTGGTCAGGCGGCTTCCGTAAACCATAGAACGGGTTCATTATTATAATTGAACCAATTCCAGCCTCCAACAATTGATTTGCTAAGAATACCCGGCGCCTATAATAACCCTATAATAGTGTCAGCAAAATCCTCAGGACCTACGTGGTCACCGGTGCCAGCAAAGTGTAAACAGATCGGCTTGTATTTCGATTTCCATTGCTTTGGAATAACAAGTTGAAAGCTAAATGAAATTACACACCAATGCGTATGTACTGAGCGATCCGATTATTTGGACATAGCGCATCCGGGACGAGGTCTTCAAAGGGCGAGACAAAAGAGCCCTCCATTTCGATAAGCTTCTTATATTCGATTTTCTAAAGGGACATACACGACGTCAGAAAATGAACCTTCTCAATCATGATTGGCCTGTATGTGGAGTTTTCGTTCAAGTACCCAGGGTCCGTCCGTACACTTTCTAAATTTTTTATTAACCTTAAAATAATTCGACGAAACAAAGTTACTGTAACAAAAGCTCAGGTCGACCCCATCCTTTCTTAAAAAAATCGAAGGCCACGCTACGACGGTAAACTTTGTCTACCAGACTCATCTGGGACGCTCACAAAGGGAGTCACTAACGGCTAAAATTTGCGGAATGTTTGTACCGGTTATCAGGCGATTGGCCGAACATTTTCGCGCGAGATGCAAATTTATATTTCTATGACTTTTTCTCTTCTTGAGTTTAAGTTTTTTGAAATAATGTTTGGGCTATAATTCCAGCTAATGGACAGTCCGAAGGATACTATAAGGAAACTCGCCCAAGTAAGGAATATCAAAGGTGAGTGAATTTTTAGGCAACCGGCTACCATAGCAAGGCAATGACTACTCACATCGGTTTTATGTGGTTAACAGGAGGATTCACAAAATTGCGGCAACGTTCTTTAAAGTGAACCAAAAATTTTGAAACGGCAAGAATTTTTAAGGACAATGGCATTCTGGACTTTCGCAGGCTATGCCCTCGTTCGCAAAAAGTTGCTTTGATTATAACCCCCCAACGCGTACTCCGTAGTACTAAAACGAGCGCTGAAACTGCGTGCATGTTTTAGGCGTCTTATGCGAAAGCAGCATACATAATAACCACGAAGATCTAATGTTCAGAATAAAAGAATATTAGAAGGTAAGTTAACATGCGGTTACCCGTTAAAAAAAATTCAGGCAGTTGCTCATAGCTTTTAGCCTCCAGTGGACCGTCCGAAAATGTGTGCCGGTTAGATATGGCAGAAGGGATGTGCCCGTCAGTTGATCTGATTAGTTAGTGAGCTGTACGGTAAATGGTCAATACTGGCCATAGTCAGTTGGAAGTGTCAACAATAAAGCGTAATTTGCTATCGCATTTTCATTAAGATTTTCATGTTACTTTGCCCTTTCAGCATGCTGGGCTTTGCCATTTGCTTGTTTCAGCTGTTCACATTTGCTGCGTGGCACTAGCCCTGCAGGGGCGCGATCAATCTTTATTGTAGCGGCTGAGGGCGACAAGGGTGGCACACACCGAAGTAGCAAACGACTGGGAAGATCTCCTGGCTAAGAGCGATCTGAATGGGATTTTTGACACGTCGCAGCACTCATCCATACCCTAGGGAAAGAGATACACTTGGTGAACAGCAATATATAATAGGAAGATATGGAAGCTAGGAATGCATAGTATAGCGGTTAATTGTATAAAGGGAATGCGCTGCAGCAAGGGTGTGACCTGTCAAGGTGGTGGGGCGAAACTGACATGCCAGCTAATTAACCGGTGGGGAAAGCAGCGCTGTGGGTAACTGCAGGGGAGGTCCGACGGAGGTGACGACGTTGACATAGAGAGAGAGCGCGTGCGACACGAACATTATGGAAAGTTGGGGGGAGGGGTTCGGCGGTAGGGTGAGGAAAGGGCACCGGCCGTTCTCATCAACACACAGTTACGCCATCTTCATCCTAGATCCGGACGCTGAGACTGTTTCCTCATTTAAACAATCCTATACATGTCGTGTGATGTTACATAATTGCTATGTATGGGGTAGGTGTTTTCAGAATCAACTTTGACTATGCAGACTGATGAGTTGGAACGTGGTGCCTTGTTTGATGCCATTTGGGTTCCTTATGAAATTATTTTACGCGAAAATGTGTTACAAATACCAATTAAGTGGAATGATGATGACTCAAGTTCGCTTTGGTTTCTCTTCACAGTGCCACCCAGCCAATCACAATTCTGGATTTGAATCTGTGAATTAATTTGACGCCTGAGATCCCATAAATATGTTGGAAAATTAATAAAGCAAGAAATAGAACGCCCAGCCCCGGCGATCTGTTGTACGTCGTCTTTACTGAGAGCTAGAACTCAGCGGTTCTGCCCGTGAAGATTGGGCCATTAACGGGGACTGGATGTTACAGTGGCCAATCCCTATTGGATTTGTTTAAACGTACTGGAGCCTGTGATAAAGCTGCTAAATTTGTGAAAGACATTTGCTTTTATTCGCGCACTTGAGTAATTTTTCTGTTTTTCAGGTAAAATTGCATTATTGACAGGAGCAGGGGAGGCCGAAGTGGCCGTTTCCGGCCTCTTAGCCGTCACCAGTCAGCCACGCCCAACTTTTAGGCTGTCACGGAACTCCTAACCCAGTATTGACAGATGCCATTAGGAAGATTCAGTGACAGGTACCTCGTAAAATGCCTAAAGGAAGAACTTTTGCAGAGTTGTTGGAATGCAATGTGCCATTCTGGCAGTCTGTGGAGACTTGGGAACAGATACAGAAGTCCTTGTTTCTTGAGCAGCTTAGAGCACATATCGTACGTACACTAGCCACAGGCGGCTGCAGACGGTGGGCTGTTTCATTGGTTGTTCGGGGCACCATTTTCGGCCTTTGCCTTTGGGGAGATAAGCAGAGATAACAATAAGTTGGACTGTTAAGTGCGAAAACATCACCTAGCCCGATTTAACCATGGTAAATTGCGTTTATGGACTGGAGGATACTGCGGACCAGGAATAGCAGGTACGGAGACATAAACACACTAAATGCCCATATCTCGTTTTGTCCGGCGGTCCACTGATTACAGGAATTCGACTTCAAGGAGTCACAGATGAGTTTTGTTGTCAGCTAACTGTTTCTTTGGAACAAATATCATTTGCGTCATGTTCGTACATTTGCCAGTTACTCCTTCTCTGTTGATCTCCCCTACACCCCTTAGGCAAATGAATTCACGAGCATTACGCATACTTCACCTAGTTTTCTGTAGAGGTTTCATGCCATTTTCAATGGCATCCCTAGGCCCACTCGGAAGCTCAGACCACGTCATAGTTGTTTCTATATTAGCACTTGAGGCCGACGAAATGTTGTGCTCAAATTATAGCTTCTTATTCGACTTCCGAGCAGCCTACTCGGTCGAATTATTAACATTTCTTAATTCCTACGACTGGAATGGTGTCAACCTAAGTTCCGATGCAAATGTTGGCATTGCGAAATTGTACGAAATTTCGGTCCGATTATTTCTCGTTTTGCTTCCCGTGAGAAAATAATTAATGTCGGAGATGGGCGTTTCTTCCCCCTACCTCTTCGCCATAGGCTGCACAGACTTCCTCGCAGATTCCATCTACAGAATGACGCTTCCGTTCTGCCCATGGTTTGTGATAGTTTCGAGCGGCCTAAGAGATTGTCCGAAGAAAAGCAATTGGCCGATGAAGTACGCCTCCCCGAAAACCGCTCGTTAAACGTCGCGAAAATTTTCTCCTGAGAAGTAAAACTCCGTGTAAAAACGAAGCATCCCAGCCTTCGAGACACTTTCGGGAATCCTATGATTGATGCCCAGTTGACCTCTGATATTTTCAACTCTTTCTTGTCCAAAACGTTTATTAAAAATTTGTCCGCCCCACTTCCGACCATCCACGCCTGGACCAGGCCGTTCTCGAAACTATAACTTTCATACAATGGCACATGATCGTAACGATAATACGTTTTCGCCAGTGTTATAACCGACAAAGGCAAGGGAGACTGGAATAGCCATTTCTGGCTCATTAGCCGTCGTCAGCCAGTCATGCACAACCCGAGGTGTGGAACACGACAGGTCAACGAGCCTGTGGCTCAGTGGTCAGAGGGGTTAGACTTCTAACTAACAGGTCACGAGTTCGAGCCCTAGGTGTTCCAAACGTCGGGGTTGGGTATGACTGACTGACGACGGCTAATAAGCCAGAAATGTTCATTCCAGTCTCCCTTGTCGTCGTCGATAATAACATTCTGCCTATATCATGCACAGCTGTGCGGCTGCTGGTTGGGCTCGAGAGAGAGAGCCCGCAAGGCACAACGGAATTAGTGAACCCGTAAGCACGATCAGTGAGCGTCCCTCTTCACCTGTTTTCGCCACTTTCATAGGCCGGATCCTGACGGAGTCCTAGTTAGCACTTTAAAGGCGGATGAAAATGAAATTTTCCCGTTTCTGCTGTGCAAGACGTTGAATCCAGCTCCTGAAAGTGAAACCGATCCTGCTTTTGGAAGGAATCAAAAGATTTGCCTATTTCAACGCACGACCAATCTACGTTCTGCGATGACTTTCGGAAAATATGCACCCTTCCAGCAGTTTCGAAAATCATAGAGACAATGAAGAAAGATGAGATGATGTTTCACTCAACAGAGAAAAACCTGCTGAGTGCTGCTCAGCATGAATTCCTCAAATCTCGGTCTTCGGACACCTGTCAACTTTCTTTCTTTGATCCCGTTCCCCAAACTAGGGACAGCGGTTTTTTGCTTTACACAGTCTGTTGCCATTTCACCAAGACTTTTAATCTATTGATCATGCTCTTGCTCTCTTGAGACTTTTCTCTTTCGGAATAGGTGGTAAACTCCTGAATTTGATATCCTTCTACCTGGGCGTCCACAAAAAAAAAACGGGTTAAGATTTCCAATGCTATCGCCAGTCTCACATTCGTGCAGCGTGGAGTCATTCAGGGCAGTGTACTTGGTCAGCTATTATTTTGCCTTTTTGTCATTCACGTGCCAGATTTACCTCAGAATGGTAAGCCTTTCATGTATATCGATGATCTGAAATTCGTATATAGATATGAGCCTGCAGATCATGACGCCGTGCTCGAACTCCTAAAAAGCGACCTAAATGCGTTTGCCCAGTGGTGCCGCACATGACGCCTTTCTTTCTCTTGACATAAACGCTCGGTCATGATGGTTGGCGATGACCAACAACTTCAGATGCATGCATGTCGTGACCGTCAATACTTACGCGGTCACGACTTACATGTTTCTGAAGTTATTAAGGATCTGGCTGTATCACACTACAAGAGTCTAAATCTTTTAAAATACTGCACCCTTATTGTCCCCAATGCACGCAGAACGACCGGGTTTATCCCCAAAAATTTTAAAACTAGCGATATTAGAAAGTACCTTTGTAAAATATACGTCAGACTTGGCCTGGACTACTGTTTGTTTTTATTTTGCCTCATGCGTGTTGATGAGCAACAGAAAATGGAATCCGCCCAGCACTTTTTTTATCAAAAGAAATTTAACCTTGGACCGCCAATTCTTGACCTACCGCGTTGACAGCTTAGAGGCCTTGACCTCTTGTGGTCTCGTCGACTAAGAAAGGGACTATTTTTACTGTTATGTCTCTTAAAAAGTCGTTCTTTTAACTTGCTTACTACCTTATAACATCCTGACCAATCCGACCTAACAGTCACCGTGGGGTCTTTTTATTTCTTCCTCTGGCACATTCTATTAAATACTGTCGGTTCTTTTCTGTGAATGCAATTACCATTTGGAAGAAATTACACAGGAACGCAAAGTTCGGCAAAATTATACCTTTTTAAGCGAATCTCCACTCGTTTTTTACATTCAGAAAATCTCCCACATATTTTGGTTTCTGAATCCACCGATTTAATCTACCGTAGTAATGGAGTTCGTGGTGTCTGATTCCGTGGCCGGTCTCACCACGAACGGATTCTTCCGTCGACAGCGAGTAATGGTTCTTCAATGCTTCCGTTTTGTCCAGTCCCAATTTCATGAGAAAGAATGGAGACGGAAAATATCCGAGACAGTGTTACCCGTCGCTTTCTGAACTGACGTCATTTCACGGGCAGCAGTTTTTTTCTCCTGAACCATCAAAACTATACAAAACGCAATCCTCTGTATTTCATCATCAGGAGTTTTTTCAATGTCAGCCCGATCCGTGCTTTACCTTTCTTTGCCAATGCCTGTAGACTGGCGTTACATGCAATTATTATTATTATTATTATTATTATTATTATTATTATTATTATTATTACTATTATTATTATTATTATTGAATCATTTTAATTCTCTTAACTCACCTGGCGGTTCCAGTCATGCACAGTCGTTTTACAACTTAATGTCGCAGCTAAAAATACATTTTATACTGCGTTGTGATCAGTCTGTTTGCACCTCAGTTCACCCGACTGAATTGATGCACACCTCTTCCCGGATGTAAGTCTATTTGCTGTTACATTTGGCAAACTTTATTGCGAATTTATCTTTCATCTCGTATTATTTTAGACGACAAATTATGCTAGTGACGACGTTCTCCTTCCTTTATCGATTCTCAGTAAACTACGAAAAACACAAAAATTCATCCCTTGAGGCGCGCATGGGAATCCCATACTAGAAGACAATACGACAGCTATCGGTCCAAGTTCTTTGTTGCCCAAGTCGTTTATTTGAAGTCGAACTGTTCCGAATTGTACACCTAGGTTTGACCGCCGTCCTTCTCTTAACGTTACCAACGGAAGCACAACTGGAATAATTATATGTTATCGATGCTCTCATGGCCCAGGCTCGAATGATGTCCCGGCCAACATTCTAAGGGTGGACGCAAATGGGACATTTGCGTTTCTCTCGAACAAAACCTTCTCTGACTTTTGGAGTGTGTGAACATGAACCTCATGACAACTCTCTCCAAGCAAGGTTGTTTAAGATCAGATAACAATTTGTAGACAATAATTACTACACCAACTTCGTAGAAAATCCTCCACAGTTTGGTTAGTGATAAAACTCTGCGTCTTTTAACTCATAATAGCCGATTGATTAGGGTTCAACATAGGTTTATAAAAGCGAAGCTTTGTGACATCTGTCAGCACTCTTTTTTGCTTATGTCTGACAGTCTTGGGACTACAAATTCGCCGGTTGCCCTCTTTACACCTACTTTGTTAACGCTTCTGATAGTGTTGAGTACTTACTTCTTTCCCTTAGGTTTCTTCTTTCTGAATGGAGGAAAAGCCTCCAAATGTAGTGATCTCTTAACTCAACTCCCCCACGCGAATTAGGATTTTAATGGATATCCCAGAGTCACCTACCTGGGGTTTAAATGTATTTAGGTAATATGGGTTGTCCCCTTTTTTCTTCCTTTAGTTGATGATGTGCCATGCGAGTTGCAAGTTCGCACTGTATATGGTACATCAAGTGTTTTGATCTCTAGAAATACTGAGCACTGATTATATCCAAAGCACGTAGAATGGCTGACATTTACGATTGGGTGAATGTGAACTCGTCTCATTTAAAGTTGCATTGGATCTGGGGTAAAAATTGTTCCTATTTATCTAACTTCTTGCGAACTGACGCGCGAAAGAGGATTGAATCCATTCAACAACTCCTAACTAGAAAAGTGCTAACCTCGAAATATCAAAATTAGGTCCCCAATGAACATTTTGGCATTTCAGTTTATTCAGTTTGTTTGGTAAGGATAATAGGCAAAGCCTTTGAAAACCCTATTGATTACATGTCAGCTCGTTAAAAATAATTGTACATAAACAATAAAAATATTCGCTATTAAAACAGTACTTGTTTCATTTGAGCAGCATTGTCTCAGAGAAAATATTTGCTGGGCCGTGGGGTATTCGTTCACATTCAGACTGTCGAGGGAAAACAGGGACACAAATAATTATCCAAGCGTTTCTTGAAGAGTTTTAGGGAAGTAGCCTCCACGACTGACTGAGGGGGATCGTTCCATTTCTCCACTACCCTCTCCGTGAAAAATTCAGAACGAAGATTCAGCCTGGACATTGTTGTCCGTAACTTCATCGAGTGACCACGAAGATTGGGTGAAAGGTGCCACTGAAGCATGTCCTCAAAACGAAGTCCATGCTCAAGGCCATGTGTTATCTTGTAGACGAGGATAAGATCTCCTCTTTGCTGCTTGTAACACAGAGAGAATAAATTAAGGCAATTCAGTCTGTCTGCGTAGGACTGGCTTTTAAGACCGTTTGCAGTTTTGTTGCACGACGTTGTAATCGTTCAAGGCATGCTTGGTCCTTTACTAGCCATGGCCGCCATGCTTGTAGGCCATATTCTAAGTGGGGCCGAACGAAGTTGCCATAAACTCCCCCAAAAAGGTTTTGCTCAAGGGCTACGATCACCCTTTTGATTGCATGGAGCACTTCCATGGCGTTTTTTGCAGCCTTGTGGCACTGCAGTGTTTGTTTCAGGTTGTTCTGTATCCAAACTCCGAGATCCTTCTGAGAAGATTCTGCGGGGAGCCTTACATCATTCAGGTGATATGTCCTCAGGCTCTCATTTGAATGAGAGTTGGTTGGACGCCGATGAAGGAAGGCACACTTCTCCACATTGAAATCTAGAAGCCATTTCTCAGACCACGCTTGTAGTCGGTGCAGATTATCTTGAGGGGACCTTTGACCATTCGGGCACTTAATGACTTGCCAGAGCTTAACATCGTCTGCAAACATTATTTTGCCGCAGTCGAGTTCCTAAAGGCTGTCGTTAACGTAAAGGATGAAGATCAATGGTCCCAGAACTGAGCCTTCAGGCACACAACTGGTCACGTTCACCCATTCTGACATATCATCCCCAATACAGACACGTTGTTTCCGACCAACCAGAAACGCCTTAATGCAGTTCAGAACATCTCTCCGGATGCCAACGGCGTTCAATTTGTGAAGAAGGCATTGGTGAGGAACAGTATCGAAAGCTTTGCGGAAATCGATGTACACGACATCGGCCTGAAAACCCTCTTCTAGAGCCCCGGTCCAGATCTCTAGACAAGTTAGCAGATTTGAGAGGCAGGAACGTCCTCTCCGGAAGCCATGTTGAATATCCTACAAGATGTTATTTTCTTCACAAAACTGCTGTATAGCTTTCTTTATTAGAGCTTTCATCGTCTTGCACGGGAGGCAAGTTAAGCTAATAGGCCTGAAGCTGCTTGCTGTCATCCTGCTACCTCCCTTATGTAAGGGAACGAGGTTAGCTGTCTTTCACTGTAATGGCAACCTTCCTGTTCTCATTGACAGCCTAAAAAGAGTCGAAAGAGACCTTGACAGCTCCGTTGATAGCTCCTTAAATATCAGCCCGGGAATTCCGTCGAGGCAGGGAGACTTATCAGGTTTTATTCGACTGAGAATGCGTCTTACTTCTTCGACGGAAAAGGTGACGGTTTCAATGGCGACTGTATCCTGACGCATTTGAAACTCCCGGCTGTCTCGGTTCATTTCATACTGCTGATTGTCTTCAGAGGACTCCTCCGTAAAAACCGATTGAAAAAACTGAGGCAGTAACCGTACTTTCTGTGGCCCTTCAACTAATAAGTTTCTGAGGCTATCCTTTAG
>CACRXP010000730.1:75900-90106 GCA_902702965.1 Spirometra erinaceieuropaei
TGAATAAATATTGCTCGTAGGACATAAATGATAACGGTGAAGTCAGTGTAGGTCAACAAATAGTGGGTCTCTCTGCTCTAGACAAGTTTTTAACTGTCCCTTTGCAAGTCGTTCCATGACCTTACGCAAAATTCAGATTGGACTAATGGGACGGTAATTCCCATACTTCAGCCTGGACACCCATTTGTAGATTGGGTAAATAAATGAAATTTTCATTTCTCGACCGCCCACATCCTTCCCTGGCTTTTTGGAATATGAACATGTCGGCTCGCACAGTAAGTCGGCCAACCTTCGACGGACAAGTAAGCGAATTATATTTGGACCAGGTGATTTGGCGTGCTTCAGCCGGAGAACTGCTGTCTTTGTCGACGTAGGAGAGAAGTAAACATTATCTTCTAATGTAAATGATGCAGAATCTTATTGTCACTCTAGATCAGGAAGATGGAGACGATTCGTTTCATGAGTGAGTACGGACTGGAAGAACCTAGAGGGGGCTGATGCTCACATTTGGTCATCCGTCTCCATTACTCCATTTCGGAACCTCAGCACTCAAATCACGTCATGATTTCTTTTGCTATTGCATAGAGAACCGTATGGAACATCGGGATGCTCCAAGGAGTTTTACAGTGTGCATGACCTATAACTGTTTTAAAGTCTATCATCCTCACATTTGCACATATCTCGCTGTCGTTTGTATTCCCAAAGAAGATTGAGACTCCCCGTTAGTCAAAAAGCCTCCACGTCTTATTTCTTCTCTTAGAGGCGATCTGAACTTCCCGCTTTATCAGCGGCAGACGGTTGCTTCTTTTCATTAGTCCGGGTTGCAGTTTTTATTAATGTTTCTTTTAACCACCAATACTCGTTAATTGCTCGCTTTAGCATGGTTGTCCTTGATACTGCCGAGACTTGCGTTCGCATGCTAAAAATCTCTTTTCCGGATATTCATTTCCCATCGTTTTTGTGAGTCAGGCTGGGAGACCATCAAGATCTCGAGAACCATTACAAAATGATCATAGGTACCCACTGACGGGAGATCTTGCAGATTCAGCACACTCTCCTCGTCTCGGGTTAGCATTATGTTAAGACAGTGGGAATGTTGAACTTCCCCAAAACGTGTTCCGATTATTACATCCTAGAAGACCAGTGGCCGCTGTTATCTCGAACAAATGATGACTAAATATATCGGATGGACCCAAAACAGTCCAAGTTTTCCGGTTAATATTGATAGCGTTAAAGACCCCAACAATAAGGACACCCTTGCTCAGGCAAGTCTTCTTCAGTTCTGTTAGGAAAAGGCTGTCGCGTTCTGCAATCCGGTTCGGGGGGGGGGGAGCGGCATGCAATTGCGAATGCCAGTGTCCTGGATATTTACTGAGAGAGGTAAAAACGAAAACTCCACTGTCGCTGTGGTGGGGTGTTGCTTAGAGACCTCGGTTAAATTGCAGCTAACACAGATAACAACTTCCCCTCCTTGGCCTATTCAGTCTCCTCTAAACAGCTGGCAGCCTATGAAGGATACCTCACTTTCTGCAATAATTTCAGACAGCTATGTTATTGTAAATGTTCAAGCACCCGGTGTGTGCTCATTAACCTAAGTCCTGAATTCATTCATCTTATTAGACAAGTTCTATACATTCGAGTACACCACCTTAAATGCCCACGGGCCCGAGAATGACCAGCCAAGATTACAAAGGGTGCTATCCACAGGAACGACCGCTTGATCTATATTATCTTCCCTTCCCTTATTTGTAACCTTTTCTACCACCCCTCCTGTGTCCTCCTCTTCAGTTCCTCCAAGAAATTTTCATTGTGTCTCTTTCTGTCGATTCGTAATCCCGCAGGAAAAACACATTTTAATGCGAATAACGAAGAGCCGCTCTCCCTTCCAGGGGATGTGAAGCTTGGATTTCGTTTTCAGGAATGGTTTTGACAGCTAATCCATCAGCCACCATTATTAAAAACACAAATTGGCAACTGCACAAGCTTGCTCATTCGTTCAGAGGTTTACTCGCGAATGGTTCTTTAATTCCGTATTGACCGTGCTGACCCAGGTTCTCAGTAAAATAACTTTTACTGTTAAAAATCTGCGCCGGTAATGCTTAGTACTTCTGGTATTTCTGTTCTCGGATTTAATGACAGGAACTCTACCTTTATTGTTTTCCTTCCTTCCACTCCACTTAAATCGAAAATACAATAATTTAACACCCGTTAGAAGATGGAGCGTCTCCTCGCAAGCGAAGGGAGCCTGGTTAGTTGGATTTGTGCCACATCCTCAGTTCTTTACTCAACGCAGTCATTCCCTCTAGCACTTGTCAGCTGACGCCCAAATTTTACTTCTTCTGTCAAGCAAAGAAGAAGGTTACCATGCGATCACCTGAACGGCCCCAGCATTTGAACTCGTACGGGGGTCCATCATCAGACATTATGGAAGTACAATGAGAGGTGAACATTCTTGTGGCTTGACTACATGGGGGATGGGGGAAGGTCGTGTGAAGTCGGCTCATGCTGGGGCTATGCTGCCAGACCGGCTGTGGTTATACAGCTCGGTGACCGTTCTCATCGTTCGTTTGAAATTTGGTCGTGTCATTTGAGGTACCTTATGTAATCAGTGACAGCTGTGAAGCATGTCAGTATGTCTGTTTGTGACATCACTGTCAAAGACGCGGATTTCTACCCATTCTTGCTTTTAATTATCGCCGGACCACGCCATTTTCTGTTTGTCAGCGAAGTCGAATTCGCTGACTTCTGGGCACCGTTTTGGTCCGCCGAACGACCAGTTTATACTAGCCTTTCATGGAGTGAGTCTTCGTGCTGTCGGGTGCGTATAAATGCGTCCGGTTAGCTCTTCATCCCCTAATTAAGGTGCTCTTGATAATTTCCAGACGACGGGCGGCACCTACACCATGACCTACGGCAAATGGTTCTGTCGTTTTTGAGAGTATCAAAACGTTGATTGATCTCTCTCTCCTGTTCGTCTCCCGTGAACGCGTACGGAGAAAGCAATAAAGGAAGTTGTCCGGCTATCCGGTTCTTGCCATTTGACCCTGTAACTGAAGAGTTTCGTTTATTTGTTCCTCAGTAAGCATTTACCATTTGGATGAGCGCCTCAACACAACTGCGTTAGCAGGACATCTACCAGTTCCATTGATCGATGTCTTGGTTTTCAAACCCTTTTGTCTAATATGTCCTGGGTTCAAATGCTTGCGCTATTTCCGCTCATTGAGCTACGCGGAATATTTCCGATGGGGAATGTTCCAGAGTTATTCTGTCTACCAACAAACGGGCCAGACATTGCTGTTTCATCAATCCTTCCCACTGCAGTACTTCTGGATCAGCTGTTAGAGTTTGTTATGTGACCGTCTGTTTGAGCCTTAGGCTAAAACTCTAGGATGAAGTGGAACGTTATCTTACGTTTCACACACAGGGAATCGTTTCGAAGGCCAGTCTCCGGGTCAAAAAAGGCATCGGTGTCAGCTTAATGCCCTGAAGACCGTCCTTGTAGATCGAGAGCTCAAGTGATGGAAGCGACGGAAAACTCAATTGGAGGAAATGTAGAATAAAACGGGGATTTTAGTTAAAACGGGCACGGCGAAATGAACAATCGGGGCCATGACAATTTTAAAAGAATCGAAACCCAAACAAGATCGCAAAATGTATCCCACGCCATCAACTGTTGTCTTCTTTTTCGCCTTCCCCCTCCTCCTCCTCCCCCTCCTCCTCCTCCTCCTCCTCCATCATCATCATCATCATCATCATCATCATCATCATCATCATCATCATCATCATCATCATCTTCAGAGGGTTTAGGGGCACTGTCCACTTTTGAAGGAGTCCCTTTAACCATAATCTAACACCATATGGCAACGCCAGCGAAAATCAGGAATTTAATCATTGTTAAAAAGAACAGTTGAAGCTAAAACTTCCTTTCCCTCTACAACCCTCGCAGGTTTTGTCGAACGAGGCCATCATAAACTTAACAGAGACAAATAATGAAGATTCACTTTACGTCAGGTAAGCAATCGATTTCCTGCAAATGAACAAAAATCTTCAGTGGAGATAGAGAAGCTTCCGTTTAGTTTGTTAAGGTAGTCACTGTTCAAGCGTAAAAATTAGGCTGCTGGCGTCTGGTCGTCCATATTTATGATTGAAATCAATTACGCGGTAGGTACAGAGACTACTTCTGCGTCATTCGCCATCTAGGTAGCGTTCTTCATGTTTTGAGAATGTAACGGGTGATCTGCATTCACTCACAACGACGTCTCTGGAATCGATGAGGTTCTTTGTAATTTGCTACCCAGCATCTTTGCATGCATCTACGTGAAATACCTCCCTCGGACATGGATATCGGCATTTTGGAAGCATACATGACTTCATACAAAGCATAATATCGAATGACACATGTCAAATAAGAGTTTGCATAAATAGTTAAACCGGAAGCTTTTAAGATGGTATCCAGGGCTCAGGGTCTTCATACGGCATAAGAATAAAAAACAAGTCATATAATATTTAAATTTATCGGGTCTGCGATGAGAGATTCATTATAGTTTACGTTTTCGGGTTTGCATCTAAATGAAAAGATTAATAAGCCGGACTGTGGGTTTATTTTTTCTGTTATAATCTTTACTAGATAAATTTCACACCTTCCACTCAGGTGGAAAGAACATCTGACTTAAATGTTCAATGACTCACTGAAAGTAATTTCTAGCCTCGGGTACGTCACCATCTCGAATTGGGCCTTCCCCAGCCGACTGTGACAGATGGGGCTAAACGTGTTTTCGTTTCCAGAGTCTTTATCGGTAATAATTACTGACTGCTAACTCTTATTCCCCATGCGATTGTCTGCGTGAACCCAGGACCAGGAGCTCCAAATCAAACCAATTATCCCGTTTACGTCTCACAAATAAAAATTGTCCAGCGAACGCCACTATAATGTGATTGGATATTTCCGACCTCCAGACGACACAAAACAATCCAGATAGCCCAATTGGTAAAAATATTTGACCTGACTGCTCAGTGAACCACTGAAGGCTGATGTGCCCCTACCTCGGTTTAGGGTACCACTGACTACTGACTCCAAATAAACCGTTAATGTTCATTTCAGTGTCTCTTGTCAAAACATATGTTATCCTCTTATGTTATGTTATGAATAGGGAGCTCAAGGGCGAAAGCCTCATTCCCTTAATAAACTGACTTAAACTGACTTAAGCGCAATAATATAGGTGCAAATATAACACAGCATTTTTGCATTCCTTTGAAAGACGCTTCAGTTGCTTAGAACTATCTAACGGACTAGTAGTCTTTCGCCAAGTGAACGTGAAACATCTTACAACTTTCACAGATTTCCGTTAAACGGGTTTTGCAGGCCTCTGCCCTAGGCAGGATCATCGATGAAAGTCAAGTACAGTTCAGGTTTCTTCGGTTGAAATTACTTCCATTCATCCCTCTCTTTAAAAGTGACTGTCTGATCACCGATAATGTGGATTTTGTGAAAATTGGCATTTTTTGGTTAGAAACATTGAAAGCGAACTTAAGAAACCGCTAAAAATGCTGTCAATGGAAGCGGCGAGTAAGCGTCGGCTATTTGTTTAAATGCATCAGTCGCTATGCAAGATGTTCAGCGCTATATTAATGTAGCCTATGAGAACGCCAAACTACTCCAGCACTCAGTACGCGGATGTCATTGGCGGCGGCTTCTGAGCGCTGAAAATAGGCCATTCGCGCGTACAATCAAATGCACCAATAAAGCAGCTGTTACCCTCATATAACCTACGCATTTTCTGCTACTGGGAATGCTTAAGTAGCATTAACATTTTGTAATCCGCGGGCGGCAAATTACGGTGGGACTAAAGAAAGAAGTCAGAACCCTTGAACTAAAGTTAACGTTGGGGTTAGGGACAGGTTTGGTGATACGGCCGCCTAACAACAGTCTTAACCCGACTCTAAACCTAATCCACACCCTAATTTTTGCTCATAGTATCGCAGCTATCGGCTGCAATCTTCGAAAAACTGTCATTTGTACCACGGATAAATAAGCATCCCAAGCTGTTTCACCAAATTCAATAACAAGACGAACAATATCAGCACACTGCCTTGGGGGAGAGAAACTAAGTTAGCATCACAGTCTTGTTTCCGAGTAGTAAGTGTGGTCTGGATGTCACCCGAATTGACTCGTGTAGGTCAACATTTCCAAATACTCTATCATTTCAAAGAATTACAACTCCGTTACATGTAGTAGATTTAAAATTTTAATTAAATTTAAGTTTATCTCGGTATCTAACCTTGTGACCCGTGTTTTAGCAGTTATTTTGATTATTCGCTCACCCGCGCTCCTCATAAACCATAAACATTCACGATGGGGCCGTTTCTAAGGGGTTAGGTGAGATGGGTGGCTTTTGGGGAAGGCAGTCTGTTTTGGATTCTTCGAAAGGTTTTCAGAAATTTCCCTTAAGAGGTAATGGGCTCGCGAGTTGTGCATGACAAGAACACGGCATCGAGCAACCGTAGACAGTCCGCCTTCTGCACCCAAAAAATATGCCAGGCGTGCGGTTAAACTGCCTATCAGGACAACTCAAACGCCTGAACCATAGGAAATAGCTAGGACGGCTTGGGACTATGAGTTATGCATAGTAGCCGGATTGCTGGGATGCAGCTGAATAACCCCCTATTAACCAATCAAAAGCGGACTACTGTAGCGATGGGGCCGTTTTAATTTTTGCGTATTTATTTACCCTTCCTCTTGCTCCCGGTTCTACGACACATGCAAGTGATCTGATGAACCGACTTCAGGTCTATGTGCACACACCTCGGCATGCGCAATCTCATCTCATTAACGTACTGGCTGATGCCCTCTCTCCCGTGCGTCACGTGCACGCGTCTTCTTTTATGGGGTGCACCCACGCACACACGCACGCACGCGCGCGCGCAGCTCACCGTCATGCGAGCCTGGCGGCCCCACGAGCCAATTGCAGTCTCCTTTTCGAGAAGCCTGACGATCCGAGTGTGTGCAAGCTATTAAACGAGATCACACAGTCGCCAACTCATCTCCCTCCCTTAGATATGCTTAAAAGGCTTCTTCCTGGTCACACAAAGACTGCCAACCCGCCGGAGGAAAAAGATGGTAAGTATCAAAACTGTAGCCTACGTTTAACCAACTTTTATGTCTGTTAGTGGATCTGCAAAGAGCCGTCTGTCAGCTGGTCAAAGTTATCCGTTCTAACACAATACAGTTAATGGGTAGAAGATTGCCAAAAGGGAGATAGGACGTACAGGATCAGAGGCGTCAAGGGTCAGGTGGATGAACGCAGAGACAGTTCGCTGTAAAAATTGCGCATTTTGACAGATTTTGGGGAACGCTTCAATACTTAGAGCAGGAAGCCTAAACACAAGAGCCAGAAATCCGTCTTCGGCTCAAGGGGAGGCTTGTTACTGGCCTAGGCCAGACCCAAGCGCTAATATAACGGCCGTTAGGATCTAGTAGCATGAAGCGCTGCGATGCTGCCCTTCACACAATTCCCTCATGTTCTGTACATCGGAATTTTCGTCGCATAAATCAGGCTTAAGTGCTGTCTGCAGGTTCAGCTCACCTGTCGTTAAAAATAGCACATTCATTTGACGGTCTACGTAGGAGATGGCACTTTACTCTGTAGTTCAGCGCATCATGGCTGTCTGACGAAGGTTTGTTCGTCGATCCTGGCCGCAGAAACTGGGTCAAGGAGCATGATCAGTGTGTGTGCAGATGGATAGGAAACCTGACTTGCTATTGCACTGTAAATTTTTAACTCAACGGCCAAAGCACTTGAGTAATCTAAGCCGGTCTTTGTAGTGTCGTATGGGGAGCACATAAGAACGCTAAATTGTATGGTCTTCTGGCAAGATCTTATTTTGTAGCCGTACCTGTTCGGGGTTGCGGTTAAGGTTGGGGGTTGGGGTCAGGCTGGGGCTTGTCTACTGCAGGTACGGCTGCGAAATAAGACCCGATCAGCCTTCTTTTACCAACAAACTTTTAAGAAACCTTCCAGTAGTTTTAGCAATGTGTAGCAGATCAATGTTCAGGGGCCAGTATAAATGCGCCTCTTCTCCTAAGGCGAGCTTGCATGTGGTTGCCAACTGGGCTAATATTCTGAAAATAACCATGCTCTAGTAGCGCAACAGGCCAGATACAGACAGTCGTTTCACGGTCGTTACCGATCATCAGTACGTCACAGGGATCGAGTGAGATCCTAGTCAGAACAGTGAGGGTCAAACGCGTACTTGACATGTTTATATACCTCATTTCGTATGGCCTACTAACGACCGTAAAACAGCTGTCTGCTTCTGGCTTGTTGCGCTCTTAGTGACCTGCTTAGGTATTACATGTGGTATGTGTCCTATACCACAACGCCCGATGTCGTCATTGGCAGGCTGGCTGGAGAACAGAATGGGATCAAGGGAGATCCTAACCACAACAGTGAAGGTCAAACGCCTACCTAATAACCACTCCCCCTACTCGAGACTTCGACGTTTGCGAACAGATGTCTGCTGTGTGTCCCACACCATGATGGACGCAAAGACGGTGACTTCAGCGTGAATTAGTTTATAGCAACAGTAGACTTGCGAAGCCCCTACTGCGCTCTCTCCCTCCCCACCTACCAAGACCCGGTGTCAAGAGGGAGTTGAGAAAACAAGGGGAGCAGGATCAGATGCGGTAAATGTCAGGGTTAAACAACCCGACTACGCGGACCACACGCAGGGCGAGGTTTTCACCGAAGCGAGACGACGACGGCTCGGACCCCAGTTGAGTATGAGTTTCATAGAGGCCACATTAAGAAGGCGCCACTGCAGTCTGATTCTACGTCCTGAGAGGTGAATCAAGTAATCTCGTCAGCTGGCAGCCTTCCTAGCCACGACTTTTAGCACATCGAGATAATTTTAAAGTGCGCTAATTGTCCATTTAAACTGCCTCTGTTCTGCTATTGGCCCAGTTAGCTTAATTAGTTAATTCTACCAAATAGAGTGAGAAACATGGGGAAGTAACTGGAAGCGACGTTTTGAGCCCGCAAGCCGCAATATTTACCAGTCTTTATATGACTCTAGACCGGAAGCTTTAGCATGATCCAATCCGTTAAAGGCTGTCTGAAGTCAAGAGGCCCTAATGAAGAAGGTGTGGAGCCACCTTCCGTGTATTCTGATCCCGAATATTCGTGGCGGTAGCTGCGTTAACCAGTGTGATCTAGTTACCGGACGAGGCACGTGGTGTGAACTGTGAAATCTAACCACATTGTTTAACGCTGTAAGCGATTTGTATGGAGGATCATGCATGAAAAGGACATGTCAGATTATTTTGCTGTCACCCCTAAGGTGCAGACCTCATCGTCTCTGCGTATTCACGTTGCTGCGTAGTGAATTTTTCTCATCCTTCACCCAGCAACGCCATTTTCATGATTCTAACTTTAAGCACAGTGGAGGTAAAATGCTTTTTTACAAGACCGTTGTCTGAAGAGAGTGTCTGAACTAACAACTAACGTAGAATGTCCTTGAGAGCGAAACCTGACAGAGTTGTATACATCGAATTGTACTTTATACGCAAGATGAGTACACATAGAAGTACCAACTTCAGTTTTTCAGTCTACCAAAAAAATTAATGCATTAACTCGAAATAAATTCTTAGAGACAAACCTCAGGCGCATACCGAAAGTTTATATGAATATTTGAGCCGAAATCCATTAGCTTCAAAAGGAAAACCATGTAATGCTCACAAGCTGCCAATAGATAGTCACTAGTGTACAGATGTTGTGTGCTTCACCATACTGACAGGTCAGGTACTGACTGAAAGCCAAGGCACGTGTTTTGCCGATTTTCTGTCTTTGCCTGGCGCAGCTCCGAGGGGTTCGGTTCATCAACAGGGTCTTACAGCTTCCTCCCCCCTTGCGCTTTCTGGCATAAACTCCAGTTTGTGAATCCCTGCTTTAAGTTAGTCTCATAAATGGCGCGATATTATTTTCTGCCCAAAATTACGGAAATTTTCTTGGTTTCTGATCCGAACACCGAGGGCAGGTGCAACACTTCAACTGTTTTCTGCACAGGGCTAATGGTTTGTCAACCTTGACAACACACGACCTTGTGTCATAAAACCAGTCTTGATGCAACGTGTTATTTCGCCTGCCTAACGCCCCCAAACCCATTGGCGTTGACTAGCCTCGGTGATTGAGAGCGCACATGTGCTAACACGAGGCCGAAGTTGACTTTCGGGAAAGGGTTAGATGATCTAGGATGGAGTTGCTGGGTCACTATAAGGTGCTTGGCGACGCTTTAAATCAGAGACCAGTTAGGTGGCACCTATGCTCACTCTTCTTATAGCAGGCCTAACATTAACATGCCAGAAGTTTATCGGGGCAAAGCATAGGAATGGTTATTCCGCTAAAGTTTGCAGATCTCAATCCAAATGCTCACATACAGTAGGTGGGCTAACTCATGAAATGTTAACCGAAATTCAGAAATGCGTCTTCGTTTCGAAAAGATTAATTAAGTAGGGCTGTAAAACTAATCATCATTCATCCTAATTCTATAATAATTCAGATATCACAGGCTGTCGGCTTTTGAACGAACGTCTTTTCGGCTGCATGCAAGGACGATGATTTGTAAAAAAATGATTACTTAAGTAGCATGCATTTTCTCATTGATTTTGGATGCCCTTAAAATTTCAATTGTGTTTCATAGAAGACATGCATAAACATATTCATTCTTCTTGCCCATCCATTAGGAAATTACGTCTTCTTTCAATTTTATACTCAAAGAAAAGGTATAATTTGGTTTTAAAAAGTTTACGATTGTATGATTTTTTAATACCGTGAAATGGCTGTTCATGAAACGTTATGTCTCTGGATTTACCAAAGAGGCTTACAAAGTTAACAATATGGCTCAAATCCACCGCTAAATTTTATTAACTCCACATAGTCTCCTCTTAATGCCGTAGAAAAACGTGTTGTTTTCCGTACACGGTAAATATACGGTCTGTAGTTTGGAAACCCTGAATGCAGGTATAACGGCAGGTCCAGTAGAAAATTATTCGGGAATTAGAAAACCTTTTGAAAACCGGATTATACCCTTTCTTTGAGCTTTTAGCCAGCATTCCACATTCCATCAAGTAATTTTCCGCGCACATTTGCCCTAACGACTACGATCACGGGGGTTTCACTGATTGTTGTCAACAGCACAAGATAGTCAGGTAGATTTTTGATATTTCAACAAGCGTCTTGTTTTTCAGCTTTGCTTCCAACTTCCCAGCAGATTCTTAAAAAGTCAACAACCTGACCTGATTTTGTCAGATGATGAGTATTTTTTCACGTCTCCTTGGAGTATAAATATCAAAGCTCTGGAATAAAAAAAAACATTACGGACTCCAGGGTCGTAAGCTTCAGTGCGACATGCGCAATCAACTTGCCTCGAAGCCATGGGGTCTGGAGAAAATTGTAGGGCTAAAAATCATGAGTCATTGACTGGAAGCCATAAATATGCAGGAAGTGCAGTGTAGGGTCAATTCCTTTGAATATTTCAGGTTTTTTGACTTTTGCATTTGATTGCATGGAAGAACACGGAGTCCTGTGGTGGAGTTATGTTATGTTGAGAGGCCACTTACATTATTTCCCAACTGATGGTTCTATGCTAACTTACCATGCATATTTCTAGAAAGTCATTTTATGGTAGTTTCAGGTTTCGCAGGTTTTAATTTCCTCAGAAATTAGTCGCTAACTTGGAGTGAGTCAACCTGTCTGAGACTAAGGTGCTCAGACTGAATTTTCGCATCGAAGCCCATCGCACCTGAGTCATGCAGCTGCAGGATGTCAGCGAAGCATATGTCTGGGCTTTTGGCTAGTAGCTGTGCTACCAATTATAATGCATCGTGCAACCTGTGCAGTTTTAGGCAGTTCATAAAAATTCATTTTGACTCAACTGTGAAAATACTCGGCGCCTCGGTGGGACTCGAACCCACGGTATCAAGGGGAGACTTTAGTACAGTCAACGCTCTAGCGACCTGAGCTATGAGGCCGCATAAAGAATTAGATTACAGGCCTAAACAGCTGGCTGAGAAGTCTGAAAGCACCAGAGTAAATGTGCATTGTGCATTTTTTTCAGACCGAAATGTTGCATACATTAGGGCGTCTGCTTTTCATTTTTTTCAAATTCCTTTAGCAGGACACGGGAATAAGTACCATCCGTCCCTATTGCATGTGGCTCTACGCTAAACTCCAGATTGGGGGCTAGGGTTGCCGTTGGGGTTTGAATGGACGGGCCCAGGGTTGAAAGTGTTAGGGCTTGAGGAATGTATACTCATCTGGAATGTAGCGCAAGGTCGTCTGCAATACCGGGGCTCATATTTCTGTGTCCGGTCGTAAGCTTGATTTAAGCAAACATTGAAATCACAAATAGACTGAAGGCATGGCTTCTAACATAGATATGAACCAAGATGATCGCTTCTGACTTACCAACCGGCCGAAGCCCGGAGACAGGTCGAGAAGACGCGAGATATCAAATGGGATCAGCGGGCATGAAGCTGTATTCCCTATCGCTGGGTACCGTCACGATGTCCCGTCGAATTCAGTCGAGAGTATTCAGAGTTATGTTGCGCATGAAGGTGATCAAGTAACATGCATGGAAAACCACACACTGAACCCCAACTTCCTCTTCTACCCACAAAATAGTTCCACTATGAAGAAGGAGACATGATCGCTGGGACAGGAGCTCTATTCGCCTGACGTTTTGGATTCCCGCTCGAACCCCTCCTCAGAGACAATAGCAGATACGGGTGGTTCATGCACAAGGGACTGCAGTATTTATAGAATGCAGTTTCCATGCTACCGGATATGAAAATTCACGGCTCCCCCCACCCCCCTTCATCAGGGATTGTTGCACTTGGTGTGATGACTGTTTGATGATTGACATTCGCGTCGTTAATTGCTGCAATTTCATCACGGGTGTCGGATGTTGGTGTGATGATTGCTCGACCATCTGACCCGCCGACCCTGGCGTTGGAAACACTTTTCGCCTGTGCGCTCCCCGCGTGGCTTATTACTCCGTCTAGGCGAAGTCTCATCATCGAGTATGTTAATAGACTGGGGCCAGTGAACCATGACTCATGTGCATGAACCACCCGTTGTCTCTGATGATGGATTCGAGCAGGAATCCGAAACGTCAGGCGAATAAAGCTCGTGTCCCAGCGATCGTGTCTTCTTCTTCACGACTGGTTCCTGGTACTCGTCTCCTCGCTTCTATGAGCAATAGTTCGACTGTTCCAGGTGATGAGCTCCATAGGTGCACAAGGAGGTGAGTGCAGTTACGAGGCTGGTTTGCGCCGAATCTACCTCACTTCCTCCTTCCACATCCATTGCAGTCTGAGTAGACATCAGAAGTGAAGACGGCCGACGGTGAGAGCGGACGCAGTGGCTAATAAAGTTAAACAGTTCGACTACGCGTGCCAGACATGAGATGGTCCCTAAATCCACACGTACCGAGCTCCAGAGAAAGGATCTCGGTTCCCACATAAGGCGAAGGCACACACCTGCCACGTAAAGAAGGATCCATTGCAGTCTCTCTCATAAGCCTGAGTAGGAGTTAACTGCCCAGTCACTTGGTCGTACTTCAGATCACGAGTGTTGGCGCGTCAAATTTGTTCTAGTGAGGAGTGCGTAAATTAGCATGATGATGGATTCCTCAGTACTGATCTCAGTCTTTCTCTCGTCCTGCCACTAATGGGTGGTCTGGACCAAGTGGACGGGGAGTGGACTCAGTGAGGACGCCGCCTACTTTGGGCGACACAGGAGTTTGTAATTCACAGAAAGGAGAGGTATCGTACAGGTCACATAAAAGAGGTCGTCCTTGCAGTCGAACCCTCGCTTTACAGGAAGGTGGGATTGTCCAATCGGCTAGAAGACATCCGTGCCATGACCTGAGGCATACGTTGATCGACCAGGCGCGCAGATTGGCAAGAGTGCAGAATGAGATTGTTTGCCGTAGGGAAAATTAACTCAGAATCAGTCTCACTTTGCTTTCCCTTCACTACTGCGCCAGTCTGAGCCGGTCAGCCGACTGGGGGGGTGAGATCGGGCGAAATGACTGTTGTAATGAGAGTCTACGCCTACGAATTCAACGCACCTACCAGGACTTCGCCGCACATGACAAAACGTCACCAGGACGCAGAAGTGCGACGGACATGCGCTCACACACACACGCA
>CACRXP010000730.1:90304-151047 GCA_902702965.1 Spirometra erinaceieuropaei
TTAAATATAGGGTCGACTGTGAGTCAGGCTGACTTGAGCTGCAAATCTCTCAGTGCAGGACACCTGCGCGAATCCCTTCCTTAGCACTCAGAAGGCAGTTGAGATTGTTTACAATGTCAGTATAATATTCTGGAAGACACTTTGAGCAAGCTGACTGCCGTCATTGCAAATTACTTACACACAACAGTTGAATGTGCGCCGTCTAGCAGCGTGGAAAGCGAACACGTGAGGGCGTGTGTGAACGCTTACAGTAGCAAGTGCTGTTTCGGGGCGTCAATGGCTAAACTAGGGTGTTCTCTCAGTCATCCCGGTCCTCATATTTTCTGCCTGTACTACAGACATGCTCAAACTGCACATTGTCGACTGAATGCATGAGATAAGGTCCACATATAATGGTTTGTCCATCGCACGTGACGGGATCTACCGTTGCACCGCGAGATGGACACGACCATGATTGGCCCGCCAAGTTAATTATAATGAAGTGGGACTCCGCCGCGTCTACACACTCACGTCGCGTTCCGACGGTGAGACGATCGGAGTTGGGTTCGGGTAGAACAACCAACAGAACCAATCATCTCATCTATGAGCGCCACACACGACCTAGTGCCTAACGCTACACGTGTTGGATCTAATTAAGGAAGGGGACTTAGGCTGGGACCAGACTACGCGGCCATAAGGATCGCATTAATAAGGAGTCGTCGAAATCCGGTCATTAGTCCTGGGGTAGGTTAGAGTTGTTCCTTTATTTGGCGAGCCATCTTACAAGCCCTGATAGTTAGTATGCAATGATGTTGTTAAAGCGCTGTTAGCTGTGCACACGGAGTAACTTAAGTTCTGGGTCAACCTTACTTTCCAGCAAACCAGTGGCTTGTGCGAGTCAGGCCAACATTTGACGAAGTGGCCAGTGTAATTCGGAGTGACCGCCTGACGCGTACCGCTCACCGAAGTGACAGCTGTCGGAGAAGACCACAGTGAGGAGTGGCCATTGCGGTCCGACCCTTGTTTCGGAGGCGGATCGAGGTGTCTCACCGGCTGGCAGCTGTACAAGTCACGATCTCTGACGCGTCAGATTTATTGCAGTGAGTAATATACTGGTTCGCCGGGAGGACGGACTCCCCGGAACCGATTTCACACACACACTCTCTCCCCCCCCCCATCTCCTGTGCACCACTGGTATGTTGAAGACTAGTCAGTCAGGTGGTAG
The DNA here is from genome assembly GCA_902702965.1 of Spirometra erinaceieuropaei. NCBI lineage: Eukaryota > Metazoa > Platyhelminthes > Cestoda > Diphyllobothriidea > Diphyllobothriidae > Spirometra > Spirometra erinaceieuropaei. Next base: position 91,509 of record CACRXP010000730.1, read on the forward strand.
TGAGGCTGCGGGCAGAAGTCGGCGTGACGTTGAGCCCTCAAATATCGTGCGCACACGCACACACGGTAGTTAGCACGTCATTACTGACGTTGGCGAACTTCGCAGTACAGCTGTAATGTGCGCACACAGTACCGGCATGGTCCGTGCAACGACGGTGTGAGCAGGAATGCCTGGTGCTACTTTAGCAATTATTGTCGCGTATGCACATACAACCGAATAGGCTCGTGGGGTGGTCGAACGTCCCGGGACAGCATGAACTGCTTAGGCGTGTGTGATGGGTGTGGCGGGGCTATAGGACCTGGTTCGCCTGCGGTATTACGATGGATTCGTAGGTGAGTGAACAGGCTTGTGCGTGATTCGAGGATACCATCAGAGTCTGGAGGGTTGGAAATAAGCCCGTACTGCTGCTGCGAAGGGCGGTGATATTAATTCTGGGAGAAGTGAGCTACATAAATGGGTAAGATGTGGTTATGTAGCCCCACCTGACGGACACCATGATGTTGGAGTTGGGTTTAGGGTTAGGGCTAGGGGTTAGGGCAACTTTTTCTCAACCAATCCAAGTACAACCGCGCATTCCCAATAGATTTCCTTTTACATACAATTGTTTGACCTCACCGCCTGTGTGTTCTCCGACCCCAACTGTAAAACCCCTATTACCCCTATTACCACCGTATTACAGGTGGCTGGGGTTTGTTTACTTCAGGTGGGGCCACATAACCACATGTGACCCATAAATGTACAGTTGGACACACTAAAGATCAACAAGAGGCCATTATTTTGATTAGCGTAGCATTTTTTAGACTACTATAGACGATTCTACCTCCAGAAAACTCTTATTTCGAATGCCAGAGATGAGCACATTTCCCTATTCATTTGATCCTTCCTGGCAACAGCTCAGAGGATTCAGTATTGCTCAAGACGTTGACATGCCACGTCAAACTGTTATTTTGTGTCCGTGCACCCCCTGTTTCCAGTTTTCTTTCACGTTGACCTGCATACTTATAAAGCCAGTAATATCATGTAATTCGGCGATTGATGCTCGAGTAGTTGTGAAACAGCCCTTCAAGTTGGCATAAAAATCCTAATACTGCATTGGTTCCAGTACACTGACTATTCAGAGGCGAATTTCTATGCTGTTAGCACGCAGTTCGAAAACGTCTGGACCTTTTGTCTTATCTTTCTGCTTCGCACCTGATGCGCCTACTTTTTGTCCTATTTTAGAGCACAAGGCAGGGGAAAAAAAGAAGGCCGATTACCAAAATATCCCCGTAGGGGTGGTTATTCCACCGCAGCTCTTGGAATCGCGAATGGAGGAGTTGAAACGGAAAGAGACCTACGAGGCCCTGAAGGCCAAAGTGGAGCAAATGGAGACGGAGGCTCGCTGGAGGGAGCAGCTAGTTGCCATGGCAGCCAAACATCCACCCGGTATTCTGCGTGACCGCGGTCGAAACGACGACTTGGGTAGACTGAATTTCAAACTTCTGTAGGGTGCTGGAGAGTAACTTTATTGTCCTTGCTAAACTCACATCCTTTTGGTTGCAATTACTATCGCAAATGTTCCGAGCCTAAAAACGGATTGTGCCGCTGCGCTAGAAGGGTAAAATGAGTGCGCTACACACATCACTCGGTAGCTTTACACCACGAAACTCATTACACCCACTGCGACCATCCGCAATGAACAGTCCTTTCTTGTTGAGTTGCAAATGCGTCATGGGGATGATCGTCAGGTTGATCGAGGCAATCAATCGGGTGTCAGGCCAACGAGTGTTGGAACGTTCTCAGCGACGTTGAGGAATTTGACGCGAAAGAACGCTGGGCAAAAATGGTGTTTGGCGCCATGACGTTGGCCAGGGCTATTACCGCGTGACCTTGAAGATTTCCGATCCTAGTCGAATGGATGTGGCTCCGTCGCCCAGCTAACTTTAAAATGCTCTTGGCCAGCGGATAAGGACTCGATGATAACAGCCCAGATTTCGACATAAATTGCCCAGCAGATGGAAGTTACTAAGTTCCCGCCGTGGTGAGGCTATAGCAAAGGTCTCCCAGAAAGGACTTTGCGATATTCAATGCATCGACGACCCGTCACTAAAGTAAACACGTTGCGCAACTTAAACCCCCCAACTTCTTAGGAACAAATATAGTGTCTATCATCACCATTAGTAAGGCAGGGATCCTGCATCAAATAGGCAATATTCACAACCTGAGATCACTGTTCACGGGCATCACCTTGATTCACTTAAAAACTCCTAACCCACGCAGCGAGAAATTCAGGCGCATCGCAATCGATGACAAGACCAGAGCTTGCATCGGCGAAATCATTCGGGCCTTCGACAGGCTATATAGCACTGTTGCGGCATCACCGTCAAAGAAAATAGAGAAAGATTCACGGTCATGCTGCCGGAAAACTCGGACAGGTATGCACCGAGTCCATGTCGCTGGAGGTGGGGACGTGAATGATGTTAGAAGTTGATGAGACGTCGGACGTTGTCTCATCGGCGGGGGGGGGGGGAGGAATGCGTGAAGACGTGGTGGTGGCGGTTGCAATGTTGGCCGCTGCGGTCGAGGCAGGGCTGAGAGTCGGGCGGGTGGGGTCGGCGGTTGATGGCGGCGGGGCAGCGTCAGTGTGATCGGTGGTTACGGGGTGGCGGTCGGCACAGGGTTTGCGGCAGGGGCGAGAGTGGAAGAAGAGGTAGACCCTGTCGGGCTGATGGCGCATTGGGTCCGAAGGTGTCCAACAAGGCTGATTCGCGAGCGGACATGTTGGATGCGGTTAACGGTTGGCATTGAGGAGGCGAGGCACATGTGACTTGCAAATCCCCCTTTTGGCTTTGACGGCAGTGATACGGTTTACTTTTCTGATGGCATCATCAAAGAAGAGTTGTTTCGGCAGATGTGTGTCTTCCATCTTCACGAAATAGCCGCTACGGCTATTATAAATAATTAGGCACACATTGGCAGTAATCACCAGTCTTAGAACTGCTATACTTTCTTCAAGCCAGGCGGCGTGAGGGTGGGACTATTACCCATTGGACGGACTACGCGCTAGATGCTCTGGACGAGCACAGGAAGCAGGTTGGGGCACGACAGACATTGTTGGGGATGCGCACCGCTAACAAATGCCGCTCATGGGAGGTGTGGTGTCGCTCCTGGATGGAGGCTCACGCCATGCCAGCCACCTGTGCCCATCTCGCCTCCGGTCTTCTTAACTTCGTCATGACACCGGGTGCAGATGGGTGGGGAGGAGAGAGTGCGATAGACGCAGCGCAAGCCACCATCCCTGCTTCCACCACAGAGTCGTTAGGGACGGTCGAACTGTCATGCAGGGGTAGTTTGATGCCTCTCTTGGTTTAATCATGATCGGATACCCAGGTCTTGACTAACTCTTAAGCTGTCTTCCGGGTCGTCCAGCTATCCTATTAACAATAAAATATGATGGTGACCCTGTCCTAGACTTCCAGTCGCTGCATCAAACGGCCATTCTATGTTGGGTAACCATGGCCTTGATTTTTGTCTCACTTGGCCTGAATAATTGGAAGATCAGCGAACTTCGTCCAGAATAAGACGATTCGAATTCGCTGCGGTAGCATCACGGGAATAGTTGAGACCACCAAAGGACTATCAAAGGAGTCTGGTCATTTCCTTCGTCGTCTATCCCGTGAGTTCAACGTCACCGCCCTCCATTCGTCGCCGATAACTGTCTTGAAGTGTTGAGAAGTAGGAGGAGGACAGCTTGAAAGTTGATTCAACGCAGTTTGTCGGTTCTTTGATCCTTGGTATTCCAACTACATAGCTGGAGAAGAGAATAGGTGGAGCTCTCCTGATCCGCTGGCGCATGTCGTTGCGTCCGCAATTAAATCGAGGTAGGTTATATCAGAGATAAGCGCAAACATTTCGAGGGCATACGAGTAAGCAAAAGTACAGTAAACTCGGAAAACGCTGAAAGTGGGGCGGACCGCTCAAATGACTTTATTTAGACCTTTGCGCACGTGATTTAAATGCGCGAGGCGATGCCTATGTCGCAGGTGCCGTTTTAAGGCACCGTATTTTCTATTTATGAACCTTTCCTGGTATCGGCATCGTAATTCCAGTGGAAAGGTTGTCATATCGTCGAGGGCCGCCAGACTTGCGCAGCATCTACCGTACTATGTTTTTTAAAACTCACCATGTTCCGATGACAAACTAGCGTTAAGAGGAGCCGGGGTGGGCGTGGGATCGGTGGTTGACAAATGCAAACAGCAAATCTACGCCTACTGCTCACGATCCGGCTTCACATTCTGGGTCTTTCCCTGCTGGAGGGAATAGGGGTGACCACTGGCAACAAGAAATCATTTATTCCAATGTAGACTTCGTGATTTCCAAAACTGGGTTCAGTTCATTCGGTCAACATACCGAAGGGCCTGGTCAGGCGTGGGGGTTTCCCACCCTACGAATGAGGATGGAGAAGCATCAGGTTTATTTTGACAACTTAACAGGAACGTTGATTTATCCATCCACCGAAAGATCCGCGTGGTTAGTTCTTGGCGGAATTTAGGAGAAGGGGAGTATCTAAGAATATGCAGGTAAATGAATGTGAGCTACGTTTTACTAATGGAAGACTGGATTAGTGTGGAGTTTTAATTCCTCCGTTGTTCTCAGACGCTAAAACGAGCAAGAACTAGGATTTATTTTTCTTTTACAAACACTTATCAGTAAGTCCGACTGCATTGCGCATGTTCTGTTTACCCTGTTTTCAATAGCTATGACGTACACAGAGAGGGCCTCAAGATCACACTCATTGAAGCCTGCAACCTGAGTCCGTTAGACAATCGCGAACCCACCATCAATGCGAGATGCGACGTCCATCTGAGGAGTTGCAAGGACCCAGACGTACTCATCAACCCTCGACCAAAGTATCGACTTATTCCAGGAACTGAGGGCAAGGTTGGCGCCGGCACCGGTGACACCGCGGGCGAGTTGAAGAACGCAAAGACTGAAGTTGTTGGAGCCGCCTCTTCGTCTGTCATATGGAGAACCCATCACCCAGTCTGGAATGAGACCTTCTTCTTTGATGTAAGTCCCCCCGGTGGAAGTCTGTTGCAAACATTTGACCAGGTCACTAGGGGCACTAGGCGACTTGCCCGGGGGGCGTTTGACGGAAAGCTTTTAGAAAACGGGCCAGTGTGTGCAAGCAATTCAAGGTCGCTTGAAGACACTGTCACTCGTCTGTGAAAGTGTGGGGAGAATGAACTGATTGTGGCGATGCACTGAATGCAACTTCTCCCAGTCCCTGCGGCGTCACCGGACACAGACGAAGTCGCGGCCGACAGGGCGATTTAGGTCACGATGACATGCGGGTTGGATGCAGCCACACGGGCGGCATTGACGGGTCACGCATTGAACAAAGGGCGCGATTATGAGGGGAGCTGTACGCAGGACTTCCCAGTCTCTGAAGATGAGTAGACGAATAAACTATTCGAAACGTCGGACGTCAAATAAACCCCTTCCGGTAAACGCCTCTTCTTCTTTTGATATGCCACCTGGGAATCGAATTTTCACTACTATTGATGTGAAGTCTATTGTGCATGATCGAAAATGGGCTTTCCGGGCAACTTTCAATGTTTGATGGTCACTTGCTGATGGCACTCCCGCAGCTTGATTTTCCGATGCACCCCAGGAATCTATCATAGGCGATGCTAGTCTTAGGCCCCACAGACCACTTACAATTTCCTTGGTAAGGACGTGATTTCGCCCTATCAAAAGTGTTTTGCTGCCATGTCGAGCCCTCGCGTAAAACAATTTCTCTAATTCGCTCTAACGGTCCATCCAAGACCACTGGTGGCATCGGATTTGGAGATAACCGGTTAGCACCGGCGTAATACACTTATTGGACTCTTATTATTTGGCTGTAGTTAAGCGATTCCAAGGAAACGACTACCTTATTCTCAGAGGCGTGGTATTTGCCGGTCCATGCTGGTTAGGGGGTCGTTTGCGGGTGAATGCTTCTTGCCTTGGAGATCCGGCATGAGATCGCGTAGCGACGCAGGTTCGGTATGTAGGAAATGTTGCCTGAAAGAAAAAGAGGGCCTGGATAGCTATTTTAGGATTATGTACTCTTCCTGCCTCGGCTGGAGTTCAGCCCAAGGCAGGAATAGGAGAGAGGGTAAACACTGTCCCCTTGGTCATTTAGCTGCATTAGGTTCGACGCCCTGCAGATGGGTCACGGTCTCTCGCTTGACGTTTGCGTTTGCGACCATTCAGAGTCCCATCAGACTGGTTTGAAATGAAGGGAACTGCTACTTTCAATTTTGCCCTAGGTTACTAGTCACGGCCGGAGTAGCGGATCCGCGAAGATCAATGACTCAACCCAGGCTAGTGTCCCTTCCCATTCCCGCCCGATGGTAGAGTATGGCTGGCTGACGCAGGAAAATAAGCCAGAAATTGCCATCAGCATCAGTTGATGTGACTACATTGGCAGGGTGTTGCTGTGCTTTGCGGTGTGTGTTCTGTTGGCGGCCTTAGTTCTTTGTTGCCGTGTCTACCTTTTTGGCCCAATACCGGTGGTCCTTCCTGACTTTCGGCCTGTCGTCTCCTCCTAACTTTCACGTTGGATGTTTCAGGGTTAGGGTTTAGGGCTGCGGTTAAAGGTTAGGATTAAAGAGTTAGAATTAGGATTAGAGTTAAAGGGTTAAGGCCAGGGTTGGGGTTAGGGTTAGGGGGCTAGGGCCCAGGAAAAGGGGTTTGGTTTAGGGGTTATGGTTAGGGCTTAGGGTTAGGGCAGCTATTTGTCAATCGCTCGCAGTACAATCGCGCATTCCAGTTAGCTTTTCTTTTGAATAACACTACTTGGCCTTGTCGTCTGTGCGTTCCCCAGTCCTACCGGTAAATACCCCTATTATCGCCGGTGCCGTGTTAGAGGTGGCTGGCGTTTTTTTACTTCAGGTGGGGCTACATGACCACATCTGACCAGAATATCTACCAGAAAGTACACAGGGGACGCCGGGGGACCCAGTGAAGAGCCAAACCTCTCACAGCTGTGCCACGCAGTGGCAGAATATCGACGACGTGTCTGGGCCTTTAGCTAACACCTGCGCTGTCGAGTATTGTGCGTCGTGCTCTCTCAGTATATACTACTGGCTTGCTAAGATTAAGGCTTTGGGTTAGATTCGGGAACAGGGTAAAGGTGGCGTTAGGGTTATGGTTGAGGTTAGAGTTTGGGCTAGAATACGGGAATAGCTGTCCTTCCTGAAATTTTGTACGAGGCCATCCATATTTAGAGTCATTCCTATTCCCCTCTCCAGCCGAGGGTGGGGGGGGGCTATATAACCTATCCTCGCCAATATTCCAGTCCTGAAAATGCAGCTTTTTTATTTCCTCGCTAACTAGGATCAAATCAGTATATTTGAGGTTTGTAGGTCCAGGGGACCCACTGAACAGCCAAACCCCTCACAGCTGTGCCATGCAGCGGCAAAATATCGGTGAAACTCGTGTCTAGGCTTTTAGATAGCACCTGTGCTGTCGAGTATGGTATATCGTGCTATCTCGCTACTCTTAACCATAAAAAATAAATTTGCCGGAATTTGACGCAAAGCCACCTATATTACGAGGTCTTCTTATTACCGTATCATGCCGTAGGAAGGGGGGCATATCAACAATCCTTGTCGGGGGCACACTTGAATGCACAGAGCCTCCGGATGAGACCCCATTAACGACGTTGAGCGGCGTTGACTTTGCCGATTTTGCATCCACCAGTTCTTGACATCGTCAAAATGTGGCATGACTTTACTTTCTAGCGAATGTTGTTCGGTTGGTGCCCCTCCGGAGCACTTTGCGTCAACCCTGCAGACATTTCTCTCACATGACAGGGCATGCTGCATTGAGGTGGTGCTAAGCGTTCAATTTCCTACTGAAATGAACTTGTCAGTAGCGTGTGGGAGGACGCAAGACAAAAAAACAGACATTCATTCCGCAGAAGAGAAAGTTAGCTGATGTGTACGACCATTGAGCATTATCGCGGTCTTCACTGCCTTCCGTTTCAAGTCCAAAATTTGAGGCCAACGACGGCTGTACAGTCAGAGACAGATTCCGCATTCTCGAAAGTTCTGCCAGGCGGGGTGACGCCGTCGACATAGTCAGAGACCGATAGGGGAAGGTTTTTTGCATGAAAACCATGACAGTCATGGAGCGCTGCGAGCAGGATCAGAGATATTCTCTTAGTTTAGAAAATTGTTAAAAGAATGAGGCCTTGTACAAGATAGTGCTAAGTGAGGAAGCAATTTGTTCCTTTACCGTAGGTTTGAACCAATGTGCACAGGAGATGATGTCGCTAAATCATACCCAGGATTTTTTATATCCTCCATGACCTTCTGGAGAGTACTTTTGTCGCTGAGGGGAAAAAAGACATGCTTGTCATGCAACATTTATTTCACGGCTGACCATCTTCTCCTCATTACCTAGCCTAACACTGTAATGCGACATTTTCAACTCAGGGTTGCAGAAAACCCGGAAAACCTACATACTCAGGTTTAAAAGGGCAATCCAGTCGAAAGCATTGCCCCTTTACCTACCATCGCACCCCCGGTGAAGTCGAAAAACCTCCGACTCCTCACTGTCCAGACTAAGGCTTTAAGACGTGTTCGCCCATACTAGAGAACGATTAATAGAATTTGCAGAAAGGATGAGGTCTTTTTTCCACAGGAGAATGCTACTAGCCAATGGATTTTCAAACCACAGTTCGCCACTAGGTGCCGATGTTTAAAAAACTGCTTTTACCGAAACTTTCAGTTCTGGGTGTGCTAAAAAGTCAGACGAGTGTCCGCCATCCCAAACCGCTTAAACTCAGGCGTCTGTCCCCCCTATGCCTCAAACTAAGTGGCTAGGAGTAACGAGATTTCCCATAGAGACATTCCCGGGTCATCCTCTCGCAAAAACCAGTTGAGACGACCTTGAGGTGACTGGATGATGTCATTGCCACGGGGAGCAGTGGCGGTAGGTCATCCCAGCCTGAGGACGGACTGGGCGCCGGCGCTCACGCAGATCATTGTCCCAGTCAGGGTGGTAATTATCCCTGTCGGCTGTGATCGCTTCGTTCATGGAAGAAGGAGACGCTATCGCTGGGACAAGAGCTTTTATTAGCCTGACGTTTCGGATTCCTGCTGGAACCCATCATCAGATACAGCAGCAGATACGGGTGGTTCATGCACAAGGGGCTGCAGTATTTATAGGATGCAGTCGCCATGCTACCGCATACCTATGAATGTTCACGGCTGCCCCCTTCATCAGGGATCGTTGCCCGTGGTGTGATGACTGTTTGATGGCCGACATTTGCGTAGTTAATTGCTGCAATCGCATCACGTGCGTTGGGTGTTGGTGTGATGATTGCTCGACCATCTGACTCACCGACCCTGGTGTTGGGAAAAGTGTTCACATGTGCGCTCCCTGCTTGACTAATTACTCCGCCTAGGCGAAATCTCAGTACCGACTATGGGAGGGGAAGATCATTGCACGTGTAAATGGACTGAGGGCCGGTAAAACATGACTCAAGCAGCTCCTGGCTCACGCGGTTGCCACCTCTAGCAAGATTTTCGGCCTCGTCGAACTTGAATGTGTGGCCGGATCTCGTCGAATGAGCCGCAACTTGAGAGGTGGCGTCATTTCTCCGCACCGCTGCGTGTGCTCGGCCATTCGCGTTCGGAGCTGTCTTCCGGTTTCTCCGACGTAGTTGCTTTGTCCGCACCTGCACCAGATCCGATAAACGACTCCAGAGGTTTCTTGTCGTGGCAGCGGGTCTTTGGGTTTCATTACCTGATGCCTCTGGTCTGTGTGCAACTCCAACCCCAAGTGCTGCGAGAAGGCGGCCGACAACTTCCGACAGCTTCTTCGTGCCTGTCCTTTTGACTGATTCAACCTCCAATTCGGTGTGTCTGGTGAAGGCTTACCAATCGCCTTGTTGACTAACAGTGGACCAAGGCTGAACTTCGCGCGTCTGTCTGGACGCGCGGTCGGTCCCTTTGTCTGGCTGGGACTTGGGCATCATCGAAGGTCAGGCAGTGTTCTGTTACCAGTCGCAGCGAGCACCATCATTTATGCGCAGACGTGCCAGTCCCTTGCATCTGTGCCAGCCTGCTCTTCACGCCACGCAAAAGTTAGTCTTGAGACGGAGTCATCTGCTGGGAGAGCGACGATTTACGTGGCCATAACTGGAGTGGCAATGTTTGTCTGTCGTCGGGGGTGGTGCTAGAGGAGGTGTCCCAAAGTGGTGACCTTCACCCCTTGACCTTGGCCGCTGGAAAGTAGGATAAAGCTTCAGACGCAGAGGATACAAATAACACCTGTCGCCATTATCCCTCCTACAGGAGTGACTTTTTCCAGTCTGGGAAATCTGCTCTCTTTTAGGCAGCCTAATGGCCAACTGCCTAAACGGAGGACGGAACGTGTCCCCCACGGAGTGATTCGATGCAGGGCGCTGTAGTCGTCTTTGCCAATAGAAGCCATATCGCCAGGAAGTTTGTCTACGCCTCCCTACGCGGATATTGCTACTGCGCAGGAAACCGTTTGCTGCCGTCGACCGAACACGGCAAAGTAGGACGACGTGGAGAACAGGGGTTGCAGTAACTCTGCGTTGAAGGCAGACAAATGCCCCGCACTCGAAACTTTCAGCGTTCGACACATCGGCACTGATTGCACCATCGACGTGGGAGTGCCAATGGCCATAGAGTGAGTAGGTGAAAATAAAATCAACTTCGTATGCTAGAGGTCTGTGTAGAGCTCGAGCTACCCATCACCGGTATGTTTTCCGTCATCTCAATTGCAGGAAAGCGGCATTGAAGCATCCACATGCCTATCACTGGTGATTATCAGAAGTGTGATCGTATGGAGGAGAGACCGCCGTGACGCTCTGGTGACCCCCGGTAGCATCTGACGGAAAAATGGACAGACCTCTACTTAAGATGGCATTTCGGATCTAATCCCACGGATGTCGACAGAGAAAGGGGACTCCTATCATGCTGATGACGGTCGCCAAACAATATCATGCGGACTAAAAAGAGACTGCGAACACGTATCTAGTAGAGGATTACGTTGATGAAGGCTGGTGAGCGCCGAGATACGAGAGCAACGGCACAGGCAAAGAAGGCCTCTGATTCCAGACGTAGAGGCCATCAGGACAAGTTCGGCAGGAAGAAAGGAGAGGCATATCACTCGTGTTCCAGCGCACGTAAACATAACTGAACATATTCTTGAAGAAAGATGCTTTTGCCGGGCGACTACAACGACCGCAAATGCAACGCTGGAAAACGTAGAAACACATGACTGAACCGTTAGGCACAGAGGATCTCGAGAAATACTGACGGGAATGAAGCGAAAAATACGTCGCGACCTTTGAAAAAACCCTGTGCTACGTAATCTACTTAGCTTCGATGAGCCACTTTGTTGTCAAACGTCCTGGACCCCGGAACCTTGAACCAAATACTTTCGAGCATCCTAATCGACCGTCTTCAGAAGTCCGTGTCTGCCTTTACCTCAAGTTACTGTCATATGGAAAAAGAATACAAAACCGGAAACACTGATCCATCTGTTTCGGAGGACGCGGGGTCGAGGAGGAATCCCTCAGCACCTCAAGGATACCAGAAACGTTTACCTCTGAATAGCGGAATGAAAATCAGAGAATCGTTCTGTTTAACATATCATGAAAAATTTTCACATGTACCCTACCTAACCGCATAATCTCCCCCCTGGAAAAAGGACTTCAATCATGAGTGCAATGTCAATTCAAAAAACACCATGGGACTATGGACATGATCTTCGTTGTTTCGTCAAGTATACAAGAAATTTCGAAAGGCCCGGGCTGACCTCTTCACCGTCTTTATTACATTGACAATGGCCGACATGATGGCCGGCATGCAAGTTGTTAATTGCTGACATCGCATCACCCGTGTTGGATGCTGGCGTGATGATTGCTCGCCCATCTTGCTCACCGGCTTGTGCGATCCCCGAGTGGTTAATTACTTCGACCAGGTTATGCTTCAGCAGGGAATATGGAGTGGGGATGTCGTTGCAGTTGTTCATAGACTGAGGTCCCGTGAACCATGACTCAAGCAACTCGCGGCTCACGCGATTAACCCCTCTCGCGAGAATTTCGGCCTCATCTAACTTGAATGTGTGACCGGGTCTTGTCGAATGGGCCACGACCTGAGCTTTGGCGTCATTTCTTCGCACCGTTTCCGCGTGTTCAACGATTCGTGTCCTGAGCAGTTTTCTAGTTTCTCCGACGTACTTGCTTTACCCACAGTTGGATCAGACCCAGTAAACGATTCCAGATTTTTTGCCGTGGCAGTGAGTATTTTGGTCTCAGCTCCTGGGGTCTAATGGTTGCCTCAGGTCTGTATGCAACTCCAACCCCAAGTGGTGCGAGAAATCCACTGACGGCTTCGGAGACGTTCCTGGTGTACGGGATCGTTCGCCAGAATTTTGGGTCGACACAATTTCGTCGCTCGTCTCAGTTGCGCATGCACCATTTGACAAAGTTGCGCGGGTAACCACTTTCTCTGAAATCTCGTCGAAGATATTGAAATTCGGTAACCCTGTCTTCCGACTCACTGCAGTGCGTCTCAACACACCGATATAGCGTCCTTACGCAACTGCATTTGTGGCGGATTGGGTAGTTGCTGTTGAAGTTCAGTATTTGCGTTGTGTTCTTCGCCTTCCTGAACACTTTGGTCTTTAGGCTACTACACTCTTGAAGAAGTACTAATGGGCTACGAAATGAGCAAAATAAATAATATATATGTTCATGCTTTCCATAAAATATATTTGAATCCATGAGGGTATTTAGAATCAGTGTCAAAAATTCATGCAACTTGACTATTAACTTTCTGCGGCACATAGTTTACGCAGGCGGTCGATAAGACGTTCGGTCGAAGGCCGGCATCCTGGCGTGAGTGGGATATCTGAGTATTATGCCACACGATAATTAATATTACAGCCCTACTTAAGCAATCCTGTCGAATTGAAAATACATTTCAGCTTTTCAGCCGACGCCTCATGAGACAGCGCGTCTACTGTAAGTTGAGGCCAATTCACATCGGGAAGCAGGTCTATGCTATCGACTAAGGACTGACCTTAGATGCTTCGCCGTACTAATAATGGTGCGACGAGCTTATACTCATGGCCCAACCCTCTTTTGCTTCGTGTTTTTCTCATAGCAGATGGGCGTTTACTGTAAGGAATGACCTAGAATCGACAACAATTAGACAGGCGCGAGGTTGTTTAGCATGGGACATGTGCAGGACCTAATTAATATTGCAAAAGGCTAAGAGACACGACCTCTTACTTGCCTACGACTGTGCGCTCAAGGTCACAACCGAAGTAAACATGAAGCATAGCTTCAATATATTATTCGCCTATGGATGTACCAGCTCCTACTCACCATTAACACCGATAAGACACGCCCCTAACCACTGGGCCACGAGCGCGTTGCCCTGTCGGTTTCGGTCGGGAATATACAATGGTATGGGGCCCTCACCGATCGTTCTTACGGAACTCACTCGTTCCGCTGTGCCTTACGGGCTCTCTCTCGAGCCCAACCAGCAGGTAGCGAGTTCGAGCCTCGGGTGTCCCACACTTCGGGGTTGGGTATGACTGACTGACGACGGCTAATAAGCCAGAAATGGCCATTACAGTCTCCCTTGTCTTTGTCGATAATAACGTACTGCCTATATTATGCGCCGCTGTGCGGCTGCTGGTTGGCCTCGCGAGAGAGAGCCCGTAAGGCACAACGGCACGAGTTAGTTCCGTAAGAACGATCGGTGAGCGCCCTCTACCATAGTAATCAGTCTGTCTGAGCATGTGAACTCTTTGGTTATGTGCTCTCAGAATTAAACTACCAGCAAGAAACATTATATACAGCGGTTAACAGGGGCAGGAATAAAGAAAGCCAACTGTTTCTGACTACTGATTATTTCTTTATTCAATTCACAGAACACTCAGTCTGACGGTGTCCTGGTGTCTTTCTTTATTCCTGCCCCTGTTAACCGCTGTATATGCTGTTTCTTGCTGGTAGTTTAATTCTGAGAGGACATAACCAAAGAGTTCACATGCTCAGACAGACTGATTACTATGGTAGGGGGCGCTCACCGATCGTTTTTACGGAACTCACTCGTTCCGTTGTGCCTTACGGGCTCTCTCTCGCGAGGCCAACCAGCAGCCGCACAGCGGCGCATAATATAGGCAGTACGTTATTATCGACAAAGACAAGGGAGACTGTAATGGCCATTTCTGGCTTATTAGCCGTCGTCAGTCAGTCATACCCAACCCCGAAGTGTGGGACACCCGAGGCTCGAACTCGCTACCTGCTGGTTGGGCTCGAGAGAGAGCCTGTAAGGCACAGCGGAACGAGTGAGTTCCGTAAGAACGATCGGTGAACGCCCCCCACCACCGATAAGACAGTACTCATGCATAAGCCGATGCCATCTGAAAAGCGCATTAAATTCACCTTCGGTGCCGACGGTTATCGCTACCCTAGGGCAGAAAATGAAATCGGTCAGGTGTGGTTATGTAGCCCCACCCGATGCAAACAAACCTCAGCCACCTGTAAACGATGGTAATAGGGGTTTTCAAAAATGAGGCCGTAAAACGCCCAAGCGACGAGGTCAAGCAGTTGTATGCAAAAGAAAAGCTATTGGGGATGCGCAGTGTTACTTTGGGTGGTTGAGAAATAGGTGCCCTAATCCCTAACCCTACCCCCAAACCCTAACCCTGACCCATAGCCCTAACCCCTAACCCTAATCCCTGACCCAAACCCCAACAGTATTGTGTCCGTCAGGTGGGACTACGTAACCACATATTGCCAAAAAGTCTTCCATTGGGCTGCGCAATTTCTAAGATCCTAAACTTCAATGAGGCAGTCACAAAAGCATTCTTCAAAGCTGCCCATAGCATTCACAAGACAGGATTTTTCGTAAAGAGAGTCGTGGTATCTTTATAAGGATAAAGATCTAGAAGGCCACCTTGGAAAGAACACAGTTCTCAAGCCTCGTTTGGCCCTATGAAGCAGGACACAAGAACCAAAATTATTTTCGCCGATGTATGTCAATTTACAAGACCTGCATCACATCCGTGGACGATAGGTGGCATACTGTCTTCCGCTGTTGGCTCCTTACGGTGTCGCATTGTTGCCACCTGCCTGTGGCAGTTCGCTGTCGTAGCCTTGGGCGTGACCGCTTATCACCCTCTCTTAACTAAATGTCCGCGCTGCGCACGGCACATCTCCCGCCGTGATGCCAGTCAGCATACTCATTGTGCCGGCCTCGATGCATCGAATCGTCCTTCAATCCATTCATAAACTTCTTCATCCCGCAACGCAAGCCGCACAGAGGAACATCGCGGAAAGGTTGATTCTGGTCTAGGATGAACACGGATGTCAAAACATGGGCAGAAGCGTATCTGAGCCGCCAACGGAACCAACTTCGTTGTCATAGCAGATCCGTAAAAGATGCGAGCAGGGAAGGTTTTAGACGTCAAGTGACAGTTGCAGACGTACCGACTGTCCACTGTAGCGCTTGTTGGACCTTTGATCCCTATAAAACGAGTTAGGTGGATAACTGCTTGTTGCGAACTCGTTAGCGTACCTTAACACACTTCGTCATGTTTCAAAGTCTATTTACGTGAAGAGTTCTCACTGCGTTGCTTGGTAATTCCCAATCTCGTATTATTTGTAGTCATCTAGCTTCCAGCCCCAGGGCGGGACTATTTGCTGTTCGACGTTGGACGGTTTGAGGCCCAAATTCTGTAGGCTGCAGTCAGAAATATTCGCACATATGGAAGTGACAATGACTGATCCATCCTTATTGCATGCGGCAACGTGGACGACTGAAAAGTCAAATCCCATAGGCAGGGTAGATTAATGCCACCCCGAGTGGCTAAGAGTATAACTCGTAGGACAACTATAAGGGCCCGCAACGCCCAACAATAATTTTTTTCTTAATGAAGGGAACTCTGTAATGCCTTTTTTTAATCCCTTATCGAGAAAACACTTTTTACACGCTGCTATTCTCCCACTTCTAGAAGGTCCCAAATGGAAAATTGAAAACCTACGTGCTCACATTCACAATGTACGACCACCCCAAATCCTCGGCCACTACTCGGACAAAAGAAGTTCGTCTGGGAGAGGTCCGATTCCCGTTGATAAAAATTTACAAGCGAATATCAGTTCCGAAAAATACACGTAAGATGCACCTTCCTCTGTTTACTCAGCCCTTTACATCGTTGCCGTCAGGTCAACAGTCCTGTTTGCACTTTTTTAAAAATCTTTTCCAAAACCTGGGATCTGGCTGCCACCTTCTTCGACAGCTACTTGGAATAAGCTGCAGTCCCAAACAAGACAGTGAGTTACCAATCTCATGAAATGTCAGCTGAAATTCTGAAATGCGTCTTCGATTTGGAAGGATTATTTGGGCGCGGTTGTAATACTCGGCATAATCTTATAATATTTCGGACTTGGCAGGATGTTAGCTTTAAAATACACTCCTTTTTAATCTCCTGTAGAAACCGAGCTCGGTAAAAAATGACAACTTAAGTGGCATGCATTTTCCCACTGATTTTCGATGGCCTTGCAAATTCAAATATCTGTTATAGAGACCACAAACTAAAATATGTTTTCGCTCAGTCGATTAATACAGGATTACTTCTTCTTTATATTTTATTCCAGAAGGAGGAATATAATAAGGTTTTAAAAAACGTTTCTAAATATTATTTTTAAGACCGCGCAATATCCTTTCACATAGCATCATACCTGTCCACTTACCACAACTCCCCATGAAATGTGCAACATAGTCCGCATTCATTGCAAAATTTAATGGACTCCGTATGGTATCTTTATAAAGGCATAGAAGAATATGTGATTTTCTTTACGCGAAACGCATGCACCTTGTAGACTGAAATTGCTAAGCGCTAATGCAACAAATGATCAGGCTCCAAATTTTTTTGGCAATTGGAAAACTATTTCAACACCTAATTATACTCCTTCTTCGAGTATAAAATATAAAAAAGACGTAATTCTCTATCAAAAGACTAAGAGAAAACACGTTTTCGTTTACGGTTTCTATAAAGTATATTTGAATTTCCTAGACCATCGAAAATCAATGAGGAAAAATACATGCTACTTAAGTTGTCATTTTTTGTCGAGTGCAGTTTCTACAGGAGATTAAAAAGAAGTGTATTTTAAAGCTGGCATCCTGTCGAGTCCGAAATATTATATGATTATGTCGCAAGATAATCAGTATTACAACGGCGCCCAAGTAATCCTTCCTAATCGAAGACGCATTTCAGAATCTCAGCTAACATTTCATGAGATAGATAACTCACTGGATGTACAGTCAAACTGTCGAACCCATGAATCAGCATAGGATGCTATACCTATCGATCATTACGCTAGTCAGCCAGGTCATCTAATCAATATCGCTCCATTCTGACTAGCAAGGCACACCGATGTTACCCTGAGTGATAGCTTTGCTAAAACTGTAACGCGCCGAAGATTTAACTTGATGAAGATATCAGGCCAGACTCTTGACTTCCAGTAATAAAGATGACCGATACCTATCAAAATAGGCCTGCCGCGGCAGCTAACAGTAGGTGAGCTAACTCATCAAATGTTAACCCAAATTCCGAAATGCATTTTCGTTTCGAAAAGATTAATCAAGTAGGGTTGTAAAACTACTCATCAGAAAGCATAACTTTATAATAATGCAGGTACTTCAGGATGTCGGCTTTCGAAAGAACTTCTTTCCGGCTGCATGCAAAATTTATACTCTGTAAAAAAGAACTACTTAATATGCGTGCATTTTTCTCACTGATTTTCGATGCCCTTAAAAATTCAGTTATATTTCATAGAAAATATGCATAAAAATATTTATTCATTCGGTAGGAATTTACGCCTTTTTCCAATTCTATACTCAATGGAAGGATACAATCCCGTTTTTAAAAACTTTTCTAATTCCCGAATAATTTTGAACCCGACCTGCCGTTACACTAGCATTCAGGGCTTCCAAACTACAAGCCGTATATTTTCCGCGTACGGAAAGCCATGCATTTCTCCATGGTATTGAGAGTAGACTATATGTGTTTCACAAAGTTATGCAATGTGGAGACAGGTGCCCCTAGTAGGGCCACCGTCGGTGAACTCTTCAGAGCACGATGTAAATCAATTCGCCCAAGCGTTCGGCATGGCAGGGTGATCGGCACGAATTCTGAGGATTGGTATTTTGAACTGTGTCCGGCTACACGCGTTTTCTGAATGTGTGAGATCTGCATTTCTTACTGTATGCCTTCACAGCCGCTGCCATAATCCTCGACTTCTCGTAATCGGAGCTCCTTTTTGGGTCCTCGAAGCTTCCCTTTATCGATGGAGGGCGTTGAGGATGACTCACACACAGGGTAATTTGTAACATTAGAGATAGATCCCAACTTAGAATAGGTTGAACAGAGTTATTGAACATTGGACCAAGTACACAGTAACGGAGAGGGGTGGCCGTGCATAAGATCTTTTCTATGGTAAATAAAGAGTCTTGAAAGGGCATACAAAAGTGCGCAGAAAGCGGTTGTACATGTACAGATCAGGCGTGGCTGGTGCTTTCATCGTTGGGAGCACAGCATTGTCACGACCTGCATAGGAGAGCGTTGAAGGGTGTCCATGTGGAGGGATAGAGAGGAGGGTGTTGTTTCGGGTGTCAGTAGTTGTGAGAGTAAAGACACCGGTCACCTTCGCTGCCACAGGATTACACCGGTTCCATCCTAGGTCCGCGTCAAATTGTCCTCGATCCGTTAAAACAACCTAGTTCCGTCATTTGTTGTGAAATCTCCAACATACTTTTAGGGAAGGCTACAATTTTATGTAGTATGCATATTGGAAGCAAGACAGGACAAGTTTGCGTAAAGCGTTCGTTGCTGTCCGATTTTTTGAGGCGAATACGCTGTTCATAATTGAAATCAATAATATTAAAATTCACTGTTCACATAAATAGTTAGGACGGATCCGAAGAGTCCTCTTTCTACGACTATACTCTAAGATTTTCGCCAAATACAGGCAAGTAATATTCAATCTTCTATAAGACCCTCAGTCGTGCTTTTATTAGATTTGTATCCATCACTTTTGGAACGGCCGATAAATCGTCCCTTCGTTGGTTACTACTTGATAGTGTTCGTATCTCTTGAGAGAGTACATATCAGCTGTAACAGGAGGTTAAGGGCAAGACCATGACATGAAGTGAACAACCAATCAATATCGGCGATGAAAAAATCCGATGGTCACAAACCTTGCTCTACATGAAACGCAATCTATGAAATGAAATCCTTGTAGCGCCTGGCGAGGCGTCCATAACCTTATCGTAGCCGTCCACGAGGCACAGATAAAGCGAGAAGCAGAAACGTCTCTGCTTACAAAAACACGCGGCGAAGTCTCATACCAACATCCAACACACGTGATAAAATTGCCACGTTTAACGACGCGAATGTCGGTCATCAAACATCACGCCATCCCTGATGAAGGGGGAGTCATGAATATTCATAGGAATGCGGTAGCGTGGCGACTACATCCTATGAATACTGCAGCCCCTTGTGCATGAACCACCCGTATCTTCTATTGTCTTTGATGATGGGTTCGAGTAGGAATCCGAAACGTCAGGCGAATAAAGCTCTTGTCCCAGCGATCGTGCCTCCTTCACGATCCGCGGTAAGTCAGAAGTCTTCTCCAGTAATTCGTATCGAGGATGGAGAGAAGGCATTATTTGTAAGAAGATATTCCTGGCAGGTTCTCGGGGCAAGGAGTGCTTATCGCAGCATTGATAGGACTGAAGAATATATGACCAAGCCAAAATATGACACGTACCTGCGAAGCAGGTGGAACGCCGGGCATCGTTTTTGTCCAAGTTTGGGTACGTACAGTTAAGGTTGTGTGAACGTCTACGGGAAATTTGGTTTGTAGGGGACTGAAGTTCTGCAAGAGATGACAACGTCTGTGATAAAGGGGGATTCTTCAAGCACCACCATGCCAGGTTAAATCGATGCTTGTACCGGTCTGACAAACCTTCTATTAGTCTACTTCGTTTTATGCCGAAAGCCCGTCTTTGCGTCAGGCTTCTTCGTTACTGTAGCATTTCCATGCGAAAAACTTATTTGTGTCTTTGTCCAACGTGCCTGTGAACATTGCCATTTAAGAAGTGTTATGGGCAATCGCTCCCCTTACAGATAGAGTGCAATCCATTTTCTTTGTGCTTATCAGATCTGCACAGCGATTTTCCCTATTTTCCTCTCATTGAGTTCGTAGAAATTGGCACAAGTTGTTTTGTTCAGAATGACTCATTTCGGCTCCTTGTTTCAGCCAAAGGGAAGTAAAATACTTAAATATGCGTCAAAATGGTAAGAGATTACTACAGTTGGAAAATTCGAAAAAGTCGAAGCACATTTATAAGCCGCACCAGGTAACAATTGGGAGATGGCACCCAAAAAATCAATTACTGATGAGAATATGCCGGAGGACTGCATGAGTGTTCGTCCACAGGCTAATGAAAGGAATAAAATAAGGGTATTTTACTGAAGGCCGGAAAACTTTAAAAGCATACAATCCTAGACAGACGGTGTCATCAGCTAAGCAATTTCACGAAATGGCAACTCTCGTCGGAGTCAAGTGCGGCGATGTTTTCAATCACGTCCTCTGTGTTTATTGAACGTGCAGTTTTGAAAGCGAGGATATGAAGGCATTGGGTCATGAACAGCAGAACGTAGAACGTTTCCTTTAGCCAACTGCATTCCGCTTTCAATCCTTTATTTAAAAAATCAATTAAGAAGGGAATACGAGCTGGATCGACTTCATATTATCTGCCTCTTCAAGTAAATCCGACACCGCGCACATTTTTGTTGCCATATAGTGATGAGATTAAACTTTATCGTTCGAAAAGCCATTTCTGAAAAAACTTCTAAGTGTTATTCATATTTATCCATGCAATCGAAGGCCATACCCGTAAAACCCCTATTACCACCTCTCCCGTAAGACAGGCTGCTTTGGTTGGGCGGATTTTTTTGGGTGCCATCTCCCAATTGTTACCCCGCACCTCCACAAAATACCATGTTGATTACCTTAACTCCGGATAGAATGCTCACCAGTAATGTGGCGGTCATAATTTGAGAGCAGCAATTTCGGACGCTTCGTTAACTCTAAAAAGCCCTTCAAAAGTACTGAGTTTACAGAGTTAATTAATTGACTTTAAAGAGAGCACAAGGGCCTGGACTTTTTTTCATAAAAGCAGTCTAGTCCGGGAACCTAGCGCTAATTTTCAAGTGGATTGCAGTTAATGTTACGGTTAGGGCAAGGGAAGAGTAACCCTTCTTAGAAATTAAAGCAAGATCCCTGGTTTTTCGAGGAAGAGTTCGTATAACCGTGTCTTGCGAAGAACTCATGTCAAACTTTTCTGCTTTGTTGTTAAGCTACTTACAAGTTATCGGTTTTCGAAAACACCTCATTCGTATAAGTTGCCGTTTATCCCACTTTAAGCACTATTTTATACTCCTTCTACGACATTCTATATTCTCGAAGTCGGGAAGCCACAATACAGTAGACGTTTAAAAATGAGGTGGATGAATGTTGTGCGGGGTCAAAGTCAGGGAGATTAGGGTTGGTGTTAAGACTAGGGCGAAGGTCAAGTTTAGGGCCGTGGTTAGGGCTAAGGTTTGGATTAGGCCTGCACTACCTGGGAGACGGGTCCCAATTCTCGTGTCTTGCCCTCGGTCATACTTTCGTTAGTGTTAGACTGCGTGTACTTTTTATTTACTTAGCGAATATTCTTTTGCAAAAAGAGGTATCCACCTGTTTGCCCAGTACCGAATAAAAGCGTTATATCAAACGTAAAGACTACGCGTTTGAAACTGCTTAGGGGTGTAAGACCTTGGGAAGATGCTGCAATAAGAACTGTCTTACAGCCAAGGACGACAACGAAGACGTCAAGAAGATACAGTGCGTGACCAATCTCACGAAATGCTAGCCGAAATTCTGAAATGCGTTTTCAACTAGGCAGGATTAAAAAGGTGGCGTTGTAGTATTAATTAACACGTAGCATAATTTTATAATATTTCGGACTCGTCAAGACGTTGGCTTTTGAATGCACTTCTTTCCGATCTCCGGGATGAACCACAGTCGGTAAAAAATAACTACTCAAGTAGCATGCATTTTCCCATTTATTTTCGGTGGTTTTATAAATTAAGATGCATTTTATAGACAACATGCACAAAAATATGCTTTCCTTTGCTTGCTTGGTAGAAAATTAACATTTTCTTCTCACTTTATACCCGGAAAAAGTATGTATTTAGATTTCGGAAAAGTCTCCCCATTCCCGAATAATTTAGAGCCTGACCAGCCGTTGCATCAGCGGTTAGCGATCGCATTCCGTAGGCTTCATGGGTTCCGCGTAAGGAAAATCGTATATTTCTCTATGCCTTTAAGAACATACTATAAAGTGTTCATAAAATTCTGCAATGGATACGGACTGTGTTTTACATTTCACGAGGATCATTGGTAAACGGACACGTGCGATGCTGCATATATGGACATCGCAGGTCTTTAAAACCTAATAATGAGGAACTTTTTTAAAACCAAAAGACAGCCGCTCTTAGAGTATGAAATATAAAGGCCGTGTGGTTTTCTACCAAACGAGCAAAAGAAAGCATATTTTCGTGCATGGTTTCTGTAAAATATACTTGAATTTATAAAACCATCGAAAATCGATGTGAAAAGTGCACGCTACTTAAGTACTCATATTTTACCAAGTACGATTTCCGCCAGAGGTCAGAAAGAAGTACATTAAAAAGCCAAAATCTTGGCAAGTCTGGAATACTATAGGATTATGCTACACGATAACTAATATTACAACGTCAGTGTGTTAATCCTTCCAATTTGAAAACGCATTTCAGAATCTCGGCTAACCTTTCATGAGATCGGTCACGCACTGTAGATGCAGGAGGTATTTGTATAGGCGCCGGAACTCTGCAGCGCCATTGTGCACAATTTTTTTGTAACCGACGCAAGTTTCATGCGTTAATTGATCTCTCTGACGTCCATCTTTTCCAGCGGCTCCTGCGAAACAGGAAGGCGATGCTGCGGCCGCAAATAAAGGTAGAGAGGAGGATGCCACACAACAAGCCGACAGGGAGTATGAAAATGGTGAGTAAGTAGTTTTGCAAAAATGAAAGACACAAAACGATCGCATCTATTTATTTACATTGATTTTAAAAAAGGAAATACGAGAGTTGTGATTGGGCTTGGAAGTCTGTCTTTAACTGGCCGCAGACAGTCATAAAGTAGTGAGCCATCAGTAGTAGAGAAGTATTTCAGATGTCTATCGGCGGGGAGACGACAGAGTCTGGGGGGTAGATTGATACAGTACTGTCTCGGGCTAACTGTGCCTTCATTCAGCCAATCATAACCCTGACCACCACTTGCGACCGGAAACACAAACATGCACTCACACATCTGGTGCAGCTGGTCCACCGCTGAGGTCTACCAGATGGGTCATAAGCCCTTCATGGATCCTAGGTTCATCAGTGCCTCGCTACCTGCCATTTTCTGTTGCTGCAGACCAAGTTTTTATGCACACAGAAATGCACGCACACCTATCACAGACATGTGCCCTTTCCCTGATATCCTACCTAGTCATCCCGAGCCAACATCAAGCCGGAAACACCGTTTATGTGGTTAGTCATAGAAGGGAGTACATGCTGAGACAATTGCTGTTTCCAACGTACTGGCTCCTTCTTCGGACAGTCGCACCCATACATCCTTTTGGTGCATCAAGTGTACGTCTGTGTACACCTCTCCACGACGGCGATCGCACCTAGGATCATAACATGCACAGGTCCACCGGTCTGGGTAATTTGAATCTTTCATGCCGAGGTGCCTGCCCTGGGGTGCTCGCCGTGTGCACGCGTCGGAGCCACTAAAAGTGCTCATCACTGCGTACCGCGGGAAACAGGGAAGTGCGCATGCGAGACTCGTCAGGCTAACGGGTTTGTGCAAGGTCCAACTCAGCCATGCTACCCCCGGAGACGTGTAACGCTGTTTTACCAGGTCCAGACAACGCAATTTTATCAAAAAAAGTGAAGCAAGATTTGCCGGGGATGAAAGACAGGAGCGCGTGCGGCACATCTTCTTTCGAATGGACCTTATTGTAGTATTTTGGGTCTCCGGTCTCCAGTCCTTCCTATAAATTATTCGGATTTCCCTGAACTAGATTGAGATATTTGGTGCATAAACTTTGTTCGAGAGCACTCACTGATCGCGCTGCGGGACCTGCGTCTTTCGTTATGCCTTGAAGCTTGACCTAGAGCCTCGCGGACAGTCTTACAGCGAATATTACGAAATGCTGTCTTGGATAACCGACAAAGACAAGGAAGACTGCAATGACCATTTCTGGCTGTTTGGTTGCCTGTGGGGCTTTATATCGGGCCCCAAGGCACAGGTGAAGAGAGAGGTCCCGCAGCGCGAACGGTGAGCGTTCTCTACCATAATAGATATATCCGGTCGTAATCGACAGAACAAGAGGGCACTGGCTCAGGGGTTAGAGCGTTGAACTTCAGTTCGCGGGATCGAGCCACAGGGATTGCAAAACCTGGGACCGGGTGTGGTTGGCTGATGACGGTTACCAAGCCAGAAATGGCCGTTCTAATTTTCTTTGCCTTTGTCAGTAATTTTATCTTGCCTTGTTATTAGAGTTAAGTACAAAGTCATGAACGAGGGTTAAGTACTGTGTTGGCATGCTTAGTAAGATCTGGTTTTGTTATTGGTTTGATCCTTCAAAGTTAGTCTTTTGTAATTTTGTCCGCCCACCTCATTACAACTTGGGATATGTGAAAGTAGTTGTGGTATGTGTTGACTGTTTTGAAATCCGCCTACTGCATCTCAGCATAAAGGGCTGACTGAAGTCTTTAAACAGACAATGTTAGACGTCTTGAGGTTCATGCAGCTTTCGTCAGAAGGATAAGACGGTACGATGCGCCATGAACAAATTTCTGTTGTAAGAAGACCCAGATTTTACAACCCCAGAGGCCCGTATTTTGCAGCCGGAAGGCTAACAAAGCCAGCCGGATGGCAAACACCGGAGTTCATTAAACTGCACATTTAACCGTTTCGAAAATACCGTTTGACCGTAACTGGCATTGCAAGGACTCGCTGATATGCAGAATTGCCGATCAACCATATGTTACCTGCGACCGCCCTAGTTCTGCACCCAAGGAATGCAAAGAACCTTGCAGTAGGCCAAATGCCATGTCCGGAATTTAGGTAACTTAAAGCAGCAATGAAGCAAGCGCTGGGCGAAGACCCTTTAAGCTTCTTCAACAATACCAGGCATCACTGCGACCGGGTATGAATAAATAATTTCATCCACGGATCACTTAAAGTCTCCTGGTTTGCTTTTCACGTTGGAATTTTTGGGTGAACCGTATCATTAATTCATTTATATACCCCGAGCCGAGTAAGGTTAAATCTTCAGCTCGGCTGAGTGCAGTTAGTGTTTCTGATGTATTGTTAGCTGCAGCAACTGCATTCTCAATAGCACAACCATCGAGCAACAGTGTGAGAGACGGCGCGTCAAATCATTTGAAGATGAACGGACCAATGAAAGTCGTACGACAGAATAAGGTTATCATAGTAGGTTTTATACCTATATAATTTGCTAATTCCCCGGGGCAGGACAAGATCGCCCGCGATTGGATTTATGAGAACGCATTCAATCGACGCAACGCATCCAGTCAAAACAATCGACTATCGACCTATCGACCGCATAGAAATCACTGCAAAGTCATCATTAGGTTTGCAGAACTGACCATTGGTTGATCCAAGCGTTCTGTAACCACAACTTACTTGACTGCTGCTGTAATTTCTAATGATGAACTCTCAAACGAGTTCACAGACAGGAAGATGAACGAGTAGCTCCGGAACTCGACCAGTCTCTTACAAGAACCTGAAACTTGAGTATTTGTCTCCACTCGTGTTTGAAAGTTCTAACACCTAAACCGACGATGTCCACCATGTGCTTCACACCCAGGTGGAGCAGGCACGGTGAATTGCGCGTGAATTAGTTTATAGTGAGAGCAGATTTGCGCAGCATTTACGGCACTCTCTCCCTCTTCCCGCCTGAGCCCTGTGTCAAGACAGAGTCAAGAAGACAGGAGGCGGGGGAGGGTGGAAGTGGTTGGCACGGTCGGACACGCACCTAGGCGAGCCATCCCACCCCCTGGTCCACAAAAAACATTTGACCAAGATTTTAACCAACAACCATGGGTCAGAATAACGAGGAGGTTGATTGGGCAACCAGGGACGTGACCTGTGTAACCAGCGGGGGCACAAGCACATTTATCGGCAGGGCACCAGGCGCCAGAGAACTGCCAGGGCACGCCAGGCCACGAGAGTCATGGTTTGCTGGTCATGGAATAACAGATGCTTACATGTGGGCTTTACTAACAGGCAGCCAAATTCGCGTTTTGAACAGCGGTTGCGTTTGGCTAACTCGACAATGTAAGGCGGCAGAAGGCCCCTCCTCCTCAAGGCGATCTGTTCTGTAAGTCGCCTTGCCCATTGGGTATATATCCTGTCTGACCTTGAGGGAAAGTACCAATCACACACATCGGCCGCTCCTAGTGGTTAAGCTTTATACGCACGCACAGAGGTCAACTGCAGGCCTCTTTGGACGCTGAGCCTGCCGCGGCAAGCCTGTCGGCCTGTACCGGCCGAAAGGTGCTATCAGCATGAGTAGGCGTGCGGATGGTAGTGCCGAAAGTTCACACTTAACGAATCAGTAAATATGCAGATTTCGTTCACTCTGAGTTCTAAATGACATCGAAAACGGCAGCTGGCAGACCGGTATTGTGCAGACCTCACGCGTGCGACTGTGCTCTGAAGTGAGTATTAGACACTTTACTCCCAGCTTGACTTGAGAGACGAAAACGTTCTTCAATGAACAAGACTATGACATCTTTTCAAATAGGGCACTCCAAAATGAGCTTTTGTATATCAATACACTCAACGCGGTTGTTTCAGGGTACTGAGAATGGGTTTCTGATTGGTTGTAGGCTAGTTGACATGTCTTGACAAAGCTGATGCTGTGATTTTCGAAGACGTTCCCTGGCGATACGAACAGAAAAGCAGATTTTTGGCACTGAGGCTTCATGAGGTCTGTAGGAACCCCCAGAAGCCCTGATTGATAGCTCCATCGGGCCGTCTGCCTGTCTGTCTCTCGCATGAACTCTTAACAAGTAAATAACTTAAACTGCCTCTGCTTTGAGTCGATGCAGGAAAAGCGGCGACCGGTCCTTCCGTGGCCGGAAGGATATTGACAAAGACGAGACAGACAGGTATTGACATTTCTGTCCCAAGTGACATCATCTGTCTGACATAGTCCAAACTCGGACAGGGTAGGCTTCAAGTATGAACTCCGCCGGCATAACCAGTTGCCGACAACGAATGAGTCGATGTCAATCACTCAAGTCCCTCTTATCTCTGTGTGAAAGCCTTTTGAATACTTACTGGGGATGCTGCTATACTACCCAGAGGGTCAGAAGTCTGGGGTCTGAAATATCTTCCAACGCGAACGATGATGTCTACTATGTGCCCCGCAGCACTGTGGGGGGGGGGACCGGGGGCGGTAACCTGTGCATGTATTAGTTTACGATGATGGTGGACTTGCACCCCATCTACCACACCCTCTCCTCCCCTATCCCCCTGGGCGCAGTGTCTAGACAGAGGTCTGGAAGACCAGAGGCGGGATCGGGCTCAGTGACTGACAAGGCCAAACGGCCCAACTGCTCGCGCCTGGCTCCCACGCAAAAGACCGAGTTTTAAAGGAAACAATTGGAGCTCGGGTCTCATTTGGCGACCTACGGCAAAACGAATGATCAGCAACTAGGCCAGCTGCACAAGGAAAACTTCTGTGTGATTTTAAATACATGTACAGTAACCGTGGCTGCCTCTTCCCCAGTAAGTAGCCACAGTCTTCGCGTTGGCAAGCAACTACGGTGGCAGGTCTTTTTTGACTGAGGGTACATTCCTAAGTCAGGGGAATTAAACCACCCTAAACAAGTCTTATTAGGGATACTCTGTGTAGAATTATTTGTTAACTGAGTCACACGTATAAGCCAAAACAGATTTCGATGTACATACGGTACTATTGATAGAATACAGGTAGTGATGAAAAAAGTACAAACTTCAACGATGGATACCCTAGACAAAGAATTCCTTTGTGACTGTTCAAGCAAATCGAATTTCCAGCTCACGGTCAGAATTCAAAAAGGTTGACCAACTGGATACAACACTCTGTCTGTGCAGGTCATCTCAAACCATATCCAGGGTCGCACATGTAGTACTTACAACTGTATGTACGCTAGCAAGTGATGGACATACAAATCTGCATGATGTTCGCATGTTTTTCCATGTTTGCATGTTTCCAACTCAGATGCTTTTTTCAAATTGGGGAGCACTTAACTCAAAGCTTTGCCCTTCATAATTTCCGAAATTATTAACTTGATGGAAGTCTGTCTGTAATTTTACCAAATAACTTTATCCATTCGTCCGCTACTGCGGAAATCGCCAGTCTTCAGGACTGTGTTCCTACAGCCTTGTTGGTGTGCTGAATTGATGCGAAACAAATCTGCTTTATAAGATCTTGTGTATACACTTGGCGTTGATACCGCAGGTCCTGATTCGTTGGTACGCGCAATCATCTACCTTCAAATGAGTTTAGTACTGCACGCTTCCCTGAACTTTTCATGTCAGCTTTTATGTCAGCGATTTTTGATGGGTTGCATGACGCCGCTGAGAGCGATTCGACCCCTCGGTGGGTCCCCCCCCAGCGTCCCTCACGTGCTCATTCCAGTTTTAAAAGGAGATGATGGAAAATTTATGCACCACCGACCGCCTGTTGGCCGACTTTGAATACTTTGCGGTTAGTTTGCTGAAGTTGACGCATTCGGCTCACTTCTTCATATGGACATTGGGAGCAGACAGCGAGCGCTTGTCCCGGAGACTTGATTTCAAGTTTACGCATAAACTCCTGGTGAAATTTAAAAGCTTCAGCACATGGCACGTGATTTAACGCTAGCCAGTATCTTCTTCTTGATCAAAGAATGAAACACTTCGAATGGTTTCTCATGTTTCTTTTAGTTTACAGCGACACGCGACATTGTCGAAATAGACGACATGGCGCATACAGTAAGTGGGCTAACTCGTGTCAACTGAAATTCCGAAATGCGTTTTCGTTTCGAAAAGATTCATTAAGTCGGATTGTAAAACCAATCATCATGCCACATAATTCTATAATAATTCAGTTACCTCAGGATGCCGGCTTCCGAAAGAACTTCCTTCCGGCTGCATGCAAAAATCATACTGTGTAAAAAAACGACTACATAAGTAGCATGCATTTTTCTCATTGATTTTCGATGCCCCGAAAAGTCCAATTATATTTCGTGGAAAACATGAGTAAAAATATTCATTCTTTTGCTCATTCGGTAAAAATTACGTTTTCTTTCAATTTTATGCTCGACGGAAGGGTATCATTCGGTTTTAAAAAGTTTTCAATTATGAGATTTTTTAATATCGTGAAATGGCCCTTCATAAAACCCCATGTCTCTGCATTTACCAATGTGGCTTGTAAAGTTAACAATATGGTTAAAATTCACTGCTTAATTTTATGAATCCCATATGGTCTCCTCTTAATACCGTAGATAAATGTATGGTCTTCCGTACGCGGAAATTATATGGCTTGTAGTCATGGAACCCGGAATCCAAGTAGAATGGCAGATCAGGTTCAAAATTATTCGGGAATTCGAAAAGTTTTATAAAACCGAATTATACCCTTCCTTCGGAAATGCACAGTTTGTCCGTATTTCTTCAATTTGACAGAGGGGTGCTGCGGGTACGTACGTGTATATACAGTAAGTGAGTTATTCATGAAATCTCAAAAGGAATTCCGAAATGCGTTTTCGTTTCGAAAGGATTAATTAAGTAGGGTTGTAAGACCAATCATCGTACAGCAGAATTCTATGATGATTCAATTACCCCAGATGGCCGACTTTCGAACCAACGTCTTTCCAGCTGCATGCAAAAACTGTACTCCGTAAAAGAATGACTACTTAAGTAGCATGCATTTTTTATTGATTTTCGATGCCCTTGAAGATTCAATTGTATTTATGGAAGACCTGCATAAAAATATTCGTTCTTTTGTTCATTCAGTGGAAAACTACGTCTTTTTTCAATTTTACGCACGAAGGAAGGGTATAATTTGGTCTTATAAAACTTTTCCAATTCCCGAATAATTTTGAACTCAACCTGCCGTAAAACTTGCATTCAGGGTTCCCAAACTACATGCCGTATAATTTTCGCGTACGGAAAACAAGGAACATCAGCAAGTGCAGAGACATGCCGTTTTATGAAGGGCCATTTCACGGTATTAAAAAATCTCACAATTAGAAACTTTTTTAAAGCCGAATTATACCCTTTCTTCGAGTATAAAATTAGGAGAAGAGGTAATTTGCTACTGAATGAGCAAAAAATGAATATCTTTATGTACGTTTTCCACGAAATATAATTGAATCTTTAAGGACGTCGAAAATCAATGAAATAAATGCATGCTACGTAAGTAGTCTTTTTTTACAGAGTATAGTCGTTTCATGCAGCCGGAAAGAAGTTTGTTCGAAAGGCGGCGTCCTAGGGTAACTGAATTATTACAGAATTATGCTGCACGATGTTTGGTTTTACAACTCTACCTAATTAATCTTTTCGAAACTGAAACGCATTTAGGAATTTCTGTTGACATTTCATGAGTTAGCCCACCTACTGTACTTTTTAGAATTTCCGTCCAAATTTAACGGCGTAGGCCACCCCTACTGTACGTTGAACGGAACCCCAGCAGGACGCTCACCGGCGTTTCCAGAGCGTTTCGAACATCTAAGTACCAGCCAGGAATTAATTTCCCACGGACTGAGAAGTAACCCGGGAGAAGCATATTTTCAGAGGTGCTATGCTGAAAGCCAGCACGATGCTGTGCAGGAAGTTGCCTGGTAGGGCACCCGCTGCCAACCAGCTGAGCAAACTCGTCTGTGTACCGTTCCATGTGAAACAACCTTGTGACTCGATGGTAGCGGATGTATTTGACAAACTCCCTGGTGCATGGCCCACATTTAATTGACAGTCGAGTATCCAGCAGAGGTCCACCCGGTGATGGCCAACCGTCTAGCCTATTTAACCCTGCTAAGAACGCTTAACTGCCGCGAATATTGGGCGAACTTCACTGGGCAGGCTAAAATTGTAAAACGTATAAACAAAGTCGGCGGATCGTCATTTTAATTGCTATTGCAGCGACAGTAGCTACAGTATAAATGCTAGCTCATTTAATGTTAACCGAAATCCTAAAGTGCGTTTCTAATTCGAAAAGATTGCTTAAGTGGGGTTTTCGTGTTAATTATCATGTCGCATAATGTCCAGATATTCCGGTCACGTCAGAATGCCGAGCTATTTATCGACCGCCTGCGTAAACTGCAGTCAGCAGAAAATGGCTACTTAAGAAGCATGAATTTTCCCCCATTGGTTCTCGATGCCCTTAAAAATTCAAACGTATTTTGTTGAAAGCACGCACAAAACATCCTTTAATTCACGCAATTGATGGAAAGTTAGGTCTACCTAAACTTTTATGCTCGAAATGGAGCATCTTTTGGTTTTAAAAGAAGTTTGCAATCATGAGATTTTTCTGGACGAAATGTCAAGTCGTGCAGCGTCGTATTGGCAAATTTACGTATGCTGCTTATAAAGTTAACAAAAGCGGTTCGCATCCATTATGAAATTTCAGGAGTCCCACTTGTTTCCTTCCTAATAGCATATAGAAATGGATGATGTTAATTAGGTGGGAAGTATAAAGCTTGTGGTTTGGAAACCCTGAATGCAAGTGTAGCGGCAAGTGGAATTCAAAGTTATTCGGGAATTGAGAAACATTTAAAATCGAAAAATACCCTTTCTTCGTGCAAACAATTTAAGAAAAACCTAGTCTTCTATCAGTTGAGGGAAAAAATGGTACTTTGCGCATGCTTTTAATAAAATATGTGAGGGAATCGAAAATAAATGAGGAAAAATTCGTACTACTTAAATGGTCACTCTCTGAGGAATGCAGTTTACGCAGACGGTTGACAAGGAACTCTTTCGTAAACCGGCATCCTGACGTGACTAGAATATTATGGGATTAAGTAAAAGAATAATTAACATTGCAACCCGGTATAGGTAATCTTATTGAATTAAAAACACATTTCAGAATGTTGGTTAACATTTCATAATATAGCGTATCTACTGTACTTGTTAAGGGGACGGCTGCGAAGCCGCAGGCCGATTGCTAATGTCTCCGTTAGAAGGAAAACCGATTACTGGGGTTTGATTCCGGCCTGCCAACCAGGGGTTCATATTTATCAACCTCCAAGCTGTTTCGCACATACTGACTTCATCTATGTTGAGAGGTTTTTCATCAAACTTTTTCTTCTCGTTTTCTCAATCCTTCATCTCCGACGCTGAAGTCCCAGCAGCCCAGCTTCCAACGGAAAAAAGAGAAATTACTGAAGAATATCTGGAAGAGTGGATCAATGCCGGCCAAAAGGCACTCGACGAAGATGGTGGAGCGCAGGATGAAATCGAAGAATTGGTAACGTACACGTCCAAGTCTTTGTCACCTTTTGTGTTTATTAAACGAACGAGAACCAGTCCGTGTGCTATGTCAGTATCATCAAACCATGGCCATCGCAGTCTGGAATGTGCTGGCAGTTCCCTGACACCTAGTCCCCTGCCGGTGGAAGCGCGTACGCTCCCGCTGGGTATTTAGGTCGGGTGCATGGCTGTTCAGTCATCCAAGTCCTTCTGACCCCTATTGGGGTGTTGTCGTTGTTGGTCAAAAACCTGGTCATTTGCTGTGTGGACCAGGGGGTGTGGAGTGGAGCGCCAAGGTGCAGGTTCGATTCCGCCGTCCACCGGCGCCCCCACCCCCCACCCCGACCTTCATAACTCTGTCCTGACACCGGGTCCAGGTGCGCGATGGGAAGAGAGAGGGTGCGGTAGATTCTGCGCAAATCTATTATCACTTTAAACTAATTCACGCGCAATTCACCGTGCCTGATTCGCCTGTTAGTGGAGCACACGGGGGGCATCGTCGGCAACGACGGTCGAAATGTCGTTTGCTGGACGAGTAGAAGTATGTGAGAAGGTCTTCTGGACACCTAAGCACCTCCCTGCCACTGAACTACCCCAAGCAAGGAGAGTATAGATAGGACAACCGAGGAGTTAGTTGACGCACTGCGCTTAGCATCTGTCCTAGGCGACAAAGGGAAGTTGCACACCGTTTTTGGTTAGATGAGAGACCTGTCAAGTTCTAATTCAAGCCAGTCTCTACTGGTGTAAATAGTCAGCTGTGGTTCCATAATTGATCGAACGCCGCCAGAAAGGGAAGAAATAGCACTCCACGAAACCCGCCTCATTAGCCAAGCACCTCGTGCACACATGTACTGTGAAAGTGGCCGGAGATGGGTATTACCGCCTTGTTGTGATTCGCAGTCACAGGTCTACCAAATGAAATTCCCTTATGAGTATGGAGTCGTGAGTAGGACGATGATGAAGAAGGTACGAAGGGAGGCCGAATCTGAATGCAATTGCCTTTGCTCTAATCTGATCTGTCCAACGTTTCCTTACCTTGTGCGACGCTGAATAGTGAAAATGGCGCTAATTTGCTCCTACAGACTGGGTATACGGATTTTAGAGATCTGAACAAAGTTGAATAGGATACGAAAAGAGGCACCCCGAGTATTACCGGTGGCCTTGTGGGGAATTCTATGGCGGGAGGAAGGCTGGAGATAGGTTTCGGCTTAGGACTAGGGCTAGGATATGGAGTAGGTACCCCGGCAATTAGGCTCAAGGACACCTGCAGTTGGGGGACGGTTAAATATTCCCATGTCCAAACCTAGAACACATCAGTCTATGAGACGTCAGCGCATCGCGGGCCTTTCATCTCCCTTCTGGGGAGCCTTCTGTCCGGATTTCAGTATGGCGCTCAAACGCCTTACTGTGCTAACGCGAATTCGAAAGGACTGGATCATCTGGACCTGCATAACCGACATACTTTGCAAACTAAATTGCCCATTCCATATTTTGCAGTCTCATCTTCTGATAGTGCGGCTAAACTAAAACCATTTCCCTCAAAATATACAGTTTTGTCTAGAATATGGAAATTTCCCTTAGACGTTACAAAAAAAACATACTTTAAATTCAGCCCCGGTTGCGGTAAGTGGCCGTGACATACAATGGAGTTGCTAGGTAGCACCACCCGAAAATATTTCCCATTAGTAATAACCGATTTTAAGTAGAATGTAAACAAAAAAGTGGAAGTAATATAACGTTTTTTGTGAATAGTGCGTTTTTAGAAAGCGGAGATGGTGAAAATACCAAAAAATCCTGTCAAGTGAGTAAACTTGAGTGTTATTAGCAAATCAGGCCTGTCCACACAACTGACTGAGTAAATACAACCGCACAAGTAGAATATCATTCAAAAATTAATTTAGTATCACCCATCGCAGTCACCCAACAGCCGGCATTTTGAGTAAAGATTCCAAAACGGTTTCACGAGAATTGGCTATAATTTTTTTGTTTTCACATTGTTTAGGTTGCGCGTAACCAAAGATAAGAAGATTCTACTTGATTTTGCTGACAGAGACGTTACAAAAATAAAGGCTTTCCGACAAAGACAAGGGAGACTAGAATGGCTATTTCTGGCCAATTAATCGTCGTCAGCCAGTCATGCCTTACCCTGGGGTGTGGGACGCCTGAAGCTCGATCCCGCGACCTGGTAGTTAGAAGTCCAACGCCGTAAGACGATCGGTGAGCGCCCCTCTACCATTGTATATTCCCGATCTCAACCGACAAGACAGCGACCCCTTGGCTCAGTGGTTAGAGGCGTTGGATTTCTAACTAACAGGTCGCAGGACCCAGCCTCAGGTGTTCCACAACTCGGGTTCGTGTGTGACTGGCTGACAACGACTAATAAGTCAGAAATGGCCATTCCAGTCTCCCCTGTCTTTGTCGGTAATAGCATTCTGCCTATATTACGGGCCATTGTGCGCCTGCTGGTTGGGGTCGAGAGGGAGCCCGTATGGCACAGCGGAACGAGTGAGTTCCGTAAAAACGATCGGCGAGGGTCCCTCTGCCATTATAAAAGCTTTCATAAGATCACATGTTGGGGGGGGGGGCGGTCAGTGAATAGTAAATTCAAGTAGAATTAGCGCGGGCAATCATAATGTTACAATATTTTGTGCAGCAAGGAAATTTTTCTTCCGGAAAATCGCCGTTATGTTCTTAGTCACGATGGATTCCGCTGTGCTTCAGAGCACCCTTGAGATATCGATGAAGGCTTTGCGAACTTTCAGTGTCCCAAGTCGACTGCCCACAAAAATAGGTTCTGTGCCATGGGCCTATCAAACCCAGCGGCGCCAGGCAATCCTGTTGCAGCCTGAACGACAGTTTTTATGAAATTGTTGAGTCGGCAGGACAGGTCTAGAGGAAATGTCTGTTTAAGCTAATTAACCTGATGCGTTTAAAACAGCATTTCAGTTTACGCAGATAAATCCAAAAACCGGTCAGGTCTTATTTCGTAGCCGTACCTGCAGTAGATAAGCCACAGCTTAGCCCCAACCCCAACCGCTAACCTCTAGTCCCAACCTCTAACAGGTTCGGCCATGAAAAAAGATCTTGCCCAAAAACCGTTTGGCCTATTCACATAAAGCGTAAACACGGATGACAACTTTGCACACCGAAAATCCTACTAGATATTAAATTATTTAACAATTAGAAAAACTGAAACTTTGTCAGGGTGGTTTAAACGAACAGAGCTCGGGAAGCATCTCATGCTCCAATTTTTGTTACCTTTCTGGGCTTTCTTGTAGAACATGGGGTGCTTAAATGCAGGGGGCTTAGAACCTTTCTCAAATGCACTTGTAGACATATCTGATGGGCTTTTATTTCCGGTGGTTTCAGGCATCTATCTGTAACAGCGAGGCTGTAAGGGAGGAACTGATGGATCCGGACCTAATGGACAGCGTGTCAGTGCGCGAACAGCAAATTTCCACGGCATCGTTGAAAACGCAGTTTGAGAAGATCAAGGAACTCGTGAAAAGGGAGCCAACGGAGGTTTGATCTTTGCTTGAGACAAAATTTCAGTCTTATCTTTATAAATGAACAGCAAATTGTTAGGGAAACCTGTAGTTAAAGTTTCCACCAGGCGGCTCTACGTTCAGAACGGTTCGGTAATGTTCGAATTTACCAGGATATGCATATTGTGTCGATTTCATGATGCACAGCTCGTCTACAGAAACTCAGACGTAATTACACGACCTCTGGCAGTGTTGCAGTGATCAAATGTAGCATTACAGTAGTGTCTGAGGGTATGGAAAAAACCAGGGCGAAATTGATCTTTGTTCAACCAGAATTAGGACACCCTATCAGGCTTAAGTTCTCCAAGTCCTCTGAAATTACTGTGTGATCTTCGCACCTGCCAAGACTGCAATACGACTAGTATTAAACTTTTAATCCCATTACTGGCCGTGAGTACAAGCCTCTGTCTCACCAACTCCCTGCGGTTTCCTCGTGCGTCTGCAAGGGGTTTGAATCACCAACAGTGCTCAAGCCATCACTAGGTGGCTTTCAGAAGCATCTCCTCCGTTGTCAAACATGCTTTCACCAACTCGACAGCAATTACTGAGCAAGCATGGCGTAGAAGATGGGCAGTTTGACTTTGTCAATCATTTCCTGCACACCCATCAACAGTGGTCTAGGCCGCGCCCTTTTCAGTGAGGAGTGGGTGTGTAGAAATAGCGTGTAAGGCCGGTGGATCGAAAGCCAGTCTTACTTTTGGCAAACTCGCACGCCAATCACGGGCCCCATTGCCTTCAACAGCCAATCTATCGCGCGTCATCGCTAAACTCCAAAAAATGAGCATCCGGGCCCGCCTCCAGTCGTCGTAAATCCGTCCTGCCGCTGTGACCAGGTGCTTGTGGCAGGAGAGAGTGTGGAAGATGCTGCGCAAGTCGCCGTTACGGGTCAACCATGCTTTGGGTCACACGGCGGACATTGTTCAATGCGGAGATCGAACTGTAGTACTAAAATGAATTGTGAATCCTGGGTAGGCTGGGTTGCGGCGTAACTAAGGCTCCTGTCCTTGCAGTCTGCGTCTGAATTGACTGAAACTATTTAGTGTGCCTTTAAATAAAAAAAAATAAAAAGGAAACCGCAATACTGATGACTGCGAAGCGCAGTTCCGAGTTAATTCACACACCACGGAACGCTGGCTGTACAGTGAGTAGCGTTCCTTCCACCTACAACGATCGCACTCGAAGTAGGAGCTCATAAGTAAGGCATATTTCTTTAACAGTTTTCAATGAACATGTAAGTTGAATTATCTTTTTTGAGGGACTGACAAAAGTTTATATATTACTGTTGTTTTGCAATAAATTATGCTCTCTTTGAGCATTGCACTGAGAAGAATAAAATAAATTATTCTAAGACTTCTGGAGAACCAAGGGTTAATAAATTTATGGTACGAAATTCATGGGTGAGCTAAACGAAGCGATAGTGAACATCAACCATCCGGAGGCATTTTATGACTGGTAGGAGTAATTTGTTTTGAAAACGCCCAAGACAACTCGTATATTTTGAAACAAAACCTTTGTTTTAAAGTGTGTTTGGGGGATTATAAGCACTGTATTCTATGCAGGTCCTCTAGGTCAAGTTGAGATAACTGCACGTCTCCATAAAACGGTTTATTTGTATCCGCCATTTATTACTCCAATTTGTGGGCTTCTTGAGCAGAATTAGCCAATTCGGAGACGACAAGCCAATCTGGTCATCTCGCTAGTGCCTGAACATTGTTCACTAAAACACACTAATTGAAAAATGATGCGCCCCTTTCCGTAAAGTACTAACGGCGAAGGAGACTTCGTCCGCTATCACTGACGATGTGCACGAAACGTTTTTTCTTGTACTCGGTTTTTAGTTGCTGACGTCCTCTTAAAATTTCTACCCGAAAAACGGTAGTTGTGGTTTCAAAAGTTTTCCGGTCAGTGAACAGTTTTAAACGCTATCGGTCTTTGCAATACGTCTAGGAGTTTCAAACTATAAGCTGCTCACTTTTCTTTTAAAATTATAATAAATTCTTCTACGCCACTAAGAAGATACGGCCTTATGACTTACAAGATTTCGCAATTTACATGACCTATGTTGCACAAAATAACTGATGTGATGCTATGTATAGACATTTCGGGCCTTGACAACTCTTATTAGTACAAGCTTGTTAAGTTGAAGTGCACAGCATCTTCGAGGAGAGAAGCTGAAGCAGATGAAATTTTCTACAAAATTAGTACAAGAAAAAAACTACTTTGTGCGCATTTACTAAAAATACGTTTGAAGCCATGAGTGCATCGAAAATCAACGGACAGCACCGTACTCCTTAAATGGTCATTTTTAACGACTGATGTTTTGCAGGTGATCGAAAAACGCGCGTTCAAAAGTTTACATATCTCTGAATTGCGTTGCACGATAATCGATATTGCAACCCTTTCGAACCGATACCACAGTTCGAGGTTTTGATCAGCATTTTATGAGACACCTCACCTTTGTTACTGTCGCGGGCAGGGGTCGATTATGTTGTCCTGGTCCCAAGTGTAAGTGCGATGTGGGCATTGCAAGTAAGGTAAACCGAAGGGGGATGCTGAAATCGTTAGTGACGAATGTAGCCGAGGCCAAAACGGAAAGGGCAACCTGAGGTAAGAAAAATCTGCCGCAAAACTGAAGGAAGCCTAGAATCCCCGCAAAAGACCTGGCTGACAGGGCACGCGAGGTAGCAATACTGCAAACCTAACGGTAAACCAAACCGTAACCTCAAAGGTAAACCCAATCCTAAACGTAATTATAAACCTAACGACAACACCAAACTTAAAACTAACCCTAACCCTAAACCCACCACAAACCCTAGCCCTAACCCTGACCCAAATCCTAACCCTAGCCTTAATCCCAACCCTAGCCCTAACCGTAACCCAAACCCTAATCCTAACCATAACCATAACCCTAACTTCACCCGTGACCCTATCCTAACCCCAAAACTAACCCTAGCCCCAACCTTAACACTAAACGTAAACGTAAACCGCAATCCAAACCTTAACTCTAGCCGGAATCCTCAGCATAAATATAAACTTAAAGCTAACCTTTAACCTAACACCAAACCTAACTCTAAACCTACCATAAAGCCTAGCCCTAACCCCAAGCCTATCACTAGTCCTGAGCCAAATCCAAACACTAACCTTAACCACAACCCTGGCTCTAACCTTAACCACAACCCTAACCATAACCCGACCCCAACTGTAACACCAACCCTTACCCCAAAAACTAGCATTACACGTAGACCTAGACCGCAATCCAAATCCTAACTCTAATCGGAATCCTTAAAATTAACACAAACCCCAACCCTAAACCCAATTCTCGGCCTGAAACTAACCCTAACCCTAAAACTAACCCCAATTCTAAACCGAAGCATAAGATTGCACTTTTGCGTTTTAGCTTTGGCTACTTTCCCACTAACGATTTCAGCATCCTCCTTCGGCTTACTTTACTCACAATGCCCGCTTTGCGCTCACATATGGGACCAAGACAGCGTAACCGATCCCTACCTAGTTACGTAAGTACACGAAGATGGCGTTATACTGTAAAAAGCGGAGATTGGGGATGGAATAGGTAAACCCAGGTTCACACTGTGCCACTTTCAACAATCTTCTTTATATCAGGAACAACCCAAGGTTCCACCGCCTGAGTCAGGAGATGAATCAGAGGAGGCAGTGCCGGAGGCAGAACGACCCTTCCTCATACGGCGGATCGAAGGCTGGCAGTACATCAACCGGATACCGGGAGAGCGTTTTCTCTACGGCGAGATAGAAATTGGACTGATGTACTCCCCAGAGCGGATGAAGTTAACCATAGAGGTAGGTTGCAATGACGAAGCATTTTACTAGGCATGCATTCATATGATTACGTTCCTTCCTGCTTAGGTTCGTAGATTCCCACGGAGGTTCTGCTGCAGACGTATTTGGAGAGCACTTGACGGTTGTCTGACTTTACCAGTTTCGTCATTCAGTTTTCTGCTGTGAGTAAGACAGGATAAACCGTCCGATGTTTAGGATCAGGAGGTGCTGTTCCATCCGGAGTTGCCCATTTGGTCTGAACGCACCTAACAGCGAGTCGAACGTTGCTCTGTTTCTGAGTCCATTCCACACTGTCTCCTTTCAGTGGGATTTTGTTAGCCAGTTACCCAGAAGTGGTCAGTTCAGCCTGGCTGTGAAGGCAGATTCCCCCGAGGGAAAGACAAAAAACTGACAGATTCGCGTACGTTTTTCCATCATGAATTATCGCTCAAAGTCCCTGAATATGTTTCTTATCACTTGCTGTCCTTCCATGGGGTTTCAGGGTTATATAGCGTGGACCAGCAACGATTCATACTAATACTCGATGACCAGTCTTTCTAACGACAAAGTGGGAAGGCACTATACGTTTGCTCTTATACTTTTTCTGGAAATTTTCCTAAAATGCTCAGTTCTTGTGGTCGTTTTTGTAGGAACCCGCATATTCTTGACGTTAGCACGTAAAAGCATAGAGCATTCAGATAATTAGAAGGCTCTGCAATCTGCTGCATTTTGAAGCACGACTGCGTTTTTAAATTACCCTGTACGCGCGATTCGTAATGCGCAGTTCGAATTTTCTTCTCCATATTCCAAGAAGAAGCACCTCCCGACATTCAGTTGACACGTTCAGTAAAGATTTTTCATAGTACTACGAATATTTAGCCAAATATGTACTCGGAAAGCTGGCATGCTTAGTTTCTAAACTACGACTGGTTGATCGACAACTATTCCAGCCCCAGGAATGCTCAGAAAAGTGCTTTACCGCAGTCATAAAACAGAGGTCGGATAAATATTAAATCTCGTAAGCCACCATGAGAACTGACGCTGAATACCTCTCTCAATAGGGTCAGCTTTGGGTGAGGTTTTGTCCTGCGGCCCCACTTGAATAATATCATATGGTTAGTTTTCTAAAAAAATTCTGGTAGATGTGAATACGCCGACTTTACAAACATCACGTATTTGCATTTTCCTTACCATGTTAATTTAGCAAGTGACTTTGCCGCGGGGGGGGGTGGAGTGTTTATACGCCAGTCGCGGTTACATCAGGTATCAGTTCACACACGCTTCGAGCCCCGCATGCGCTCTCTTCAATATCCTAATCCAACGAGAGTCCAAGTAGACTTGTTGATGGGATTGTTCCGACGGTGTAGAATTCCGTCGGTTCCACTGCAGCGGCCATGCACTGCGAATCACCAAGCGGTACTCACAGTGGCCTTCCAATCGTGACTGCGTCCCCCATGTCTTTTTAATCCAGCGGGTGGCTGTGTCGTGGAGGGGGGAGTGTGTGTGCGCCACCTTCACTCGCTTCCCTGCGCACGCTTCGAGCTCTGCTTGCACTCTCTTCCCCCCTCCTAATCCAGCGAGTGGCTAACTTAGGTACGGTAAGCAAAATTGTTTTAGTAAACACCAACCATGCGATATCAGTCAAGTAAGGCTGCAGAACCAAACCTCACCCAGCCTTGCTTTCCGACTCGAGGCGTAAACTTCTGAACTCGCGACCAGCCCTCTCTCTATCATATGCCCCACCTCAATAAATAAATAAATAAATGATTTTTATTAAAGATCCGTCGGAGTCCCATCAAAGTTGCAGAGTTGGGGTGCGAAACAAAGATAAGGACTAGCATGGCATTGAGTTTGCGGGCCACTGTGGTCTTTCTTACCTTAGTGAATGCGATTACTTTTG
This sequence comes from Spirometra erinaceieuropaei, assembly GCA_902702965.1. NCBI lineage: Eukaryota > Metazoa > Platyhelminthes > Cestoda > Diphyllobothriidea > Diphyllobothriidae > Spirometra > Spirometra erinaceieuropaei. Next base: position 133,438 of record CACRXP010000730.1, read on the forward strand.
CAACTTATCCTGCCAGTGATAAATCTACGATTAGACTTCCCCATAGTCAACGACTGAGACTTGCACTGGAGGCGAAAAAATCGAAATAAACTTCCAAACGTCGTTTCCCACACCACTGGAATAAAGGACTAATAACCAGTTGTGGTGGTTAGTTTTTCGACTGTATACTGGCCGGATTAGCCCTGCCACTTTGCCCAGTCATATTTAAGAAATAGCATCGATTTTCCATAAAGATCTCAAAGAGAGGAAGCAGGAAGGACTGTCTATATATACTTGTGTCTTAAGAAATTCTTTATCGATTGCCAACATGCAAAGTACGCAGATTAACTAGAGATCAATCTCCAGCGCAGCAGACGGCAGCTCTACTCAGGTAAGTTTCTATATTTGGCAGTACATTTAGCGATTTTATTTCAGGACTGCATATTTTGGATGCATTGTGTGCCTCTACATATGAACACATTTCGATTGACAAAAACTGGTCATTTATTCATCGCATTGGAAGGAAATCAATCAATAGACAACTGCGCGAAATAAGTCTTCTGACAGCGTCTGTCTATTTCCATTGCCCTTTCTCATAAGACGTGTTCCAAAATACGTTCCCCGACATAAGATTTCTCTTTAGTCCTTGAAAACACGACACGCACCTTCAATTACCTTTAAAAAATACAGTAGGTGGGCTAACTCATGAAATGTCAACCGAAATTTCGAAATGCGTCTTCGTTTCGAAAAGATTAATAAAGTAGGATTGTAAAACTAATCAGTCTACAGCATAATTCTATAAAAATTCAGTTACCGCAACATGCTGGCTTTCGAAAAATTTCCTTCAGGCCGCATGCGAAAACCATACTCTGTAAAAAATGACTACATAAGTAGCATGCATCTTTCTCATTGATTTTCGATGCCCCTAAAGTTTCAATTATATTTCATGGAAAACATGCATAAAATATTCATTCCTTTGCTCATTTAGTATAAAATTACGTCTTCTTTCAATTTTATACTCGAAGGAAGAGAAATATTCGGTTTTAAAAAGTTTCTAATTATGAGACTTTTTATACCGTGAAATGGCCGTTCATAAAACGTCATGTCAGCGCATTTACCAATGTGGCTTGTAAAGTTAACGATATTGATCAAATCCAATGCTAAATTTCATGAACTCCATTTGGTCTCCTCTTAATGTCGCAGAGAAATGTATGGTTTTCCTTATGCGGAAAATATACAGCTTGTTGATTGGAAATCTTGAATGCAAGTGTGACGGGCAGGGTGGGTTCAAAATTATTCGGGAAGTGGAAAAGTTTTTGAAAACCGAATTATACCCCTTCTTCGAGTATAAAATTGAAAGAAGACGTCACTTTCTACCGAATGAAAGAAAAAATGAATATTTTTACTCATGTTTTCTATGAAATATAATTGGAATTTAAGGGACATCGAAAATCAATGAGAAAAATGCATGCTACTTATGTAGTCATCTTTTACAGAGTATGGTTTTTGTATGTAGCCAGAAGGAAGTTTGTTTGAAAGCCGACATCTTGCGGTAACTGAATTATTATAGAATTATACTGCAGACGGATTAGTTTTACAATCCTACGTAATTAATCTTTTCGAAACGAAAACGCATTTCGGAATGTCGGTTGACATTTCATAAGTTAGCCCATCTACTGTATGCCAACACAGAGCTCTTCCATCCTACGTATTTCCTTCTTTTAGATTTGCAAGGGTATTGACATTGCCAATGAGCAAGGCGAAACGCTGACCATCTGGGGTGTACTTCTAAAGAAGAGACGGATCTACAAGAAGTTCCAGTCAAATGTCAGTGATTTAGCCAATCGGTTCGGTGTTGTTGGGGAATTCAAAGAGAAGCACGGCAAGGCACGTTTCACAACGGTACGCCAGGACACACATAATCCAGTTTGGGATGAGAAGTTTGAATTCGATCTACCTCCCAACGACATGGCCAGCGTCTATGTGGACCTGGAGATTCATGAGCAGAGTAAAAAGCTTTGCACTTTCCGTTTTTGTCGTAACACTGCCTACAGAGCCAGCCGACACTGGAAACTGATGATGGAACGACCCAATACATTTGTCTCCATGAACTACAAAATCCAGTAACTGTGGCCCCTAAATGAAAGTCGGGTTCTCGTTTATATGAACATCAGACTCAATGAAAAATAACGCATACTTTAAGAATCTGACCCAATAAAAGGACCTTATTTTTCTTCTCCTAATCTGCCTGGTTGGTTTGTACTCGAGGAAACCTGAATCTGGGGGGGGGGCGGTGGGGAGAGAAACTTATTTTGCGTGTTCTTATCTCAAACGTTTGTGATGAATGAAATATTACACTTGCCGAAACACTTTCTTTTAAGATCTCTAAAACATCCGGGTCTGGCCAAGTATAAATTTAAATTTAAATTCTGGAATAACTCCCAGAATGATGCCAGCTGACTACAGCAGTACTTAAGCCATGACTATGTCAATGGTGACAAGTGTGTTGATACGAACAGAGACTTATCAGAGGGAAGAAACAATCGTCTTGTGAATCCTATCTCGTTTCCTGATATATTGAGGCCAGAACCTCCAGTTGACTCTTGCCGAAGTGAAAAGTGAATGAGAACGACAGCTAATAATTAGTCCTTCCTTGACATGTACTATCAACTTATCGTGCGACTGAGGATGATTCTGATCTTAAATTGCTCACTGGTGGGTCGAGATTAATTCGAGAAGATTCTCAGCCTGCGGTCACGTTCATTGGACTACTTATTCAGGGCAGTTTGCCCTCCGAAATTACTATTCAACGCTAAAATTACCCCTAGGAATAGACCCAAGGACTCCTTTTGCCTCTCTCAGAGTCTGTGCATCTTTTCGCATGATGTCGCGTTCACATGTGCAACTAAATCGGATAAATTCGAAGGTGCGGATCCCGGGCCTAGGAATATCAGGAGACTGGACGATATTTAGGACAAAATTCTGCCCGAGTGATGCGCCGCACAAGTACTTAAAAAACATCTCCGGAAGTGAATGACCGGGGATAATGTCACTCTTAAATAAGTCGTAATTGCTGATTTCTGATTGGTATGGGAAACGATAACGAGTAGATCGCTACACTTAAACGGCACGCTTTCATGTGGCGTCAAAGTATCTTATTTAAGGGATAAATGCGCGTGAATGAGGAGTCGTGAGTCTTCCTTTTAACGCCTTTGATTGTTCTGTCGACGGACAAGAGTCAGCAAATGTTATCCCCCAAATATTTGGGCCGGTTACCTCTAACTGTGTTTAAATGCAAGTTTAAGAGTGCTAGTGTAGCTTTTCATATGTCCTCCTAAACGACGGTGGTTTCTTAAATGCCTCCTATATTAGTATGGTTGGATGCTTAAGAATCCACCGCAGTACGATTAGGGAACCAAAAACCCGGCAATCAGTCCTTCCTCATCTACACTACAACCGCACGTCCAGTCACGGCGTGGGTCTATTCGGTCGCATGGGCATACGCGACAACAATAGCTGGAATACCGCACAAAACTCATGCTTATGCTGTTACCATACATATGCAGGCGCTGTGTAGACCTTTCCAGACACCTGCACACATTAAAGTCATCTATCGGGTCAGGCTCTGCTTGTGAAGCCTGCAGACGTCGGCACTGACGAGTGAGCTGTCATGTGTGCGCGTCGCGCGCGCGCGCGAAAGTCGAGGGTCTGATGCCATGAGCTAGCCAGCGCCTTCACCGGTTAGTCGACTAGGCCCTGACAGGCCAATGGTACACATGGGGAGGGAAGAGATACAGTGAGTGACCGATCTCATGAAATCTTGGCTGAGATTTTGAAATGCGTCCTTGATTAGGAAGGATTACCTAGGCGCGGTCATAATACTGATTATCTTGCGGCCTAATCTTATAATATTTCGGACTGGGTGGGATGCCAGCTTTAAAATACACTTCTTTTTAGTCTCTTGTAGAAACCGCACTCGGTAGAAAATGACTACTTAAGTGACATGCATTTTTCGCATTGATTTTCGATGGCCTTGGAAATTCAAATATATGTTATAGAAACCATGAACAAAAATATGCATTCATCTAGTCGTTTGATAGAGAATTACGACCTATTAATATCTTCTACTCGACGAAGGTGTATAATTAGGTTTTAAAGAAGTTTCTAATTATGAGATTTTTTGGGACCGTGCAATTTCCATTCATACAGCATCGTACCTGTCCGGTTAGCAATGCTCCTCATGAAATGTACAACACAGTCCACATCTATTGAAGAATGTAATGGAGTCTGTATGACATCTTTATAAGGGCATAGAAAAATATGTTATTTTCTTTACGTGGAACGCATGCACCTTGTAGACTGAAATCGCTAAGCACTACTGCAACAAATGATCAGGTCCCAAATTATTTGGCAATTAGAAAACTATTTCAAAGCCTAATTATACTCCTTCTTCGAACATAAAATGTAAAGAAGGCGTAATTCTCTATCAAACGACTAGGAGAATGCATATTTTGTTTATGGTTTCTATAACATAAATTTGAATTTGCAAAGCCATAGAAAATCAATGGGAAAATGCATGCCACTTAAGTAGTCATTTTTTACCGAGTGCGGTTTCTATAGGAAATTAAAAAGAAGTGTATTTTAAAGCTGACATCCTACCGAGTCCGAAATAGTATAGGATTTTGCCGCAAGATAATCATTATTACAACCGTCCCTAGGTAATCCCTCTTAATCGAAAAGGCATTTCAGGACTACTCGCCGAACTAGTATTATAGCGACTAGAAGATGATGTTTTTCAAACTCTCAAGCCCAAAATGTGGCTTCGTTAGGTTGATGACACCTTTATCGTAGTAAAGAACTGCGAAATCGAATGGCTGCATCAGAGGCTGAATAATGTCTTTCCAGCCATACAATTTACCCGTGACGAGGCAGTAGAAGACAGCCTACGCTTTTGGTCGAGAGAATACAAAGGCTCGGCGATGGTAGTCTCGCAACAAGCGTCCATAGAAAAAAAGATCTGGTTCTGAGATTATCCTCAGAGAATCACCCTGCGGTTCACAAAAAAGCCGCATTCGAGCTCTCTTCCGTCAATCCTACCTCTATTGCAGCAAAGACGATCTTCTGAAGAAAGAGCCAGCTTATCTGTATCGCTTGTTTCGATCTAACGGACATGCGATAAGTTTTTTGAAGAACTGCATCAGACGTCAGACTCAACCCCGAGGTCCCTCCTCAAATAGAGAAATCGTGGCCCGGTGGGTAGAGGCGTGGACTTCTAAACCAACAGGTCGCGAGTTCGAGGCTCTGGTGTTCCACACTTCGGGCTTGGATATGGCTGGCTGCCGACGGCTAATAAGCCAGAAATGGCCATTCCAGTCTCCCTTGTCTTTGTCGGTAATAGCATTCTGCCTAGAAATTCTTCTCCCTGCCCGAAGTGGGGAACACCTGGGATTCGATCCCGCAACCTGTTAGTTAAAAATCCAACGTCCCTAACCACCGGGCCATGGACTCATTGTTCTGTCGGCTGCTATCGGAAATGTGCAATAGTAGAGGGGCACTCACCGATCGTTTTTACGTAGCTCATTCATTTAAATCCAAAATCGAGTAGGACTTTAAAAAAACGACCATAGAGAGAAAGAGAGGTAGAGAGAGAAATGCTTTGTATGGTTACGTCGAATAAGAAGATAAAATGAGCACCGGGCAGCACGAGAAAGCACTCGGATGACTCGTTTTTAAATTAGCACAAACTTCTTAAGCAAAGCGGGAAAAATAACAGGAGAACAACAAAGAATGAAGGGCATCTATGAGTCACTAGATTAAGGCTTGAGGTAGGGTTGCAAACAATTGTGAAAAGGGTCTCCATACGAAATAAAAATGGAAGATTTGATGACAAAGTAACACCAAGGTACCTGAAAAAGGATACCTCGTTCGGAAGGATGTCCAATGATTCAGAACTAGGAGGGGATCGCATTTGGAAAGTACACTGGACTGATCAGAAGAAGAAGCCATCGCTGGGACAAGGGCTTTATTCGCCTGACGTTTCGGATTCTCACTTGAATGCATCATCAGAGACAGTGGCAGAAAAGGGTGACTCCTGCACAGGAAGTTGCAGTATTTATAGGATGCAGTCGCTATGCTATCGCAAACCTACAGCAATTAACCGCGCTCCCCTTCATTAAGGATTGTTGCCCACTGGTGTGCTAATTGCTACACTGGACTGATTTCTGATTATTCAGTAGGAGATTATTCCCCAACGACCATGCTAAGACGTGGTCAAGGCTAAACTTTAGAGACTGGAGATGTGTCTGATTTTTGAGAGGGTGGCCGACAACCACATCATCAGCATACTTAACAAGCAGGCAGCCGTTTGAGGATCTTAGATCATCAGTGTGGAGGGAGAAGAGGAGAGGGGACAAAATATAACCCTGGATAACTCTACAATCACAGGCAATGACCGTAGATTTCCGCTTGCCAGTTTAGAAAAATTGAGTACGGGAAGAAATGCAATCGCCGAGTCGAGACAACCTAGCCTGGAGAGCCGCACGCGGATGTTTTGGTAAGTAGAGAACACGGAGCAGTATGGAAGGAGGAGGAGTAAACAAGAAAAACGCATGCGTACGCACGGCAAAATTTATCTAGATTTCTCAAGACTGACTGGACAACAAGAGTAACAGCATCCGGGTCAATACACTTGGCCTAATATGCAAATTGTTAGGGATCGTAAAAAGTGGAAGCGGATGGCTTGATAATACCCAAGGCAACTGGTTCAGCGGGAGAGCTAGCAAGGGGACGAAAAGATTTCGGAGCAAACTAATGGATATTTTAGGGATAGAAACGATTCGTACTGTGCGCCTAACGACAGGAATCTTGGGCTCCGAGAAGGAAATGTTGATAAGGTGCGTCAAAACAGGGGCTACATGAGAACGGCAGGATTTAAGGATAAAATGTGAGAAGCTACCCGGCCCGTCAGTTGCTGTTACTTGGACCGTTCTAAGTTGTAGCCACATATACAGGTGAGTACGCACACGATATTAAAGAAGTGTCGTTTAAAGGAAGGCACGAATCATTCTGAGTAAAGGTAAAATGCTCACTTCAAGAGACTGAATCAGCATCCACATGTGTAAGGACGATAAAGTGGCCAGCAAGGGGCCTATGAATACACAGATTTAGCTATATCATGCTGATCACCGTGACTTATTCGAATCCCGGCCGTATCAACTCGCGCAAACACCGCTGCGAGGAAAAGGGAAGAGAAACTCAGGTCGAGCCAGCTCTTAAATGCGCCAATGCACAAAAAGTATCCCAAGATGCTAAAAATCAAGGTTTTGCAGGAAGCGCGCCAAATGACGGAACAACTCCGTCCCACCCAGAAATGAGAGCCAGACTTAAAGGACTCCTTCTCAATGCCGCCCTTATGCCGGTCCCATTCACGCCAGACCCCAGTCACTCTTCCAAAATCAAACCCAGTGCGTTTGCAGTTACCGACCAGGTCGTGTTTGGCAGGCATAGACTGGCAGCTTAGGTTTGTCGGACACTGTATTTCCCGCAGAACTCCAATCGCCTTAGCATTGTCTGGCTACCGGAAAGCCGCGGGTTTGGAAACATTCAGTGCGAAGTAGACGCAGTACAACCCCCTTCACCGCTGCCAATTGGACGCGTAAGTCACGCTGTGTCCAAACTGCGCCGAGAGGTCGGACTTCCCCTCTCGCAAGCGACAACTGATCACCCACATCGGCCAATAAACGTCGAGATATGAAACTTTGTCCTCGAAAGCCTCAACAGGGAGTTCTGCTTCCGAACATAACAAGCAGGGACACTACTACCTTCTGCACTAGGTAAACTCTCCAAAATACCTCCATCCTACCGGTAGCACTTAACTTGCCCTCATCGAAGTTCTACAATAATAGCCCTATGTTGGGTTTCAGAGTGAAGCGTGACGCTCATTGTGCGAGATACACTCACGGATATAGTATGCATCAGCGATCATAATAAATGAACCGATGTTCAGGCTTTTTCACCAAAACTAAAATTAGTTGGTAATTAGGACCGGAAAGCAGAAATACACGCAGCATCACATCACGCGGGTTAGTATGACAGTGACATGGCTACCTTCCAAGAAGAAGCTTCTCAGGCACTCTTTACTCCCTCATTTTACATGATAATTTGCAGTTCTTATTTTGATTAGATATAATTGCCGAAGATTTCATCTTCTCTGTCCGTTTGGTAGGAGCTTGGACTAGGTTAAAACTTCGTGTTCAGATGCACTTCCAGGAACTCCCATATTTGTGCATTTTAGCAGTGATAACACGCATCGATAGCTCGACAACATCCGACTCTCTGCTGACAATCCTTGTTCACTACAAGGCAGAAACATGGACTGCACTCCTGTCACGAAGACCGGACATGTAACCCTCAGACGGCTGCAGTCGCGACAAGTCTGCTAATCGGACACTCGATCCCGTGACACCGACACGCCGCTCCTATGGCCGGTCACTTCAAGGTCACCTGATAAACCCAAACTTCCTGCTTCCGCCTTGACTACAAATAGCAGTCCTGGCGGTTGTCTTCCACTATTACTCACAGGCCGTCCGCGCTGGCACGGACGGAGAAGCCAGTCACACATCAATAGTGCGCGCCACAAACTGGCCATTAAATCAGTAGCAATTTCACGTTAGTCAAGTGATTTCAACCCGTGTGTAAAACCGCGACGTCACGCATCTGCTGGATTGCAGATGATGCAGAGATTTTGGTAAGTCTACAGCAAGCCATGTGTAGACAGCATCGAGCGCCTGGTGTAGCCAGTGGTCGCAAATCAGGACTTGTTCCAACTTGCCTTTCCTATGATCTCCAGCTCAGACTTACCGTCGAGGATAGTCCGCCGCTCATGGAGTGCGAGGCTGAGCCACCGCGCATGTTTGTCATTCCATTTGACTAAGCGTGTTTGATGTGCTAACGTTCGAGTTCGCGCCCGAATAATTACTCGGAAGGCTGTTTTTGGGTCAACGGAGTTGGCGTATTCGAGGAGGTGTTTAGTGTTAGCAGAACGGGAGATTTTGTTTGCCGAATTTAAGAGTCAAGCGATTTGGTTGCCAGCTAATTTGAGTTCGTGCGTTGTACTTGCATCCATAGGTGCACGTCAATTTGTAAACACAATCTAAGGCAGTGCACAATGACACGACGTCCGTTGATGGATCAAAATGTACCTTCGATTCAGAGTTGCTCTTTAAAAGTGTAACAGGACCATTCGCATATGCACCTACCCTCTCAAGGCGGCAAGTAGCTCAGGGTGACATGAGAGGGAACTGACGACGGCAGGGATGATGGACGTCCTGCTAACACTAAACACCTCCTCGAATACGCCAACTCTGTTGACCCAAAAACAGCCTTCCGAATAAGTATTGGGGCGCGGACTCGAAAGTTAGCACATCAAACACGCTTAGTTAAATAGGCTGACAGACGTGGTTCAGCCTCACACTCAATGAGCGGAGGGTCATCCTCGACGGTGGGTCTGAACTGGAGATCATAGGAAAGGCAAGTTGAAACAAGTCCTGATTTGCGACCACTGGCTACACCAGGCGCTCGATGCTGTCTACACATGGCTTGCTGTAGACTTACCAAAATCTCTGCATCATCTGCAATCCAGCAGATGCGTGACGTCGCGGTTTTACACACGGGTTGAAATGATTTGACTAACGTGAAATTACTACTGATTTGATAGCCAGTTTGCTGCGCGCACTATCCATTGATGTGTGACTGGATTCTCCGTCCGTGCCAGCGCGGACGGACTGAGAGTAATAGTGGAAGACAACCGCCAGGACTGCTATTTGTAGTCAAGGCGGAAGCAGGAAGTTTGGGTTTATCAGGTGACCTTGAAGTGACCGGCCATAGGAGCGGCGTGTCGGTGTCACGGGATCGAGTGTCCGATTAGCAGACTTGTCGCGACTGCAGCCGTCTGAGGGTTACATGTCCGGTCTGCGTGACAGGAGTACAGCCCGTATGTCTGCCTTGCACTGAACGAAGATTGTCAGCAGAGGTTCAGATGTTGTCGAGCTATCGATGCGTTTTAACACTGCTAAAATGCACAACTATGTGAGTTTCTGGAAGTTAAACTAAACGTGCATCCGAACAGGAAGTTTTAACCTAGTCCAAGCTCCTACCAAACGGACAGAGAAGATGAAATCTTCGGCAGTCATATCTAGTCAAAATAAAAATTGCAAATTATAATGTAAAATAAGGGAGTAAAGAATGCCTATGTAGATAGTCCCTGTGAAACTTCTCCATGTCACTGTCATACTAACCCGCGTGATGTGGTGTTGCGCGTATTTCTGTTTTCCCCTCCTAATTACCAAATGCCTTTACTTTTGGAGAAAAAGCCTAGACATCAGTTCATTTCGTATGATCGCTGATGCACACTATATCCATAAGCGTATTTCGCACAATGAGCGTCACGCTTCACTTTGAAACCCAACATAGGGCTCGTAATGTAGAACTTCTAGGAGGTCAAGTTAAGTGCCATCGGTAGGATGCATTTACTTTGGAGAGTTTACCTAGTACAGGCGGTGGTAGTGTCCCTGCCTGTTATGTTCGGAAGCAGAACTCCCTGTTGAGGCTGTCGAGGACAAAGTTTCATATCTGGACGTTTATTGGGCCGATATGGGTAATCGATAATCGCGGGCGGGCGGGGGGGGGGTCCGATTTGGCAGCGCGGGTTGGACACAGCCTGACTTACGCTTCCATCTGGTAGTGATGAAGGGAGGTTGTACAGCGTCTACTTCTCACTGAATGTTTCCAAACCCACGGCTTTCCGGTAGCCAGACAATGCCAAGGCAGTTGGAGGTCTGCGTGAATGCAGTGTCGGACACTTGTAAACTATCAGTTTGTGCCTGCCAAACACGACCTGGTCAGTAACTCTAAACGCACTGGGTTTGATTTTGGAAAAGGGACTCGGGTCTGGCGTGAATGGGACCGGCATGAGTGCGGCATTGAGGAGGACGACGAGGAGGAGGAGGAGGAGCAGGAGGAGGGGGAGGTGGAGGAGGAGGAGTCATTTAAGTCTGGTTCTCATTGCTGAGTGGGTCGGAGTTGTTCCGTCATTTGGTGAGCTTCCTGCAAAACCCTGATTGTTAACATTTCGGGATAAATTAAAGCTGGCAATCGACATGTTCGTATCTCACTGAATTGGAAGCTACCAGCGATGGCTACTGTGTTAAGAAGTTGTGCTGTCTGACCACCGTTACATTGGAGTACCGAATCATTCCGTCAGCTACTACTCTTTGAAGTCAAGTCTACTATTGTGTCAAATGTATTTTTGTTTGAATTGTGCTGACTTCCCTGGGGGATGGCTCCCCTATTTCAATCTTACGCTCTCTCTCTTCCATCCCCGCGTACTTAGGTATTGTCAGAACCTAGTCAGATTGGGCGAAGCGTCCGGTGTGGCGTAAAGTCCTCGATCGTCGCGCGCACACGCACTCGCGATAGTTCGTCCGCCCCTAACGGCAACGGACATCTTCGCAAGTACAATTGACGCATGACTGACGGATGGCTTTAATGCGCACACCTTTGAACAGAAAGGTGCACACAATGACTGCATCTATGGGGAAGGTGTGAGCATGAACGCTGGGTAATGTTTTACTGACCGTTGTTGTGTACGCACATGACCAACTTGGTTCATGTGGTGTCTGAACGTGCGGATGCAGTGGGGGCATTTAAGGAGCGAGTGGCAGGTGTTGATTGGACCTCCATGCATTGATTATTTGGTCTTGATGCAACGGACACGCAGCTATCCAACTAGGTACATCTTGCATGCAATATACAAACTATATTATTGTTCAACACATGATCACCTATATAAGTACATATTTTGCTAACTGAAGCGAAAATGCGGGTCCCGGGGGATAAATGAAAAGAAGAGGCGATTTGAGGAGCAGCAGGTTTTTAACAGCCAGACGTTTCAAAAGCAAACAAGCATCCATCGTTAGAGGTAGGTTCTATACTGCGCCTCACAGTATTTATGGGTGCTGAGCGTGCCGGTGTGCTGTCATTCCTATTGCTATCCGTGCTGGATGTGCTGAGGGGGAAGTTCATAGCTGTCATGCTGATCGGTCCTTTTCTCCCTCTCCACGTCGGAGGGCTGTGTTGGGATGGCAACGGTTATTGACCTCGTCTGCATTGCCCGCATTTGTTGTGCCTGACTCGGGTCTCTCGTAATTGTCGCCCGTTAGAGTCTGAACCTCGGTGGTTTCTGAGCCGTTGCCCGTGTCTTCTTTCTCATAGGACTGGCGACTCCTCGTCACCGGTGTTTGGGCACGAACGGTGTTCACTTGGCTTTGAGTTTCTGATTCCCTTCTTCGAATCCGTTGATTGAGCCGGACTCGTTAAGCCTGGTAAACCGTCGGGAGAACTGTACAGCGGTTGATGGGAGTTGGTACGGTGTGCCAGGCTTCGAGTGATTCCCGGCTGTCTGGTCGGTACCTCGGCCTAGGATTTCGGCATGCGGGAGTCGAAAGTGTGTCTAGAGGTAGCACAGTGTTCCACCATCAGCGAGAGCTGGTCCATCCTCTTCACTGCCCTTTCGTGCTCGCTCACGCGGTTCTGTAGCCGTTTTCCGGTCTTCCCAAAGTAGTTTGCCTCACAGTAACCGCACTGGACACGGTAGACGACATTTGCTGTTTCGCCTCGTGACAGAGGGGCCTTCGGTCTCATGACGAGACGCCTTATTGTCGCCTCATATTGACCTATGAATTACGTGAGCCTGGTAGTCATCTGGTGGATTCTAGGTGAATTACTTAGAAAATTCTGCTTGGTCAGTCAACTTACTGTATCACATTTGGTGGATTCCGGACGTTGCAGTAGGTTGGGTGGGTAAACTTGACCCAAATGTGATTAAACTCGAGTCGTCCAGCGGGGCCTCGTAGCTCAAGTGGTTAGAGCGTTGGCTGTACTAAAGCCTTCCCCTTACTGCGTGGGTTCGAATCCCACCGAGGCGCCGAGTTTTTCACAGTTGGGTCAATATGAAATATATATATATATGTCACGCTGTCTGGAGTAAAGTACTGAGTGCTTATGGCGTTGGTGGCTGCAACAATAAATGCCTCTCCCCATTCTAAACCTGTGCAGAGCATTACGTTTTTTTCGCCAGCCTCTTCTTCTGTCTTCGGGTGTGGTAAAATGCAACCTGCATGCAACCTTAATTGCCGTACTGACAGCTGCTGGACTACGTTCTAGTTCGGGGGCGAGATCAACAGGAGGTATTTGTGGCAAGTGCGGCTGGGGCGCCGAAGGCCGGATCAACCACGGTCTTTTCATCTCCATTATAAGGCAGCGACTGCAACCACGCTGGAAGCCACCAGGTAAGCGACCACCAGGTAACTTCAATACTCTTCTGTTGAATCAGCCTGCCCACAACTTCGACTTCAACAATCAACTGACTCAGCGACTGGAAGATTCACAAGTTCCGAATGAAAAAAGCCTCAGCGGAGACTCGCTGGTGCCAGTTGCGGGACGCTATCCATACCATCGTCCTGATTGCCCTCGAACGGGTGCGTTGTTAACACAAGGACTGGTTTGACGACAACTACGCAGGCATCAGCAAGCTGCTCGCCACATTGACCACTCAACCGATGAAAGTGGCTGTCCACAGATGTCGCCACCTTGTTCGGAACGTCTGGATGACTTGCAAGGCCGAAATTCAGGGATATGCCTACCGGAATAAAATGAAAAACTTCTTCACTGTGATCAAGGCGATCTACGGTTCCCAACAAAGGGAACCGGGACGCTTTTTGGCCTCAATGGGTCAACGCTTCTGACTGAGAAGTCGCAGATCCTGAAGCGTCGGGCTGAGTACTTCAGAAGCCTCCTCAACCATCCCTTCACAATCTCCGACGCCAACATCGGCCGGCTCCCCAAAGTGGAAATTAACGTCGCCCTGCATCTCCCGTCCTCCCAGAAACCATTCACGCAGTGCAACAACTCTCCTACAGGAAAGAACCAGACTCCGATGCGATTCCGGCTGAAATTTACAAGTGCGGGGTCACTATTCCAGGAGACGTGAGGCTAAGAATAGGTTTCTCAGGATTTCAAGGACGCAATAATTGGCCATCATTACAAGGGAAAAGGAAGCGGTAACTCTGTGATAACCACAAAGGAATGTCGTAGCTCAACCTCACCGGGAAGATCTTCGTTCGCCGTCACCTCAACAGCCATCTAGAAATAGGTCTCCTCCCGGAAGACCAGTACAGTTTCCGACGATACCGTGGTACCACCGATATGATATTCGTCGCCCACCAGCTACGAGAGAAATGCCGGGAGATGAAGATCCGCCCTACCACCACCTTTGTAGATTTGAAGAAAGCCTTTGGCACGATTAATCTCGATGGATTCTGGAAAATCATGCAGAAGTTCGGATGCTCTGAGCGATCCACGCAAGACAGGTGATAGCGCGCGTCATGGACGAGACAGTCTCTAAAGCATCCTCAATGACCAACGGAGTGAAGCAGGGTTACGTGCGCGCTCCCACCCTCTTCAGTCTCGCGTACTCAGCCTGCAGTGCTGAACACCCCGGGATCTCCATCACTGCAGGATTGATGGCCAACTTCTCAATAGCCGGCGAAAGCAGATCCCAACGTGTCTATTCACGGCTACCGTTTAAGATGTGTTATTCGCGGGCGATTGCGTACTCAATACCGTGACAGAGAGACATACAGCGGAGTCTGGATCTCTTAGTTTCCGGTTGCGTCAAGTTCGGACTGAAAATCAGCACGAAGAAAATGGTCCCTACCTAAACGTCAGACTTAAGACATACAAAACTGTCAACTTGATGGTGTCGTTGCATAGTGCGGAGACCTGGACAATCTACAAGAAACAAGCGCGGAAACTCGGTCACTTCCACCTCAGCTGTCCCTGGCGGGTATCAAAAGCTGAGATGGGGGGATAGGATTCCCGATACTGAGGTTTTGGAGCGGACCGGAATCCTCAGCATCTACACCATGTTGAGTCAACTGCATCTACGATGGAGCGGCCGTCTCGTGAGAAGGACAGATGAGTGGATATTCAAGCGACTCTTCCATGGTGATGTCGCCACGGGTGCTCGTCGACATGGTCGAACGCGTCACCAGGAGGACACCTTAAAGTATTCTTTGAAACGACTGCGAAACAACACGAAGACCTGGAAGGACCTCGCATAAGACCGGCCGGCCTGAAAAATGCTGGAAAGATTGGAGCAGCAACCGGATCGTCGCTGCCAAAGCCGAAAAGGGGGCTCGCAAGTCTCAAGTGTTTCTGGCCCGCAACTTCAATATCCAACCCCTCCCAACATGCCCACGCCGCCAACGAACATTCCGCGCGCGCATCGGCTTCACTGGAAACCTCCAAATCCAATGCATAAATTGCCGGACAATCCCAACTGTTGCCTTTCCAACCGCCCCTGCTCCAACCTCTACGGCGTCCACGACGACGACCACTCTCACCATCGGTGATCACAATCCAAGTGTAGCGCCGCCGTCGATCACCGCCATCTGCATCATCTCTGCCACAACCTCCGCGGCGACAACAACCACCACCCGGCCCATTCCCGCCACCGGCCAGAACACATCCAACGCCCCGCCAACCATCACCCTCGCTACCAGCGATGTGGGCTGGGTCCCAACCTGCAATCGCATATTCACATCGCGCATCCACCTGATCGGCCACTTGTGAGTCCATCGTACGGAGACTGGCGAACCGGTGCCGGGAGCATCAGACTCCATCGCCTCAACCGCCCGCATTGCCCTAACACATTCAGCCATCATCTGGGCTCGTTCAGTCACATGTGCCTTCATGAAAGCCTGCGGTAAATCGCCGCAGACATGATCACATCACCACACATGAACACCAATGCCTCTTACGAAAGCGGGAAGCGTGCTCTCCGGCTTCTCTCGCCATAGGTCGCTTTTAGGCTGCATGGGAGGTCCGAACAGTATACTTCCCTCTTCGTAAAGCCCCAGTGTGCGTGTGGGGGAATGTCGTGCGTGTGGCATGCGGAGACGACCTCTTCCCAGCTATCAGCTACCTCTCGCAATCTTAGCACCGTCTAGTTGACCAACTCGGACAGTCAACCGGTGTGAGGAATAGGGCAGAGTGAGTGAGCCGGGGAGCAACTTGAATCATGGTTTACTGGCCCCTAGTCCATTAACAAATGCAATGAACTTCCCCTTCCATACTCGGTACTGAGACCGCTTAGGCGGAGTAATTAGCCACACGGGGAGCGCACAGATGAACACCTATCCCAACACCAGGGTCGGTGCGTCAGATGGTCGGGCCATAATCACACCACCATCCAACGCGCGTGATGCGATTGCAGCAATTAACGACGCGGATGTCGGCCATCAAACAATTAGCCCACCAAGTTCGACGATTCCGGATGAAGGGGGGAGCCGTAAAATGTTCATAGGTATGCGGTAGCGTGGCGACTGCATCCTATAAATACTGCAGCCCCTTGTGCATAAACCACCCGTATCTGCTGTTGTCTCTGATGATGGGTTCGAGCAGGGATCCGAAACGTCAGGCTAATAAAGCTCTTGTCCCAGCGATCGCATCTCCTTCTTCAAGAGTAAGTGAGGTCGACTCTTGGCACATAATTCCTCCCTGTAAACAATCTGACGTGCATGAAATATCAGAGTGCGCTAAAAGTAATCGCTTTGAAGATTACAGGTTGGGGCCTCAACTAAGACCACGCAGTCGGCCCAGCTGTGTGTTGAGTGGCCGACTGGTAAACTGAGAGTCAGACTGCGATGGCTCCTTCTTAATGGCACTCTCACTCGCGAGATCCGAGTTACCTACCCCCGTTCGTGTAGAATCCTTGTGTGCGCCTTAAGGGTCAGGTCGTGCGCGTGGAGCGTGCAGACGAACTCTCCGGCTGTCAGCCACTGAGCCCACCGGGAAAATAGGTCGACGGCCTCAGCACACTTCCCTCACTACAGACAATTTGAGGCACTCGAATCTGTCACGGTGCGCTAAGCGCCGTGACTTGGAAGGCTGCCAGCTGACGGGATAGCTCGGAACTTGCAGTCGGCCCAGTGCTGTGCGTTTGTTTGGAGTGGCCGACCGGTGAGCTGGGAGTCAGGCTGCAATGGCGCCTTCTTACTGTGACCTCTATGGTCCTTCCACTCAGTGGGATCCGAGCCGGTGGGGAAGCAAGCACTTAGCTGCGGTCGTTTCCTCGTGTCAGCCATCTGAATCCACTTCCGCTTTCTCCACTCTGTCATGACAGCAGGCTCAGTTGAGGGAGGAGGGTGTGATAGACGCTATGCAAGCCGAGAAAGTTACCGTCCCTGCCTCCACCTTGTTGAGGAGCACACCGTGGACGCTGTCGAAAACAACATTTGAACTACATTTGCCTACACTTGGCGTGACAGGATCTATCAATTTTTGCACCGTTTGAGCCGAATAGTAGTAGGTTAACCGCGCAATGGGTGAAGCTGCAAGGTAGGGAAGTAGGTTTGCACTGAAAATGCACGGAATACAGCTTTGCGTGAGACCCTAACCGAGGCACAATGGGACTTAACGAGGAGGTGAATATTCGGGCCTCGGATATTCGCTCGGGCATCAGAACACCATTTGTCTACTTTTCTGGGCCATCAAACTCGTACGGGAGTCCGG